>VXBQ01002462.1:116086-175710 GCA_013400175.1 Phainopepla nitens
CCAGCAGAGCTGCTCCATCCCTCTGATCCCTTGGTGTCCCTGCTCTGGGCTGGCTCCAGCAGCTCCCTGTCCTTGCTGTGCTGGCCCAGGGCTGGATGCAGCCCTGCAGGGGTGTCTCAGCAGAGCGGGGCAGAGGGGCAGAATCACATCCCTCACAGGGCAGAGAATGGTAGAGAGGAGCAGGCCAGCAGCTAGTGCTCCACCTGAGCTGGATTTCCCCAGTGAGGGGATCTGTGATCTCTCCTTCTCTGGGAAATACCCAAACGCTGTTCCAGGATGAGAAAGGAGAGCCTGGACACACTCCTGGGCACTTGGTTTCTGTGGGAGATGGAGCAGCAGTCAAGGTTCTGAGTGGCAATTTGGAACAAGGCTCTGCAGCGGGATGCAGGACAGAGATGAGTTAGTCATGAGCACAGATGAAGAGTAATCCTGCATTAGTCACACCACAGATAATAAGAGATGGAAAATGATGACATGTGAGCCTCATGTTAAACCCACTTATGCTTAATTCTCTGTGCTGAATATAAATTGTTCTAAAGAACAACGCATTCCTCTACAGAACAATTCTTCACATCATGCCACTAACATCTCTGTCATCTTGATTTAGGCCATTTAAATGTCAGTAAGACAAGTTAACACTGCCTAAGGGCAGCTCTGTCCCATGCACCAGAAATCTTGTTCCATCATATTCTGTTTTCCTGCAGTGCCCATGAAAAGATGCAACTTTTGCATGCAGGGGTAGATTTGCAGTGGGGTTACAGGGGAGAGGGATGGTGAATCCCCTTTCTCTCCCCGTATTCCTCCCCAGTGCAGCAGGAAATGTAAAGAATTAAGATCTAATGTGACTTGGTATATCTCTGCCACCACCCTGGCTGTGCTGTAGCCAGCCTGCCACGTGGAAATGCTTCCCTTCCACTCATTTCAGCCCTGAATGCCTTGATTCTCCAAAGGTATGTTTCTATGTCCCAAAAATAACCCAAATAAAAAGCCATGGGTATTGAGGGAGCACAAGTCAAGTTTTCTATATGAATACAAGGAGCCCATCTGCCTTGCAACCACTTTAAATGCCAAAAGATCCACAATATCTACCATCAAACAGGACTATTAGACATTAAAAACACAGAAAATATCATAAGCCACAGAATCACAGCATCAATTAGGTTGGAAAAGACTTCCAAGGTCATTGAGTCCAACCTTTGACCATGCTGGTCACAGAGAAACTGAGTTTTGAAGGGCAGAATATTCCTAAGGCAAAAGGGGAGCTACTGTGTTGCTTTCTGAGGATGCAAGTTCAACATAAAAAGCTATAATGAATTTTTCTTTTGGCAAAAGTGGGTGTAGAGCCTGACAGCATTAAAACCTCCAAGGTGAAATTTGAAAATGCTAGCAGATTATTAGCAGCATATAAAAAAAAAGTGCAGAAAGCTGCAGTGCTGAATTAATGAAGTGTTGCTCTCTCAACCCCTTGCAGCCTGTTTGAAGAGAGGCTCTGAACCTCCTGCCACAAGGTCCCCTCATCTGAAGCCATGGGGTTGTATGGTGCAGATGGCACTCAACCAGGTCCCTCCTACCTGCTGAAGTCCCAGGTTTGTCCCACCTGCAGGAGAATTTCAGAGCAGGGGCTCAAAGGCACCTCTGAAGGAGAGTGAAAATGAATTTTATAAACAAACAACCTTTGGGTCCTGGGAGAGCTGTACCTACTCCTGCAGCTTTCTCTAAAGGTAACGTGTATCCTGAGACTCACAAGAAATATATTTTACCCACCCTTCTGGAGACTGAACTTCTGAAGCACTGTCACAGCACTTTTTTTCCTAATGACTTTGTATTTGTCCTTGAAGAACAACAGCTATTTTGGGGGCAGGGAGGAGAAGAGAAAAATATTCTCTGAAGATGCTGTTTCTGGAGGTTACGTTTAGTAAGCCTGGAGTCTACTGCCACTAAAATCAACCAGAAAGTTATCACTGGCACCAGTGGGAACAAGACCACGTGCAGCAGTTTTACATTCAGGCTGGGTTAGGAAGTCTTTTGTTCTTGCCTCTGGTTTGCATGTCTTGTTTACACAAGACAGTAAATGCCAATAAAAGGAGTAACCACCACTAACAAGCAGCTGTAACAGATAACCCGGTGAGTATGGGATGGATCGTGTTACAGCAGGGAAGGGGGGATTTGTAGCTCTGTGTTACACTAGGATGCTGCTTTCCCAACAGGGAGCAAGTTCTCCAGTGGTTAAATTGAAGCAGGAATCTAATTTATTTGTACTGATTCACTCCTTCTGTCCCCACCCCGAGCACCCTCTCCCTGGGAACAAGGCAGCCTGAAGGTATTCATCTCCTAGCACCAATGCCTAGGTGGTGAATATACCAAGCACCTTAGCAGGAGGTTTCAAAGGCATTTCCCTGTAGCAGAGAACTGATAGAGCTCCTGTCTCTTAGGATTTTTACATTCTCATGGAAATAAAAGTGCTGTGACTGATACACTAGCATTCACCCCTTCCCTGCAACCCCCCTGCCTCACATGCTTCAACATTGCCATCTTTCCTTTGCACACCCTGGATTTCTTCTTGAGGTCTTTCTCTGAGTCCCAGGCTCTTCATTTAACCATACAAAGGTTGGCTCTGCATGCTCCCTCACTTTTCTGCTCCCTTCTCTCTCAATCTGCTCTCAACCTCAGCCCTTCCACTTCACAGTGTTTTTATTTACCCAAATTCATTTTCCTCCATACCTCACCCTGCTGCAGACCCTCCTTCACTGTCCCCTGTCTTCCCCTTTCTGTTTCCATCAGCTTGGCTTGCACTCTCAGCATCCCTTCCTCCTTCCTTCTCAGAGTTACCTTTGGTATGCCCTGTATTCCCCTTTGCCATGACCTTTAAGCTTTCCCACACCTATATCTGGTATCCAACAAGTGCCCCCCTGCCATCTCCAGGCATGTTAAACATCAGGCTATGCAAAGCATCCCTGTGAAGGTTTAGAATGTCCAAGCAGGAAACCCAAGGCAGTGCTATATGAACTGAGTTCTCTCCAAGGGCATGGCTGGTACCTCAGGATCTGGGCTCTGTTTTGTCCTATAAAGACTTGAGACTCCAGCCTGGAGTACAGGACATCTCTGCCCTCAGACAAGCACCTTCAAGCTTTGCAATCAACCCACAACAAGGGTAATCCTGCATTTTTCTTGCAGTGCCTGCTTGGTGTCAAAGGGTCTCCTCAATTTGCAGTGAGGAGTCCAGGTGTAGATCCATCTGAGACATGGCCAATATTGGAACCTGCTCTGTGCTGCTGCATAGCATGGGTTTAACTTTCAGTGTCTTCTGGAGGAAAAGCTATAAAAGAGTTTAACTCTCTTTGCTAAAGGTTTTCTGTTCTTTTCTGTCATCCCTCTGTGTTACTAGTGTGTCTTTAATATCTTCTCTCACTAATACCTCCTTTTCATTTCCTCACTTCCCTTTCTTCCTCCCAGCCACTTTACAAACCCTTTGGTGATGGCAGAGCTATATGGGAATGGCTTCACACTGACAGAGAGCAGGTTTAGATTGGGTATGAGGAGGAAATTCTTCACTGTGAGTATGGTGAGGTCCTGGCACAGGTTTCTCAGAGCAACTGTGGCTGCCCCATCCCTGGAAGTGTCCAAGGCCAGGTTGGATGGGCTCTGAGCAATCTGGGCTAGTGGAAGGTGTCCCTGCTCTGGCAGGGGGTAGAAACTGGCTGATCTTTAAGGTCTCTTCCAACCCAAACCATTCCATGACTCTATGAAGGGGTCAGGGAGGCATGATCCAGCTTTGCGAATGAGGTCATTACAAGCAAAGATGGAAATTTAACCCAGTTCCTGATAGGATTGGGCTCACTCCCACTGAGTTTGTTTCTCAGGAGACACCCAGTGTGGGTTTGGTCACTGTCTGGAAATACAGCTTGAGTCCTGCTCTTCTTCCCAGCTGTCCTGGCTTAGGGCAGTCACGCCAGGACACCAGCACAGCTATGAAATCCAGCAGATAAAAACTGGGATCCTCTCCCTGTGCCTTCCCCAATAAAAGAGGAATTTCTATTCCCTGCAGAAGGCTTGAGCAGAAGATGGTTGGTCTGTGTGTACTGCTTGCTGTTCATTTAACCAGCATGCCAGGCTGCAGTAAGCCCCAGTTTGTGTTGTTTGTTAAGGAGTTTTCAGCAAAATTTCTGCTATAAAATATAGCCATGGCAAAAGGAAACCTCTCATGACAATGTTTTAATTCAGTGAAAACTCTGGAGACCCAGAATCCTGAGTCCAGGAGGAAAACCCTGATACAAAGTGGTGTCAAAGAGTCTATTTTCCTTGTGTATAACAAGTGGGTTTATCTCTCAACACCTGGACTAGGCAGGGAGATTCATCCTGAGTCTCCTGTCCCCCCTTTACTCGAGGAAAGCCACATCCAAAGGGATCTTTCTAGCCCAGGGCAGGTGTTTCACTGTTTTCCCTGCTAGAGTGTATCTAACCTGCATAAATACTTAAACACTTGCTGAGAGAGGAGAGCGTTTTGCAAGAGATTGATTTGACAGTGCTGTTGTTCAGGCGTTCACGCAGGATGTGGGAAACTGAGGTTCAGGTCCCTGCCTCAATGAATATTTAATTATTTATGGAAAGTGGAGCAGCTGCAGTAGGGAGGAGTGAGACACAGTAATGCCTCTGGAGTTGGGGCATTTATAGGGCATGTTGGAGAGGGCAGAGCAAGATCTCATCTCCAGGTCTCCCACATTCCTGGTGACTGTCCTAGCCATGCCTGGCTCATTTGCTCTGTTACATCAGAGGAAACCTTCAGAGCTTGCCTCTGTCCCACTGCAAAAGTTTTAAAACCCCTGTATGGTACAAATTACTCCAGTTCTGGCATTTTTCAGCTTTTCAGACCTCTGTTTTTCAGTGTTAATGTTCTTTTATGCTGTACAAATATTTAAAATGCAAATTAAAAGATCTCTGTCTTTGTATGACCTCTCAAGGAAGCAGTCTGAATACTTGGCTGTATTTTCAGCCTGGATTCCAGGGCCTACTGGTCTGGGCTCCTGAGTACTTCTGTGGCTAAGGAAAAAATAATTAAAAACAATAATAATTAATGGGGTTAATATTTGGTTTGGACAGTCAAAAGGCTTGAGGTCAGGCTTGCAGAAGCAATTTCCGTAGACTAACACTCCCAAGCTGTGTCTTATAAAGTCCTTAAGGATTGGGAAAGGAGGTTGTAAAAATAAAATACCCACTCTGAAGAAACATGAATATTATGTTCTCAGGCCTCACCACAGAGGTGTTGGCTTATCACCTACAGGCACTCCTCATGGAGTCCAGGAGCTCGGGCTCCCTGTTCCACAAAACGTCCACATGCAGAGGAAGGAGTGGACATCATGTGGCAGGTGGGATGAACTTTTGAATTTCATGGTGTCTCTGGACTTTCTTCCCAATCCTTTACTCTCCTTCAGTTTGCCACCCCCTTTTTATGTTTGCTGTATGCACCAGGTCAGAGAATTTATGATGTGAAATCTCAAAGCTTCATCCTTGCTTATGTTCACACAGTCATCCTAGGTCATTTTTCCTTGGCCACTGTGTCCTCAGTGTGGACTTTAAGCCTGTCAGATCTTATTTTGCTGCTCATCCCCTCAAATACAGGTGTCCCTGGCTGCTGACTTCAGCCAACACGTTTCTCTTCAAAGCTTCCACCAGGTAAATGCCTTCAAAACCATAAAATTCTCCCTAGAGCAAATGGGTTGTGCATATTCATATCACTGCTTCCTCATCTTCCAGCTTGCTGAAATCCTCTTTAACTGAGCAAGCAGTGTAAAACTGAAGGTGTTGCTATCCATCAGAGCTTGGCAGACAGAGATAGCTCTGCTTTGAGCAGGGAAGGGACATGAGTGAGGAATGGCACCCAAACTTCCCATCTGGTCAGTGACTGGGGCAGTTCTGTGCTCAAAGAAGCTAAAGAAGGGCCCAGATCTGATAGACTGCTCCTCATCAGGACATGACTGCCTGCAGACTGGAGTTAGGACTAGCTAGGAAAGGTCAGTTCCATGCCAGTTCTTTCCTAGCACAGGCAGTGACCTTCCAGCTCCCAGGGATGCTCCCAGACACACACAGGTTTAATGCAACAGACACAGTCTTGTTGCCAAATCCAGCAGGATGAAGGACCTTGCTTTTATCTTACTCAATTCAGAAAACCTCCAGCTTGTGGGGAAGGGTAAGATATGTCCTATTTTGCTGCTTTGTGAAAGGCCATTTAGCAATAAACATGTAGCAGAGGAAGTAAAATTTGTTGCACAATCCATCACCCTGACCTTTGCAGGAAATAAAACTCTGCTTTGGAGCTCATCAACAACAACTTATGGCATGATTTACTGCTGGGGCTCCCTAATTTTATGCTAATGTAACTCTATTGATTTCTGCAGATTTGCAGTGGTATTACATGGGAGGAACACGAAAATAAACTGAGCACTCAGTGTGATGAGGGAACTGTGTGACAGAGAGCTTGCCTGTGTTTTCCAATTTTTTCATCTGGCCTAATGAAAGCCGCTACTTCTCCATGCACTCCTCAATGCCATCAGTCCAAGTACGGTGTTAGTTTAAAAAAAGTGATAAATTACCTTCTCTCACTGCTGTCTGGATCTAAAGCTGTTTGTAAATTACTGCCAGTAGGTATTTAAAGAGAAAAAAATAAGAAGAAATTAAAATCAATTCAACAAATCCCCTAAGTAGTACAAACAAAGGAAGATTTGTAAATGACCTATGCTCAGCATATCTGTCACCAAGAGGGATGACAATGTTTGGCTGTATTTTTCCAGTTGATTTGTAGCCACCTTGGAGAGCAGTGAAAGTTGGCTGAAATTCTTGTGCTGCCACTTATTTTTCTATTTGTTTGTTGAGGTTTTATTTGTCTCTGCACTGAGCACAAATGTTCTCCTTTGGGCTGCTCCTCTGACTTTTGGTTCGTGCTGCAGAAGGAAAAACATGAATCCCTTGACAGCTGCTATTCTGGCTTATCAAAGGACTTGCTTAAAACACATTCGAGTCAAAGAAAGGGTGCTGTGCAGCAAACAGACACAGGACAGCAGGGTGAAAAGATGCCAAAACAACTCCTTTGCAAAGCAAAGTTTAGAAAGCAGAGTTTAGTGTGAAGCAGAAAAAGACATACACATTAATTTGACCATATGACTGGGAACGAGGAGCACAAAGATTCTTCTTGCTAGGGAAAAATAAATCCATGGGACCTCCTCAGGTGAAAGAGCATTTTCATTATATTTCTGGCAGTGGATTCTCAGTAGGATAGAGAAAGGGCATCTCATTTTTTGAGAGAACAAGCTTTGTACCTCACACTTTGTTCAGAAGTCTGCTTTGGTCTCAGTGTCTGGCTTCTGACACCTGCATGTATTCATTTCCACCACAAGCTCCTGTGTACACCTTTCAGGATGATGCCTGTCAAAACAAAGCCATGAATTCAACCACTGGCTCTTCCCTCTCTCTGTGGTCTTATCCCTAATGCAAACTAGAAATCAGAGCTGTGCAATTTTTTAAAGGAAGTTTCTGGATTTTGGAAGAATATGGAATAGGGAATATGGCTAGGGCAAGAAGAGCTAATTTAATGTTACGGGGATAGAATAATAGTACTACTAAATTTCTAGGGACTAATAGGCAAACAGTAAAACCATTTCCATGCAAGCTCAGAAGACCAAACAGGACAATGATCTAGAGTTACTGAATTTCACTGACCCAAGCCAAAATCTGCGATTCCAAGAGGAGGATGTTCATTCAAGGGGGCAAGGGATGGTCCTGCAGTACCAGAAGCTCTTTTGGATTCAGCTGACAGCAGCTCTGAGTTACAGGTTAGTTGGTGGTCATAAAATGGATGAAGAACTGACATTCATTCATTCATTCATTCATTCCTGGGGACACAAAGGAATGTTTTCCTTACCCTACATCCATCAGCTCAGTATCTAACAGCTGGCAAAAACTGATGAGGTACAGGTATGGCTACCCAGAAGCAGTGAAGAATTCAGGGAACAAGGGAGAAGAGCTTTACTTAGGTTCCCATCCTAGCTCCCAGTTAGCATTAGAACCTGCTGCAAAGGACCTTGTCTCTTTCCTTTCATCCAGGGTGCTACCTGTGGAATACTTAGTTCCACAGCTGGGTTGGTGCTGTAATACACACACACATTCTCTTGGTGCACTACCAAAGGTTTTCTGGTCTGCCAGAGCATGAAGGGGAAGTAAATAGCACACACAGGCTGCCTTCCCACTGCAAGCAGAGAGGATCAAACTCTCAGACCACAACAGCAGAGTGTAGCCAGTCCCCTGCAGCCAAACATTCCCTCAGCCAAGCTGGGCCCATTGCTTGCTGCTCTCCAGCATTATGAAGGAATACTATCTCTTGTATCAGCCCCCAAATCCTTCGAATTCCACTGCAAGATGTGGCAGACAGTAAGATGACCACCAAACTAAAATGAACCTTGAATCTCTGCCTCTGGGGGCTGTGACAGGAGTAGGGGCATGGGACTGCCCTTTTTCTTGGGCTGGAAGGGAAGGAGTGATGAGCACAGGGGAGCAGCTGCAGGATTCCAGGCTCTGCTTCCCATTTCTTATTCTGCCTGGGAACTGGGAGACGGCCAGGAGTCTGAGGGGTGGGGGAGTAGGAGGATTAGGGACAGGAGGCCTTTGGTGTAGGTGTGGGAAGCACAGGCGCCATGCAGCTGTGAATCCAGGGCTGACAGCAGGCATGGCAGGACTGTCACGTTCCCCACTCTGCCTGGAATTACCTCACTACCATCATCTCTTCCACAAAAGCTCTTTCACACCTTCTAAAAATGTGTAAAAGTAAACAAACTCCCACAATGGCTAAAAAACTCTGCCAGTGTAAGAGATCTCGAGCAGGTTTTTTTAAGCTGAGGAAAAGTGCACAAAGGTTGTGCTGGCTTGTTAAGCTGTATGTGCATGAGGATTTTGTGACTTGCTCCCACTTTTCACAGGACTTATCCTGGCTTCCCATAGGTTTGCACAGGTATATTGCAAAATGTCCCTTTTACTCCCTTCAAAGGTTAACATTTTTTTCTTCACCAGTATTTGCTCTACAGTGGGTTGAGCTCATCCTTCATGTCCCTGCAAAACTGAACGGAGAATTACACAGAATCACGTTTGGGTATCTGCTGAGATTTGGTGGGTACAGAGCCATATCCATAGGGTGAACCATATTCCATCGTTCCTTTGATTCATTTCCAACCACTGAGTGTAAGGCAGTTAAACAAGTGAACTCAACTGGGATTTTAATCCAAGTTTTCCACTGAAAATTTCCATGGCTTAAAATCATGTATTTCTTAAAACAGTAACATGCAATAAAGTACAATACATGTCCCCAGCCACTAAGTAAAAACCAAAATCTACAAAAACCTGTGTGTTTTCAACAACTCAAACACTGGGAGCCCTTGGATCCAATGCAAGTACGATGCACTTTGGTTTGCCTCCTGCTCTTCAGGGTATTTCTGACAAAGTGCTCAGTAGGAACTAAAACATGAAGTGACCTGAGAGAAAGCTCAGTGTATCAAGGTCTACATATATTCCAAAAAGTGGTAGAGAAATTGTTTCCATAAGAAAGTTCATCTGCCTTGCAGCTGGAGAAGAAAACAAAGGATAAAGATTTTCTCCTAACTCCAAGAAGGGCCTTTGCTTCATAAAAAGCTCAGACTGATGCTGAGCTGAGGAGGGCTAAAAGGTTTGGTGAAGGCATGCACAGGAACACCACCTGCCCACATCATTGTTGTATCACTGCTACTCTGCACTGCAGAAAATCATAAAATCACAGAAAGATTTGGGCTGGAAGGGATCTTACAGATCATCCAGTTCCCATCCCCTGCTATTGGCAGGGACACCTTCCACTAGCCCAGGTTGCTCAGGCCCCATCCTGGCCTGGAACACTGCCAGGGATGGAGCAGCCACAGCTGCTCTGGGAAACCTGTGCCAGGGCCTCACCACCCTCATAGGGAGCAATTTCTTCCTGATATCCAATCTAACCCTGCCCTCTGCCAGTGTGAAGCCATTGCCCCTTGTCCTGTCACTCCAGGCCCCTGTCAAGAGTCTCTCTCCATCTTTCCTGTGGGTTCCCTTCAGGCACTGCAAGGGCACAATGAGGTCACCCCAAAACCTTCTCTTCCCCAGGCTGAACAATCCCAATTCCCTCAGCCTTTCCTCCCAGCAGAGCTGCTCCATCCCTCTGATCCCTTGGTGTCCCTGCTCTGGGCTGGCTCCAGCAGCTCCCTGTCCTTGCTGTGCTGGCCCAGGGCTGGAGGCAGCCCTGCAGGGGGGGGCTCAGCAGAGCGGGGCAGAGGGGCAGAATCCCCCCCTCACTCAGAGTATCTGCACTTTACTCCTACTGAGGGTCTTTGCAGTGTTAAATAATGGCTTGAGAGTCATCTACATGAGCTCCTCATACCTGTGTGGCAGCAGAAGTCTCACAAGAAAGAATCAGCCTTTGCTTTGTGAAGGGCTGGTTGCAAATACAGGCCTGGCACGATGTGTGCTGACAAAGGCACTCCACGGAGCCAGGGCCTTGCTTTCTCCAACAAACTGTCAAGCTAAGGGCAAGATATATAAAATCACTGCTTCTAAAAGGAGATGTAAGCCTTCAGAAACAGAAAGCGGGGCCACATTCCCAAAGACTTTGCCAGTCTTCTCTGGGAGCAACCCTTACATAAACCCACTCACCAGTGCAAAGAATAAGAACTGCTTCTTTTGCAGGGGGAAGGGCTTTCATTTGTCAGAGAGGAGCAGAAAGGGTAGAAATTGTTTGAGAAAATATCTTTCTTGCATTTCAGGACGCTGGGGAACACTGGAGCTGTGGCAGTGTTTTGGGTCTTGAAATGTGGGTGTAAAGAAAAAAAAGAAAAGTTTGTTTCATCTAGATGTGGAGTGTAGAATAATTGCTTGTTCCCCCTGCCTTCCTATATCACACAGATGCAGGCAGTGGGAAGAGTTTTGCCAAGGGAACTCTCAGGTGCCACCCATGTTTGCCTCAGAGTAGATGTGTGCAGGTGTTTCAGAACTGTGTCTGTCTGAGGGGGATAAACAACTGAGCTGTTTAAACTGGTTTAAGAGTGGGCAAATTTCATAATTCCCACCTTGCAAACAAAGATATGAGACCAAACTGAAGAAGTTCCAGTTCAGCTAACAGAGGAGGCACCATGCATTCACGCTTTACAGTCCCCTCTGTCACTACTGACTTGGAAAAAACAGTAGCTAGGCAAAGTGTGGCTTCACCTGGAGACACTGCTCCATGGACCTTTCCATCCTGTGGATTAAATTTCCTTGTGAAGCCATCAGAGGATTGCACGGGCCTTTGCTAGGAAAACTGCAGCATTAACATGTGATCTGAGGAAGATATCATCGCTGAAACAATTATAATGTTCACTTTTGTAACCTCAGGGAGGGACAAGGCATGTTTAATATGGCACCTGGCTGTGCCCTGGCAGCCAGAAGGGACATCCCTGTCCTGGGGGCATCAGGCCCAGCACAGCCAGCCAGACCCAGGGAGGGGATTGTTCTACTCTGCTCTGAGCTGAGGCAGCCTCACCTCGAGTTCTGGGGCAGCCTCACCTTGAGTTCTGGGGCAGCCTCACCTCGAGTTCTGGGGCACCTTCTCCTCCAGTGCTGGGGCAGCTTTGGGTGCCACAATAGTAGGAAAGTCTAACGCTATTCCAGAGCTATGTCAGGGGACGGTTAGGTTGGATTTCAGGAGGAGGTTCTTCCCCCAGAGAGTGGTTGGACACTGAACAGGCTCCCCCAGGCAGTGGTCACAGCACAAAGCCAGCTAGAGCTCAAGAAATGTTTGGACAATGCTCTCAGGCACATGGTAATTCTTGGGCTGTCCTGTGCAGGGCCTGGAGTTGGACTGGATGATCCTTGTGGCTCCTTTCCAGTTCAGGACATTCTATGATTCTATGAAACTTCTTCCAGCAAATCTTTAGCAGGTTACAACATAGAATCAGTCCTCCATTTCCATTTATAGCCTAATTCCCTTTCTCTTTCTAGCTCTAAGCAATTACTACGGTGTTATGCAGGCCAAGATTACAGCAGCTCTTCCAGGCAAGAGAAAGGTGATGTCAGAACAATGAGAAGACTTTGGTTTCTCCAAAGGCTATAATGAGTTAAGCAGGTGCAGCATTCCCATTTCCACACACAAATGGGAAGATGGAATAAATTCCATGCAGATGGTGAGTTGTGTAAACAAGAAGTTCCTGTTCTGCATCAGCCTGCTGATGTGCCTCCTGCCAGAGGGCATCTGCAGGCTGAGCACTGCCAGTTTCCAGCCCGGGCGCTTCCCCCATTCCACCAGCACTGCTTGTACAAACAGGGAGGAGGCACCGCATCCCACCATCCCTCCTCTGCTCCTTCAGGCCCAGGGAAGCAGGAAATCTACACATTTATCACTCAGAAAGGCACTTTGGTGACAGTGGAAAATATTACACACAGCCATAAATATAGTTGTGTTTCCTACCCAACAATAGCATTATTTCAATGTGATGGATGGCTTAAACCAAATAAAGTTACTTTCAGAGGGAAACCTCGACCTTCAGAGCTCTTTATTAGATATGTAAAGCTTCATCCACCAGGGCTCTCAAGCAGCTGTTTAAACATGCAGAATCTTAATGAAGTCAGCAATGCTCCTGATACATTTCAAGCTGGATCTATGCCCATAAAACAACTCTGCTGCCCTTAACCGTGGAGGTGTTTAATGGCCCAGGTGCCACACAGTGGAAGTTGTCACCATTCCTATCACCTACAGGGAGGTGAGGGCATGTTTTAGGCCAGGTTCAAATAATACTGATTTCTCATCGGTTTCAGCAGGACTACTTCCACTCCAAATATTAAGACCATCATCACAGAGTTGTGCCTCCTCCCAAAAGCTTAGTTCTGTTGATGTATTATTCATATATTCAGCCAAGAGAAATTCACAGTGCAGAGTCTATTTTAGCCTTAGTCTTGAAGGGGTCTGCTATAGCTTGTATTATTACATATGTGAAATTCCAGGTGCACATCTGACCAAAGTACCAATGAGTATTTTCAATCTCCATGGAATGCCTACTAGCGATGCTCCAAAACATCTTTCTCAGACTGCCTGTGTAGCTCATTCTTCTTTCTATTCATTTTTCCATCTCTGACCAGTGAAAATGTGGACACCATTATATTTACCCAATCTCATTTGCCCTCTCAGCTGGGAAGAGGCTGAGCTCAAGATGCCAGCCACACCAGTGGCACTGCCTCTGTTGCAGGCTGGTTGTTTGGGTTGGGTCTGCGGACGCAGGAAATCCAGGCAGTGCTGGCTCCTGCAGGCCAGTGACACATCTGATCACCAGCCAACACTGCCTCAGACAAGCAGGAGCTCTCTCTTGGCTCCGTTGGCCATCACTGGGATCTCCATGGCTCAGAGCAGTTCCTTAATCATGGACATCTGATGCCATCTGAGGGTGACAAGGATGTCCCTGCTCTGACATTCAGCTCCTGCTGCAGGAGAGTGCCACACTCCCTGCTGTAATTCCCCAAGCACCTCTGGGATACCCCAGGAAGTTTGCTGCTTATTTATGTCACACCTTGTTGCTCTAGAACAGTGGGTTGTGTCAAGTACCAGAGGTTTTTGCTCTGTCCTCTCAAGAGAGAGAGGCCTAGTAGGACACATTTACCACTGACATTGACACAAGTAAGAGTGGTGTTTGCTTTGAAACCAAATATCCTGTACCAAGAGCCCCATTGCTTGTGAGAGTTATTAGTCAAGCCACAGTTTTAAACCTTGTGAATTAAGTAATCTATTAAAAAAATAAAGTCTAGTGGTCAGACAGTTAGAAGAAGCAGAATATTCAAAGTCAGTTATACAAAACATCCAAAGAAAGTCCATTTAAAAAGTATTGATGAGACTATTTCTCCCAGACCACCAAGCATCTGAGATATTCAGATATCAAGAAACAGAATAGACTGCAATTTATTTACCTGATCTATGAAGGCTAACGTAGTTGAGGTTTTAAGTAATAATTTATTGATAGCCACCTATTTGTGAGCACTATATAATCCCCTGAAATTGTGGCATATTTCTTCAGACACAAGGGGTCAGACAGTTAAGACAATTTGAGAGCAGAGAGGATGCAAACATAACGATTTTTTTCACGTGATTTTTGCAAAGCAATATAGAAAACACCAAAATAACAAGATCATCACTTTTGTACAACAGTGCAGTCACTGTTCCTGGGTGTAGGACTGACCTCTGCAAAAAAATTTTGATTTTGTAGCTCAGTTTCTCCAATGGAAAATGGCCACTCTGCTGCCACAAACAAGAAGTGCTGTGTGAATTAAGCTGCTGCTGTGTTGTCTCTGATTCTGTTTACAGCTGGTGAGGTTTGTTGGCATGGCAGACTTGTGTGGGTCGGGCAGGCATTCTGTTTTCCACACAGTGCTGGAATGCTGGTGGGCAGAGGTGGCTGCATGGGCTGGCAGTTATGGTGCAGCCGACTCTGATCCGTCCATGATGGCATCAGTTGTACCCAGCTCTGAAGAGAGCTCTTGTCAGGCTCGTTGCCATCTGGGCACAGAGTCATTCCCAGAGCAGAGCCAGCCTGGGTGAATGGACAGACTGTGGGAGGAGATGTTGGGGAGCAGGGCCTTGGAAAGAGACGTGGGGGTCCTGGTCAGTGCCCAGTTGGACATGAGCCAGCAGTGCCCTGGAGCCAGGAGGGACATCCCTGTCCTGGGGACACCAGGCCCAGCATGGCCAGCCAGGCCAGGGAGGGGATTGTCCTGCTCTGCTCTGGGCTGGGGCGGCCTCACGTCAACTGCCGGGGCAGTTTTTGGTGCCACCGCATAAGAAAGATCTAAAGCTGTTAGAGAGTGTCCAAAGGAGGGCCACCAGGAGGGTGAAGGGCCTGGGGGTGAAGCCACCCAAGAAGCAGCTGATGTCACTTGGTCAGTTCAGCTGGAGAAGAGGAGACTGAGGTCAGAGCTCACAGCAGTTCTGCAGCTTCCTCAAGAGGAGGAGGGGCAGGCTCTGATCTCTGCTCTCTGTGGCCAGGGACAGGACCCAGGGAGCAGCTGGAGCTGTGTCAGGGGAGAGTTAGGCTGGAGTTTAGGATATTTTCTTCCCCTAGAGGGTGGCTGGGCACTGACCAGGCTCCCCAGGGAATGGTCACGGCCCCAAGGCTGCCAGAACTCCAGGAGCATTTGGACAATGCTCTCAGGCACAGGCTGGGATTGTTGGGGTGTCTGTGCAGGGCCAGGGTTGGGCTGGATGATCCTTGTGGGTACCTTCCAGCTCAGGATATTCTGTGATTCTGTGGCTATGTCTAACCCAGAATAACGTGATTTTATGACAACGAAGCACAAATGGGTGGGTTACAAACTGCAGGACAAGGAGACTGATCATATATCCTGAAAAGCTAATGATGATATGCAAGGAGATAGCCAGACATCCCACTGCCTGGTCAAGGTGAAGACAGGTGGGAAGGTGGGCACCTTCTTGCTTGAAACTAAAACCCAGGCAAAACTGATCTCTGCTTAGGTTTGATTACAAGCATGAATCTCAGGTTGGGTTCATCAGAGTTCCAGGACAGGAGCCGAGTCTTGAGTGAAATGAGTGCTCCGATTTCCAGCAGCTCCAAGTCATGTTTAGACTCAAGCTCAGCTCTCCAGCTGAGGATCTACGGTTGCAGAAAGGAAGGTGATGAACCTAAGTGGTTTTAACTGGAAACCACTCCAGACTAAGATCTGGAAAAGTGTTGTTTTCTATTATTTGGTCATACGAAGAATAAAATAGTGTCAAAACAAAAAAAAATGTTTTCTAATAGGGCTGCTTAGAAGTGGGGTCCTGCACAATTTTCCTCTGCCTCTCCTCAGATTTTGGGTCTTTGTTCAAGCTGGAAACTGGAAGGGAGTTCTGATTTGGTTTGTTTTGTGGGCATTGTTATGTTGTCATTTTTTTAGCTTGTGTCTGCTTTCCAAATTGGGAAATTACATCAACATTTGCATTCTTTATTCTTGTTTTAACCCATTCTCAGGCTCACCTTCAAGACAAGGACTTGAGACCCAATGTGTATTTCAAACCTTATTTTTTTTCTTTCTTCACCGGCGTTGATTTCACTTTTTATTTTCTCTGATTGAAAGAGGAAAAAACAGACCAGGTGTCATTTTATCAAACTCTTCTGAACCACACGTACTTAGGCAGATAAGGGCACAGGAAGGACCATGCAGGTCTGGTTCTATCAGGATTACAGCCCCCAGGAGGAGCACAGGACACATAGGAGGCAGCGTGCCAGGGGTGCTCATGCTGTGGTCTTACCCTGTTTATAGGTGTGTTTCAAGTCTGATTTGATATCCGTCTCTAGGAACAGAAATAATAAATTGAGTCAAGAGTGCCCCCCATAGAGGTCAGCATGACTCCCACCTCTTCATCGTGTCCTGCTGCACGACATGGTATTATCAGCACAACAGGGATGTTCAGCTGTGTCCAGGTACTGCTGCTCTCTTTTACCTGGGGTCAATCTCTACAGCTAACCTCACCAGGACTTTAAGGGCTTTAAAACATCCCCACAAACTCTGCAGGACTGCACTTGGTGTGAACAATACAGAATGTTTCTCTTCTGGACCTCCACCAACAAGCCAGTGCTCAGGCTGCTCTTGCTCTGCTTCTCATCTTGTGTGGTTTAAAAACACTTTCCTGTTCTCCCAGAACTGCCAGGCACCTTCCTGCCCCCTTCCTGTTGCTTGGTGGGCCTGGTTCTGTGCCAGCACTGTGTTCTCTGTGCCTGCAAGCCTATTTCTGTGCACATCAGACCAAGAAGTTTCTCCAGTGCCCCACCTGAATGGACAGAGCCTCCCATCTGCCCCACTCCCACCCACTCTGCAGATTTGGGCTGGTGCTTCCCACCAGCAGAAGGCAAACTGTGGCATAGGAGAACACCTGAATCACAGAATCACAGAATCATTCTGGTTGGAAAAGACCTCTGAGATCAAGTCCGACCTGTGACCAAACACCAGACCATGGCACCCAGTGCCATGTCCAGTCTTTCATTTAAACACTTCTGGGAATGGGGACTCCATCACCACCCTGGACAGCCCCTTCCAATATTAATCACCTTTTCAGTAAAGAAATTCTTCCTAATGTCCAATCTGAACCTCCCTGGTGCAGCTTGAGGCTGTTCCCTCTCATCCTGTCCCTTGTTCCATGGGAGCACTTAGCTGCACCCTCCTGTCAGGAGTTGTGCAGAGCCAGAAGGTTCCCCCTGAGCCTCCTTTACTCCAGGCTGAGCCCAACCCAGCTCCCTCAGCTGCTCCTCACAGGACTTGTGCTCCAGACCCTCCTCCAGCTCTGTTCCCTTCTCTGGACACACTCCAGGCCCTCAATGTCCATTTTGCAGTGCCAGGCACAGAACTGGACACAGGATTTGAGGTGTAGCCTCACCCGTGCCCGGTACAGGGGGACAATCTGATCCTGCTGGCCACACCATTGCTGATCCCAGCTGGGTGCCATTGCTTCTTACCCACACATTGGTTCACATTCAGCCACTGTCACCAGCACTCCCAGGCCCTTTCCCTTCCCAGCCATTCTGCTATTCAGACCAGAGCACTGCAGGAAGCTGTGGGGGCCAAAGTATAGGAACCAGCACTTGGCCTGGTNATTTTGCAGTGCCAGGCACAGAACTGGACACAGGATTTGAGGTGTAGCCTCACCCGTGCCCGGTACAGGGGGACAATCTGATCCTGCTGGCCACACCATTGCTGATCCCAGCTGGGTGCCATTGCTTCTTACCCACACATTGGTTCACATTCAGCCACTGTCACCAGCACTCCCAGGCCCTTTCCCTTCCCAGCCATTCTGCTATTCAGACCAGAGCACTGCAGGAAGCTGTGGGGGCCAAAGTATAGGAACCAGCACTTGGCCTGGTTGTACCTCAAGTCTCCCCTAATGATCACAGTAGTTTAATTGTCTTCTATCTTTGAGGCCTTTGCCTCCTGGAAACAGTTGGTAAGAAAGATCCTTTGCTAAGGCAACACCTCCAGCCATAGAGAGAACTCTGTTTGAGTATCCATTATCATCTGTGAGGACAGCCAGCCCTGCTCTGGAAGGCAGCCTGCAAAGGGCTGTGTCCTCTGGGAACAGAGTCCACCCACTGAGACCATCCCCAGCCAGTCAGTCTCGTGTTATCCTCAGCTGGCATCCCTTTGCCTTGCAAGCCAGGGCTTTTCTTCCCTGCACCCAGATCTAGGGCTGTCTTAGGTTACAGTGCCAGATGTAACCAAAAGTATGTATTCTACCACCATCCTCATAAGCTGTTGAAGCAGGTGGGGCAATGTGCCTTACTGCCTTGTGACTCATCCCTGATAACTCTCTCCAGGGGCTATCTTCTGTTAATGGACCATCGAGCCTCACTGTGTGACTTGTAAAATTACATCATCCCATTGGGAGGTGCTGTGCCCAGGGGGACGAACCAAACATTCCTACCTGGATATAATCTAGGGCTTGGAACACAGCAGCCCTAGGGCAGCCTTATCCACTGCATTCCCTGGGAACAAGAGCTACATAAGCACCACCAGACCTTCAGAGAAGGACCAGACCCTTCTACAGAATCACAAGTTCAACAGAACCCCATCTATCCCTTCAAGAGGACTGCAGCCACCATTTAACTGGACTGCTACCACCACTGTGACCAGCAGGGTGTCAGTTCTGATTTGGGATCTCCCATTGGTTTGTTTTCAAATTAGCACAAGGGCTGGCTATAATTCATGCAATGCTGCTCCAATTTCTTTCCCTAATTCCTGTTGTCCCCAGGGGTTGCTCCCTCTAAATAGGCTTCCTTCAGCAATAACATTACAAGGTGTAAATTTCCTACCTTCTTTATATGCCCCTTCTGCCTTTCCATATTTTTTTTTTTTAATGCTGTTCTGGTCTTTCTGTACTTACCTAGGTAATACCTTTTCAGAACCCATCCCCCTTCAACTCTAAATTGCTTCCCCTTTCCTTATGCCTCTCCTTTTGCACTTAATTTTTGTCTTTTCTAATTAATCTCCCTGCAATGCTGAGATGCTAATAAAATCAGAGGAAGAAAGCAATTTTTTTGGACCCAGAGCTTGCTTGAAAGCTAATAACCTTGCTAAAGCAGATTTAAGAGATGCTAGGTGCAGCCTTGCTCTGTGTGCAAACCTTGACTCAGCACATATGCAAACAGGCTCCAAAAATAGCTTTCACTTTCCCAATTCACATGTGATGCATGTGCCATAATTCTGCACCGTGCTTTCCAAAAATAGCACTCACACACCATTGGCTGGTCTAAATCCGTGGACATTTAGCTTTTTCAACCCAGGCATCAAAGCACGCGGCTGCACAGCTTTCTCATAGAGGGATTTTTCTCCTGGGCGCCTCCCCCTCTATTCACAAAAATAAAGGGATTTATCCCCTCCCCTGTGCAATTGCTTAAGATCCCCGTGGCAACTGCAGAAACCCCTCGTGAGGAGAACTGACATTAGGTGTTGGCTCAGAGGTATTTTTAGCTTCTTGCTGTGCTCTCTAGCAGCTGGAAGCAAAGAGGTAAGCCATCACCTTGAAGGCAGCCAACTCCCCTGGAACAGCAGCAAGGGCTCTGCAGAGCAGCAACCCAGAAACCACAGCCTGACAAGCAGGGCTTGTCTGCACATGGATCTGAGCAGTGAGCTCAGTTAGAGAGTGAATGAAGGGCTTCTCTCCTGTATTTCAGGGATAGAGACTGAATGAAAGGCTTCTCTCCTGTATTTCAGGGATGGAGACTGAATGAAAGCTTTCTCTCCTGTATTTCAGGGGAGCAGATGAGTTTCTGGGATAGGACTGAAAAGCCAGAGCACTGATCTGGTCACTGGGATCAAGGCCAGGGTGGATGGGGCTCTGAGCAACCTGGGCTAGTGGGAGGTGTCCCTGTCCCTGGAGGGAGGTGGAATGAGATGAACTTTAATGCCTTTCCAACCCAGACCATTGTATGATTCTATGATGACCATTTCTTTGGAATAAAGCAGCTAGGCAGATGGGGAGCCATGTTTGCATGGTCCAGCACAACTCCAGGGCACTACAGGTCCAGAGATGCCCCACAGATTTCCACCCACACTTCAGACCTTGGTTACACACCCACCGTGGTACAGGCATAGGACACAGCAAGAGTCTACACCCCATGAAGAGACATTGCAAATTCCTTTGAGGACTTCTGTTGCTAAATAAAATACGGCACAGCCACAGAGCAAAAGCACATACAATGTCCATTCAAATGCAGCCCAAAATGTACAAGAGTAACTCTGTTCCACCAGGCCTTATGTCAGAGCAGGTGCTGTTCTTCCTGCAGCTGTGGCGAGCAGCTCCCACGTCTGCTATCAATAGTGCAGCAGAAACACAAGGAACATCCATACCTTGTTCCCAGCGGTCCTGCTGGATGATCCAACATTGCTTTAATCCCATATCAGTGGTCCCTAGTTGTGGGAGAGGAGAGATGTGATACATGAGTCTTATCACTTAACAGATAGGGTCTTCCAGTGCCTGTAGGGGTAAGAACAGATCCGAAGCAAAGGACAGGATACCTTCTTGGGGCTGTGCTGTGCAGGACTAAGGGCTGGCCTCAGTAATTCCTGTGGGTCCCTTCCTGCCCAGGAGGTTCTACGATTCTATATTCTGTGATCTATCAGGCTGATAACACTGATATGTCCTCCTAGCCTGAGCAAAGGAATTTAACCTGCAGAAAATCCAGGGACTAAGAGACAGCCTGGGCCAAACTCATTTGGGATCAATACTGCAAGGTCCCAAGGACTTACTGACAGCACACCACACCTCCTTTCCCTTATCTAAATAGCCTGCCACTACCACTACCTTGCTTATCAAGTCCTGCTTTATACTTATTGAACTCCAGCAGCTTTGCTCCTAAAATATACCAGCACACAAATATGCTGGCATGACTCAGAGGTGGTAACATCAGTGGGGATTTTTTTACATAGCAGGAATTTTTAAAGACAAAAATTAATGCAGCTACTCTAGGGGCAGAGAGAGAAGTCAAGGAACTGGCAGCTCAAATCCCATTACCTGTGGGTATCTTTGCAAGCAGTCACAGCCTCTGACCAAGGGCTTTTTCTCATCTACTTCAGCTCATGGTGAAGATGCTTAACCTTTACAAACAGGCACTGAAGGGGAAACTGCTTGAGGGTATGCAGCTTTCCTTCTGTTCAGCTATCTTCACTGAAACACCAGTGTCTAACACGGCATTATTCCAAAGGAAAATAGAGGAAATTTTTGCCTAAAAGGACCTGAGGATGCTGCTGGGTGAGAGCTGACCCTGTCCTGGCTGCATGCACTGGGATCCAGAGCCCCTCTGTGCTGGGCTGAGGCCCCAGTGTGGGCAACAGGGTGGAGGAGGGGGGGGATTCTGCCCCTCTGCACCACTCAGGTGAGAGCCTCCTGCCCTGCAGAGCTGCCTTCAGCCCTGGGCCAGCACAGCAAGGACAGGGAGCTGCTGGAGCCAGCCCAGAGCAGAGACACCCAGAGGATCAGAGGGATGGAGCAGCTCTGCTGGGAGGAAAGGCTGGGAGAATTGGGATAGTTCAGCCTGGAGAAGAGAAGGCTTTGGGGTGACCCCAGTGTGGCCTTGCAGTGCCTGAAGGGAGCCCACAGGAAAGATGGAGAGAGACTCTTGACAAGGGCCTGGAGTGACAGGACAAGGGGGAATGGCTTCACACTGACAGAGAGCAGGGTTAGACTGGATATGAGAAAAAACTGTTCCCTGTGAGGGTGCTGAGGTCGTGGCACAGGTTTCCCAGAGAAGCTGTGGCTGCCCAGTCCCTGGAAGTATCCAAGGCCAGGTTGGATGGAGCCCTGGTCCATCTGGTCTGGAAGATGTCCCTGCCCAAGGCAGGGGGTTCAGAAGCAGATGATCTTTTAGGTCTCTTCCCACATAGCCATTCTATGATTTAATTATTCCTATCCCTCCTGTCCCAACCCTTCAACTCCCATCAGATTTTCAGATTCCTACAAGCCACTCCTTTGGGACAGTAGTGCTCCAAACTGCTTATACCCAGTTTGCAGTGGAAGTACAGCAGTGACCTGGGGCTGCTAACTGGGCACGGGTCGTGAGGGGTGTCTGAAAGGATGTCCCTGAGATGGAGGCTCTGCTCCATTCCCCCGTGAGCAGAGTGGGCTCAGCTCTTGCTGGAACACCTCCGCTGCTCAGCGGCACAGACAGAGCCCACAGCCCCGCTGAGCTGGCACAGACTGTGGGCTAGAGCAGTGCAGAGGAGTTGGTGTGTGGCAGACAGGCTGGCTCCTCCGCTCCTGGGTCACCACGGAGCTCCTGGATGTCCCCGTGCAGATGTGGGTGGGGAGGAGAGCGTGCTCGCTCTCGGCTGCCATTCCCTCTGAGGAAAGGCAGCCTCATTTATGCAGAGTTCTGAATAAATTCCCTGCTAACCTCCCAGCCATCTGCTGTGGCAGTTGTACCTTCCGAGGCAGCCAACCAGCTCAGCTGCCAGCAGCATGAAGCAGAACTGGTGCCTTCTCAGAGCGTGGGGGCTGCTGCCAACAGAGCTTGAAGTCAGGCAGTTTTCCTGGGGGCTTCCAAATGGTTGCCTTTTGTCCAGTGGCATGAAATGTAAAGAAGAGTGTGAGGCACCTGTGATGAAATGCAAACCTCGGCAAAATCCCCCTGGTTTGGTTACAAATGTGAGTCTCAGGTTAGGTTCACAAAAGTTCAAAGGTCTCCCTCCTGGTGATCTTGAGATGGGCCTTTTGAGAACCAGAACTTGATGCTGGGAAATTTAGACCCTCGAGCAACCCTTTGAGATGAAGATACAAGTGAGGAGGCAGCAAACAAAAGGACAGGTTCATGCAAGAGGCAGTGACTCTCTGTTTGGGAGGGCTGAGTGCCCAGTTAGCAGCCCGAGGTCACTGCTGCACTTCCACTGCGAACTGGGTATCAGCAGTTTGGAGCACTGCTGTCGCAAAGGAGTGGCTTGTAGGAATCTGAAAATCTGATGGGAGCTGAAGGGCTGAGACAAGAGGGATAGGAATCATGAAATCATAGAATGGTTGTGTGGGAAGGGACCTGAAAGTTCATCCATTTCCAAATCCCCTGCCATGGGCAGGGACACCTTCCACTAGCCCAGGTTGCTCAGAGCCCCATCCAGCCTGGCCTTGGACTCCTTGCTGCAGGATGCTGTGGATGGTAGTTGTTTGCAAGGGTTCAGCTGGTCAAACTCATGGAAGAGAAATCCCTTGGAGGTTTATATTTGAAATAAATTCCACCGACTTGTGAAGCTTCTGGATGTTTCCCGGGTTCAGGGAGCAGATTCAGAGCAAGAACAGCACAAAGAGTCATTCCTGTGCACTGCACTATTTCTTTGACCAGCACTCAGGGTTCAAAGGTGCAGAAGTATTTATAATCTCAAGTTTTACTGAAACAAGGGAGTTAAAGTTTCTATGCCTTTGTGATTCTGCAGAAGGGTGGCTCACCACCTCCTACAGAGACTTTTGCTTAGTCTTCCCATGACATTCACACAAGTGGCTGATGGAGGAGGTGCTCCACATGTGTCCATGGTCTGTAAAATCAATGTTCAAAGGCACAGGTGAGCTAGTACAGCCCAAGAAACAAATCCATGTGGTTGAAAGGCAGGAATTGTCCTCTTGGGCAGTGTTGTCTACAGCAAGAAGTATAGAAGAGACATTGGCTTAAGCATCCATGAAAAGATTAAATTCAGACATCATCCCTCACATTTGTGAGGGGATCAGAGCATGACATGGGCAAATACTACCCTGAACTGATGCGTGATCATCCTCTGTGAGGGTGGGGAGGCCCTGGCACAGGTTTCCCAGAGCAGCTGTGGCTGCCCCATCCCTAGCAGTGTTCCAGGGCAGGCTGGATGGAGCTCTGAGCAACCTGGGATAGTGGATGGGCCCACGGCATGGGTGTGCAGCCACATGATCCTCGATGTCCCTTCCAAGCCAGGCCATTCTGTGATTTCTATGGAGCCACCAGAGCTCAGGGATAAATCTTGCTTCCCTTGCAGACAAATGTTCCCCCACATCAACTACTTTGACTGACATGAGTGGAGCAGTGCCAGCTTACACCAGCAGTACATCTGCTCCCACATCTTTACATAACTGTTCTTGAATTTTTCCTTTTTTTTTGTTTTTTCCCTCCCCACAGGTAAAAAGACGCTGTGATTATGCTGGATTCATTAGAGAAATTCCACCAAAATTCATGATACCATAATGATTATTACCAGTGTTTGCTGCTGTTTATATTTTAAGCCCCTTAAATTCTTCCCCACATTTCTTTCAGAGCTGGGCTGCTAAATTCATTCCCAATATAAAAGGCAAGGAAAAAAATAAAGCTTTGTAAAAACATTAAACATGCAGCAAGACTTGGGCCAAACCTGATTTACAGTCACTCTGGATGATCTAATAATGTACAGATCAGGTTCATGCAGCAGTGAGCAATTTGACGGTCAGACCAACAGTGTTTCAGAAAAGGGGAAAGCCACAAAGCAAGCAAAAGGATGCTCTGTGGAAATGAAACACTTCAAAGTGGGGCTCTGCTTGCAAAAGCATTTTTCACCCTCATCATTAATGTTTATCTGTTCTAAAGCATCACCTACGGTAAATGCCAGGCACGTTTACTATAGGCAGTGTTGACATCACCCTAGAGAAATAACAATGGTTTTGCAGCCTGCAAAGTCTCTTTAAAAATAGACTGTGAAGCCCCTGAGAAAATGACAGGCTCTAAAAATAGGAGTAGAGCTGAGGAAGGCCAAAAAAAAAAAAAAAAAAGGAGGAAAAGAAAAAAAAAAACTTTCCTGATGCTAAAGCTCAGGGTCAGCTGCAAAACGTGGGGTTCCTTCAAGGACACACAATGAATGCACTGCAGTGCTCTGCAATGAATGAAAGCTCCCTCTCTGCACTGGTCTCTCAATGAAGGGGGAAGAGGGAAAAGGCAACTTTAGCAAATTCAACTATTTACAGTCTAGGGTTTCCCCTCATTCCTACCCCTGACCAACCCACGATAAAAAACATCCCCCAGAAGTGGTGTGGATCTACCTTTGCTTCTCCCTCCACACACACCCCCCTACCTCTGTTCTCCAGTGCCAGTGTTCCTTCTCACAAAAACAGATTTTGTGAGCACATCTTTGCTTCACTGGCACAGAGACAGACCTCAGGAGGCTGAGAAAAATCATTGTAATAAAATAACCCAAATAATTGCAAGCAAGTGTCCCAGATTCTTGGTTATTCGTGATGGAGCAAGCTGGACATCCCATTTTCAATTTTCATGCCTGAGTATCAGGATAAGGCATAAGGCTTTTGCAGGAGTTTAGACCCTCCTTTTGGCCCATGACACAGGTAATTTTTAGAATCATTCCCTCATAGTTATGAAATAAAACCAGAGCCCTCCAGTGGCCAAAAGTACACCAGTAACCTTGCTGGAGGCTAACCAGAGATAGACTCCAAGTCAGCTGCCCTACTTTAACTTGGCACCAGCCAACAACCAGTTTGGGAAGGGCTGGACAGCTGCAGTAGTGGGATATACTGGGACAGACACATGTGAGGTCTGTGGAATCCCATGGGTTAAAATCCTGGCATCACTAGTGGAGAAGACACCAATGAAAACAGGGAGCCCCTTCGAATGGCCAGGGTCACATGTTGGGAATAACCTGATTTACCTTAGAAAGTGGCAGGGAAGGAAGGGGCTAGCCTGAGATTTTGACAGGAGTGCAATGGAAAGGCAAGCCACTGGCACAGCCATGGGTCAGGCACCCCAGAAATGCCCCTCTGCCACCTTAGAGAACAGCTGGGAATCTCCAAGGAATTCTGTTCCTGTAAGGTAGGCACTAAATTCAGCCAAAGTTGTGCCTGTGCTAGAGGCAGCTGCCTTACAAACAACTCAGTGTAGATGCTTTGTTTGCTTGATGAGTTGCACTTCTTCTTTCTCCAGTTCTGTTATTTACCAAGGAGTGGATTCAGCAGAAGCTGAGCCTTGTGTGTGTATGTGTCATTCCAAGTCTCAGGGTCTCCTAATGGTGGATCCTGATGGTGTGACAGCACTTTCCTTTTGGGATTATTCAGTTCCTGTGACCCTTGCCAGGTGCTCTCTGTTGCAAAAGAAAGCAGATTTTCTTATCTAGGGTTTCCTTCCTTTAACTTTGATCACCCCAGTTTTGATATTTTTTTTCCCAAAACCACAAGAAAATTGAGTTACCTCTGGAGTCATGGAAGTGCCATGCAGTCTCCTGATTGTCAGTGCCCTCCTCACAGGGTAGGTACACTCTAAGCAGCAGATCCAGGCTGCTCTGGGTTTCTCCAGCTAAGGAATGTCATGGCAGAGTCCTCCTTCACAGGCTGCATAAACCTTGACCCTGCCCCAGCTCTCTGTGCTCCTGGGAGAAACCCTCCAGAGGAACAGGAAACTTCACCAAGCGTGGAGCAGTTTTCCCCCACAAGGTCCCAGTCCCTTTTCCCTGCCCACTCACAGATTCTGACAGTGAAGGAGTGATCCATTCCACAGAGCTTCCAGACACCAGGATGATATTCCCGGCTGGCACGGTGGGCTGGCACTTTCTGATGCCAGGGAGAAGATTAACCTTTCAGCCCAAGTTAAATATTTTCCCATGGACCTTCAAAATCAAGCTGAATGCAGAGATGCCATAAAAAAAAAAATCCCAGGATACAAGAAGTATGAGCTGAATTATTCCCCAGAAAGCTCAATATACTTAAAATGGGGGAAACAATGGAAAATAATGGGGAAACCTCTAGAAATGCAGTTTTGCAGAGTTATGAGCCTGGTATGGCTTTGTACAGATGAAAATCCAAGAGCCAAAAGAAGGTTAGGAAGAAAATTCACTTGTCCATTCTTTTCTTCTTTCCCACCACAGGTATCTCAATCCTCAGATATCAGTGAGAAAAAGTAAGGATTTTTTCCCCAATAGCCCTATCCACAAATGGCATTAAAATTATCACTTCTATTCTGGGAGGGCTACCACAAAAGGAGAAAAATAAGTATCTTTCACTCTGCCACAATCTATCAGCAGAATGAAAAGGGCGTCTGCATTTGGAAGAACTCAAGGAAGCATCTGGCACAAAGGTTCAAGACAAAAGGAGATCTAACAGGTGAGAAAGAAGAAGGAACTGTGGAAGAAATTTTGAAAGATTAAAAAGGTACAGCTGGAGAAATTTCCTGTGGGTGAAAAAACACCCCAATGGCCTAAGAAAAAAATATTCAGGCATGTTATATACTGCTTTGAGATCAAGATGACAGGGAGGAGAAATGACCACCATTTAAACAAGAGAGCAATTAAAGTGTCTTTAGATACCTTAAAACAAACTGTCTCCATGCAAACTGGAAATACTCTGGTTTTATAAAGCAGAATTTACTGCAATCTGAGACAATAAATCAGGGTTTTAGAAAGAACAGCTTGTTCACCATGAATGGAGCTGGTCAATCCAGCTTAATGACTTGCAGGACACAAGATCTAGAGATTTCTGGCTGCATTATTCAACACTGATATACAGCCCTCGGAAGAGCAGAAACAGGTCCTGATGCCAGCAGCATACAGATGATATCCAGGTGGGCAGGTACAACAGCACTGAGAAACAGAGAGTCAGGAAATTCTTGTCACCAGGACCAAGAGGAGCCGGAGCACAGCCTTTTGGCCTGGGATCCTTTTGCTGCATTCCTGACCACCTCATGTGAAAAAAGTTGTCTCCCATCCTGAAGGGAATTGTTCGGAGACATTCTTCCTGGCATGTATCCCATTATCACTTCTGCAGTTCTTACAGTGAAGACATAGACTGGAAAGACAGGCCCAGCATGAATCCTGGACATTGGTTCTGCATGTGTTGGGTGGGAATGCTGGAGAGTGTCTTTACCAAGACAGAGCTCTGCCATGGGCCTTAAGAGGAGTACAAATTCTTTGATTAACAGCAAAGAACTCTGTTTTGCTCTAATTGCCAGATTAAGCACCTTTGTCAGTTTGACGATCCCCAAAAGATGCAAATCAGTCTGTAACAGGATAACCACTCCCATCACAGTCCTCTAGAACTGAGACCCTTCTGAGCAGGGAATGTTGCTAGAGGTCAGAGAGGAATTTTTTCCCTCCATCCACCCCAACAGAAGGGCTTGTGGTGACACTGTCAGACTCAGCAGCAGCACTGCTGGCGTGTTTGATGCAGTCAAGCTTGGCCAAGGTAAGAAAATGCTTTAAGCCCTGCTTGGCCTGAGTTTTGGAGTCAGATAGTAGTGGTTTCTTGTTAGTTCCTTGAGAAGCTCATCACAGCATTGGTCTCTGCTCTGTCTGAAATGGTTTGGTTTTTCTGGAGGAGTTAAACAACCCCTGGATCCCCGTGTAAGGCCCCCATTGCAATTCACCTCAGCAGTGAGTCCTGCAGTGAATGTTTTGTGTTTGCTCTGCTCCCTCTCTCTCTCTACCATGTTAACTGGAGCCAAGGCCTCATCTCTGACTTGCACCAGATCCCAGCTATCCAACCAGAACAAAATCCAGGCATGTCCCACCAGCACCTTCTCTAAGCCTCTCCATATGTCCTTCTCTCTCCCATATCAGCTTTTCCAGCCTCTCTCACAACAGCATGTGGCTGCTCCATCAGTTCTACCTCCCAGGAACCATCCACTTTCTGATGCAGAGAAAGCTGCATACATACAGGCAGCTCATCAGCTCTGTTTGCTGTCACTCACGGCTTCAATTTTTGTGCACATGATTCTATTCACTGAACTCCCACTGAAACCTAAAAGAAACATTTTAGATGTTTCTTAGATGCCTAAACATCTACTCCCTTTATTCCTCTCAAAGACATTTCCTTCTCCTAGCAATCGATTTCCAGAGAAGCAGAGATTAAGGAGCCGTTTCTTACAAGCTGGCAACAGTTTGAGTATCCTCTAGTGGCACGAAATGGGATTTCAGTCACTAAAACCTGGATGTCTGCGAGATCTCCCACCCTTCCCATGCCAGCAAATATCCTCCCTCCCCTGAATCTTTGCTGTGCTTCTTAGCCTCCCCACAATCCCAAATCAGGGATAACTTCAGCTGTAATAGCCACAAGAAAAGAAAAGAAAGAGCTTTTTGACACCAGATATGTTAAGACATGAAGGCTCTGTGCCCTCTTGCTGTATGCAAGCCTCAGCCACACTCATGTTTGAGACTTTTAACAAGAATGTTTGTGTTCAAACAGCTGTGTGAGCATGGGACCAAAGACTTGTCACACACCATAACAAAGGCACCTGCTACTGCTGCACTGCTCCAGGGAAAAGGGGCAGCTCCACCGTGGCACCAGTGTCAGAGCAGGGCTTTGGTCACAGATTTAGAGAATCACAGAATCAGCTAAGTTGGAAAAGACCTTGGAGATCATCATCTCCAACCTATGATCTAACACCACCTTATCAACTAAACCATGGCACAAGTGCCACATCCAGCCTTTTTTTAAATACGTGGTCCATGGAGTCATCCCAACCTCCACTGATAAGAGGAAGGCCAGCATAAAAGAAGCAGCAGAGCACCTGCTGCCCAATCCCTAAGCTAGAGGCCTGTCTATAAGATGGCATAATATCTAATCATGAGAAAGAGTTGACAGTATAACAGTACTGTTTTATTTTATTACATACCACCAAAATTAACAGTAGTTTAAAAATTCTATAATGCCATGTGATAGAATACTTCTAGTTAAAAAAAAAAAAAAAGGATTTTTTTTTTTTTTTTAGTTTTCTTTCAGAGAAACCTCAAGTGGCACTGCTCTGCCATGAGAAGCTTGGTGACAAATCACAGTGGCACAGCTCTTGGCTCCCTGCATTTCTGTGCAGCTCACACATGGAGAACATTGCTGCATTTCCTGGTCTACAGAGAGCTTTCAGTCATCCAAAAGCATCTGCTTTAGTGGTGGCAAAGTCAGCTCTGTAATAACCCAGGTTCCAGAGGCTGAGTGGAAAAGGATAACCTTTCTTTAGCTCTTTTTTTGCGTCATCCTGTAACCTTTAAATTGGAACAGCACCTCTGCTATTGAATTCAACAGGAGATTTCATACAGTTTTTTTATGAGACTCATTATCTGGGGAGTACATCTGCCATCAATTTTAAAGCCAGGAAAGATTGCTATGATCATGTATTGTACTTAGAAAAGGGAACAATGGAATCGCAACCTACTGGCAGAGCAGCTCTGTAATGCAGCTAGCATTCCCACCGTCAGCCTTGCACCTTCCCTGTCCTCTGAATGTGCAAGTTAAAATCCACAAGTTGAAATCCACTCTTCACTGGCTTAAAACTGGCTGGATGGCCAGGCCCAGGGAGTGGCAAATGGAGTTATATCCAGGTGGTGGCCAGTACATCCAGAAGTGTTCCCCAGGGCTCAGTGTTGGGGCCAGTTCTCTTTAAATGACAACCTGGACAAGGGGATTGAGGGCACACCCAGTCAGTTCATGGACAGCACCCAGCTGGGTGGGAGTGTGGATCTGCTGGAGGGCAGGAAGGCTCTGCAGAGGGATCTGGACAGGCTGCACCCATGGGCCCAGGCCAGTGCTCTGAGGGTCACCAAGGCCAAGGGCCCGGTCCTGCCTTGGGTCACAGCAACCCCTGCAGCTCCAGGCTGGGGCAGAGGGGCTGGAAAGCTGGGAAAGGCCCTGGGGGTGCTGGGGACAGCGGCTGGACAGGAGCCCAGGGGGCAAGAGGCCAATGGCACCTGGGCTGTGCCAGCCATGCTGTGGCAGCAGGGCCAGGGCAGTGACTGTCCCCTGGGCTGGGCACTGCTGGGGCCACACCTCAGACCCTGGGGCAGCTCTGGGAACCTCAGGACAAGAAAGACATTGAGGGGCTGGAGCGTGTCCAGGCAAGGGAACGGAGCTGGGGAAGGGTCTGGAGCACCAGGAGGGGCTGAGGGAGCTGGGGGGGCTCAGCCTGGAGAAAAGGAGGCTCAGGGGGAACCTTCTGGCTCTGCACAACTCCCTGACAGGAGGGGACAGCTGGGGGGGATCGGGCTCTGCTCCCAGGGAACAAGGGACAGGACAAGAGGGAACAGCCTCAAGCTGTGCCAGGAGAGGTTCAGGTTGGACATAAGGAGAAATTTCTTCATGGAAAATGTGGTCAGGCACTGGAAGGGGCTGTTCAGGGAGGTGCTCAAGGGTTCCCATTCCTGGAGGTGTCCAAGAGATGACTGGATGTGGCACTCTGTGCTCTGGGCTGGTTGATATGGTGATGTTTGTCACAGGTTGGACTTGATGATCCTAAAAGTCTTTTCCAGCCTGAATGATTCTGTTATTTAATGATCATATGATTCCAAGGTACCCTAATGGAATAACCTCGGCAGGCAAACACCCCACACTTCCATCAGCAAAGGAAGAGAGAAAAATATGGAGACTGTCCCAGAGGCAGAGTCTGTAGGAGCAAGTATTCACACACCTGAGACAGCATTGCAGGAGGGGGGAAAAAAAAAAAAATAGATAATCGGGCATTGGAAGAGCTTATTCCTGAATGGTTCCCGCGCCCTCTGCTGGAGCACTGTGCTCATCCCGGCCCAGCCAGGGCCGAGAGAACGGGATACAGGTGTGCGATGGCAGGGTCAGCGCTGGGAACAGGCTGGAGCCAGTCAGGAAGGAGAAAGCTCAAGGGATATAATGCAATGTAAAGGCTATTCATGAGGGGAAAAGGAAAAGCTATACTATAGGTGATGAGCAGGGGATCTTGCTCCCTACAGGGTGCCCAGAGGGGGATGGATGGACAAAGGGATTTGGGGCTGTCTCAGCTCACCTCACAGCAAAGACCAGACCCCAAGACTTGGACACTACAGCAGAGATGAATTTGGAAGGTCAGGTTTACTAAAAAATTCATCAGAAATCTCTGGCATGCCTGAGAACTGTGCCAATCTTTCCTGCAAGCACAGGTCAAATCAGTGGTAGGGATGAGGGGCACTGCCTGCACAGCCTCTGGGGAGGGTTCCACCTCCACCTGTGCTGCTCAACTCACTGCAGCCACTTTCCCAGGAAGTTTCATGGTCTCCTCTGATGTCCCAACAAGAACACTTCATCAAGTAAGGCAAGCTATCCTTGCAAACTTCTCCAGGCCTCTGCTACAGGGATACTCAGAGGAGGAGCAGATCAGCAGATGCTGGAATGGCCATCCCCACTTCTGGGGATGCACAGGGCAAAGGTATCGCTGAGTCTCAGCCCTTTAGAGCACAGTGTATTTGTACCTCTGACACCTGGTGCTGCCTCCAGTCTGGAGCTGCAGCTTGCTCAGGGGTGCTGGTATGGATGAAAAGCCCTGGGAGCTTTCTTCCCTCCTCCTGTGGTGCCCAGATTTGATTCCTATGTGGCCCTATAAAGGAATGGCAGGGCTGTATTGGGTATGCAGAAGACACAAAGTGAGCAGCTGCAGGAGGCAAACAGCACCTGGCTCATTTGGAAGAAACTACAGCTACAGATATAACAAGTTTAGGATAGGAAGTAACTTCCTGAAACACAGCACCAAAACATACAGGAAAGGGTGAATTTTTCCAATAATAAACAAGGAAATTATTCCCCTATGACCATTCAAATAGCTACCTAGGAAATGGCCTGGGCTATGGGGAGCTGTTAAGGTGCACAAAATCAATACCCAGGCAGTTTGTCTGCTCCACTCAAAGGCAAACAGCAGCCACACAGACTTGGATTGGTCTGGGGTATGGAATATCATTTCCCCCTTTGGAAAGAGAGTGTGCTGTGTGGTGTCAACACTTCACACAAAACTTGGCCAGGTCACAAAAAGAAATAGACACAGGGTTGTCACATTTCTCTGGTGAGAACTTCACCTCTTCCTTATTCATGAGCTTCAGACTCTCACTCTTCTGACTACTTGCTCCTTTTCCAGGAGTGGATGCCTGTTGCCTGCAATAAATTTGAAAATTAGGGATGAACTCTACACAGCCAATGTCCATCAAGCTATGGTTCAAAACCCTTTAACGGTCTGTGGACAAGTTTTAAAGAGGCCATAAAGGTCACTAAGAAAAAAAATTGTTGTCAGCAAGCTGGTATTTACCGTACTGCTATTCTCATCCCCAGCAACAATATTTAGAGTATCTGCAAATAAAAGACTAGGAAACAGTTATCTTACTCCATCAGAGCTTGGGAAAGGTCAGATCTAGATCTCTCCAAAGGGTCAAAGCTACATAATACCAGTTAATACCATTTACTGTAGAAGCTGAACTGATTTTGATCTAGACATCTGTTTCTGCCAATCTTCTGCATGAATATTAAAGTCTGAAGAATGACCACAAGCAGACCACCAAAGCCTAGAAGCTCACTGTTTCCCACTTTTAACCATGCCAGAATCATCTCTTTCAATCCCATGACTGGACATTTCCCTCTAAAACCTTCTGACCAAAACCAAGGAGACCAAAACCAAGGAGACTCACCATTACCACAGTGCATGTTTATCCCTCCAAAGAAATCTGTGCCCTAGAGCAAAACCTTCCATAACAGAAATTATGGTGACTTTTACGAAGAACATTTTTGGTATTTATCAGGCATCCATTGATTCAATTTCTTGTTATATAATTAATTGTCCTCCTACAGAAGTTAAGTTTACCAGACTGCAGTACCTTAGATACAGTTGTGGAAACTGTTTTAAAGAAAGTCACCACCTTTGTTACTCTGCAGACCTCAGGCAACAATGGAGGATTAAGTGAATGAAGTGCCAGAAGTAATTCCACTATCTCCCTGGAAAGTTGTGAGTGAATATCACTCAGTTCTGATGATCTGTCAGCATTCAATCTGTCTGCAACACAGCTTCCGCCACAGTTATTTAATAGAAGAGATACTACTCTGTCTTTGATTTAATTTCTTCTAATTCAATGACTCTCCAAATTATTTTCTCTACTGGGATTGCTAATTCACTTCTAGGAAAATCATTTTAACAGATCAATTACGACAGCAAATACAAATGCTGTACTCAAAATTAATACATTTATACTCCTCCTTGCTTCTTCTTCCTGACATTTCTTTTATATCTGCATTGCCATAAATGCAGTTTAATACTCTGCGGCCTTTATGGCAGATGCAGCTCAACTGGTCAGCCTTGCACAGTTTATGCCTTCATAATTCACCCCTTAAAAACCTTCTCCCAAATTTACCCTAAGCCTGATTGGTTAAAAAAAGAAAAAACACCTCTATATCTTACCTGCAGTAAGTCAGACTGAAGAGGGTGTCACAGAATTTACCACCACACAAGGGACTGAGAAAATGTAGAAGGACTTGATTCCTGGAGCCCAGGAGCAGCCTCACCTTTTGCTGGGGCTCCCTAAATCCCAGATTTCAGAAGGAAGCCATGAAACAAGTATTTATAACCATGCAGGTCAGAGCTCTGCTTGCAGCCTGACCAGAAATGCCTTTATCTCCCTCATCCATTTACAGTTCTGATGAGTGACCACCTGCAGTTGCCTGAGGCAGGTGAGATGACCATTCCTCCCTTTAGATCCTTGCTAACTGCTAGATAAAAAAGACATTTTTCATAGGAAAAAAATTAATACAAGCATTTTGAGTTTTACTTAATAAATACAAAAGGGGGAGGGGTGGTCGTGGTAGGAAGATAAAGAGGTTTGCATCATTGTAACCCAAATCTGATTAATTTTTTGGGGTGAAAAGATGATTTATGTGATATTGCCTGGACATTGTACATCCACCTGTCAAATGTTTTGGCGGTTGTGAGCAACCTCAGTTCTACACACATTGCTGCAGGTTTGGAGCACTGCTGATGCAGGCTTGCAGTGATGGGGTTTGTAATGATGGGATCCAAAACACAGATCCTGGGTGGCATTTGTGCCACTCAGTTTAATGCAGTGGTTTGGGACAGCAACTTCCCTCCAGAAGGAGACTCAAGAATCATCTGGGCTGGATGAAGAAGGGAAAGAGATGAAGTGAAGTGAAGTAAGCAAATGTGGTTTGAAATGTGGCAGCTGAGACAACAAAAGACTTTGTAAAACAAACTAAAGATGCAGATTAACTCAAATGTGCAAAGGGCTCAAGGATTAGAGGCAGTGAGGGTTTTGGGGGAGTGACAGGAAGCAGACAAGCACAGGTACTCACCAGTAACAATGCTGCCACAGTGGCAGGGGAGAAGAAAAAAGGAAACAAATCTGTGTGGGAACCACTGCCCTTCAGCAAGACACAGATTCCTGCATCCAGTGAGAAAACAAGGCTTTTCCTTGACTGTTGTCTCCTTGCCCTCTTTCAGCATGACTGTGAGGCAGACACATGGATACATGAGCTTACCTTTGTGGCTCCCAAGTCCAGAACACAGCAAAAGCTGAGTGAGGAGTAATTTGGAGATTGCCATTGAGCATTCCCACATGCAGTGCCCAAAATGAAGCAGGACAGGCCTCATGGAAGGCAACAACACTCTGGGGAGAGCCCAAGTTGTCTCCTTTTCGTCTTGGTATCCAACCAGACACAGAATCTGGGAGCTGGAAAAGCACCTTCACAAATACCTTTCCTTGAGCAAGGGCTGGAATGGAGTCAGACACATCCCTCACCAGCACTACACTGATCTCCAGCCAGGAGATCACTTCATCCTGATTGCAGGCAGAGCTGTCCCAGCACAGAGGGACCAGCAGAGGGACATGCCAAATTATCTTCCCATCTTTCCCTGTGGCAGGAGTTCAGTGCAGCACTGTAGGAGCCACCTCTGAGGAAGGTGAAATTCTGCAAGGGGACGTGGACTGTCCTAAAAAAGCTGCAGAGCTGTATTAACTCCACAGCAAACGTTTCATATGAGCACAGTAAAGTCCAAGAGGGCGAAAGCCTCTTTGACATAAAAAACTCCCACACGACACTTTAAAAAATACTGATTTTATTCATGTCTAGCCTATTCAACAGTGGATCACACTGGCAGGAACAACCACAAATATCAAGTTACAAGTTTTCATCAGGTTCTCGCCTGTGCAATGCTGGATTTGAGTCAAGCACATATTATGGCACCACCACTAGTGACAATGACTGCTGTTCAAAGCTCACTTGAGTCCCATCTCCCTGGTGCACTTCCAAACCAAACAACTTCATCTCCCACTGTGTGTGGGATTGTCTGCAGAGAATTTGTGTTCTCAAAGCCTGAATGCAGCAAACATCCTGAAGCACGTACTCCAGCAAAAAATTCCCTTTACCTCACATTCTTTATTTGAAAGGCTTCAAGTTTGCAGTGAAACAAACAAACAAAAAAAAAAAAAACCCACCGTCAGCAATTTCTCAGAAATGTTGGACCTGACCTGTACAAATCAGCTCCAGTAAGGGAGCTGGAATTACTTATCTCATCACATGATCTGGCCTGCAAATTCCAGTTGTTTTCCTTGGAATGGTGCATCAGAGCAAGGTTTCACACCAAAAGCAAAGCAACCCGTCAATATCATCCCTGCTGACGGTGTGGGCACACAATATAGCCCAAGGTTTCTGCCCCATGGATTTCCCCAGGATATTCAGACTTTTCCAAAGGTAGCCTGCACCTATGCTGACTCTGAAGACAACTGCCCTTGCAAGAAGGGTCCATGGCAGCTCTGGTCACTCATGGTCAGCCACATGGCCTTGACACACCCTTTATCAGGATAACGGGACTTGGAGGATTCCCACAGCTGGCCTGCACTGAGAGATAGAGCAGGTCCCCTGGGATTGTGGTGTGCATTTTTCCTTTCAGGGACTGCAGGCTCACATCCACGCCCAGGACTACTCAGAAGAGCTGCACCAGAAGTAGCCTGCATCTGGCAGCTCAGGGTTTCTCTAAGCCCAGTCCTACAAGCCTGTGGGAACCACAGGTAGTCAGGAGGCTCCTCAGAGATCCAGACCCTCAGCCAGCAGCCACGAGGAGGTATTGCAGTCCCAGAGCTGCCAAATCAGAGAGACCTGCCTCCTACCTCTTTTCCCGCACACACTGACGCTGAAAACTGCCAGACAGGCTAGAAGTCACTCAGGAAGATATAGAAGGAGTTACTGATAAAGAGTTCTAGGGAAGTTGGATGCCCAGCATCCATCAAACTACCTTCTGAAAATCCCAGCTGTCACATTTAACTCCACTCTTCCTCTCAGGCTCTCCTCTTCCAGAATCAATTCTCCCTACCCGCCCCCCCAAACTCTTCTGTGCAGAGAGCTGGCAACACACACAAGCTGGATCCACAGGTGGTCACAGAACTTTGTGTGCATGGCTAACCTTTGCTGCTGCCAAAGGGAGGGAATTCCAGGCCAGAGCACCCCTCTCTGCCCTTCACTTTTCAGAGCTAATTGGGTTTTCTATCACTTTCAGCACGGCACAGCATGGACTTGTGGAGCTTGAAAAGCAGCAGAGGTTTTTATCACAACGGTGCAACGGGAGAAGACTTCAGAGCATTTTCTGGGAACGTCACGTACAATTATATTACAATTACAGAATTGTCGGGCTATTGTGTCTCTTAAGTCACACAATAGGCTAGAAACAGTGCTATTTCAGTGAAACTCTCTACACCCACTGAAAATAAGTCACTAACTCCGTTAGAGCAGGCAGTGGACTCACGTGTTCACAAAAACTGACTACAGATGCTAAAGCCAGACGCTTTGTAGGTACATGAGAAACACCTCTGGTTTGGGCCCATCCCTCAGGTAGCAGATATTTTGCATGAACAGGATGATTATTACTTATAGAGATATATGAAACATCTACCTTTTTATCCTTGTTATAAAAGCACAGCTTTGAAAAGCACAGTAATCCAAGGCCAAAAAGACAGGCAGACAAATGGACAGACTTCGGGCACTCGTTTGATTTTCTTAGAGAGAGCTCTTTACTCTTTTAAGGGCTGACCTTATGCACTTGCCAGGTCTGGATGCTCCACTTGAAAAAAAAGGCTTAAAGGAAGTTTCAACAGCAGACTCTTCTGGAGCTGTCCTGTGTCAGTCTCCAGCTTCCCACAGGACTTGATGCACATCTGAGGCTTTTGAGGAACAGCCCATAAATTGCTGCTATTTAGCCACTGGCAGTTGAATCCTGCTTTATTTAGTTTCCCCAGAAATAAGAAGCATTGGAATCTTGTAGGCTATTCTCCCTGCTTCCTTCCTCCAGTCCCTTTCACATTTTTTTTCAGTTTCCTGGAACTAAGAATGTTGACCCCTTTAAAAGCAACAGCAACAAGAAAACTACAGAGCAAGGAAAACCATTTCTTGACCATGAAGGTTGTACCCCCTGCACAGAGAGAAACTTCACTAACTTTACAGGAAGAAGATGAAACAATCTCTTTTGCAGCGTCCTGACACGACAGCCTTGCAGCATCCAGAATCCAGCCTAGCAAGGAAAAAAAAAAAAAAAGTTGTGTTAAAAAAAATGCATGAGGAAAAGGTGTTATCTTACATGGATCACAGTAAAGGCACAACAACCTAAGGGTTCATTCCTTCATGAGAATGTTTGAAGGGGCTGAATTTGAAATCTGTTGTCAACTGCAGCTGGCTAAAATGGAAAGTGCTACATTTCTTTGCTTACCTTGATGCCTACTGGGATTGCCTTTGGGGCCGATTTTTCCATGCAGCTCCTGGGAATTACACACCTGTCTTCATTAGAAGGTTGCAAGGTATGTTAGGATGCATTGCAGTGCTGTGCTCTTCAAGGACAGAGACAGAAGGTCTGATTCTTACTGTAACTGGGACTTTGGGAATTCCCAGAGCCATTTTCATGGCATCTAATTTTAGGTCCTTTTAAAACAAATCTGTAATGACAACTTGGCCCCTCCCTCTGTGCCAGGGACAGGAAAGTCTATCAAAGCAAATAACAAAATTTTATTTTATTTTTAAAAAATTAGATCTGAAAAACTTTTATGAGACAGCAGAACAAAAAAAGTTTGGTCTGCAAGAACTTTTCTTCCTTGAGGGATTTCTCCATTGTCACTTTTGTGCTGTCCATTCCAGCTGCATCTGTGCTGGTGACTCATGAAACCTAAAGGGCTATTAATAAGTTATTAAAAGTACCAGCAGTCTTCCACAACAAAAGAAGGAGAAAGAAAAAAATGACTGGAAAAATGAAGGACTGGACCCTGTGGAAGGGATCCACACTGGAGCAGATCATGAAGAACTGCAGCCCACTGGAAAGGCTCCCACTGGAGGAGTTCCTGGAGGACTGACTCCCACAGGAGGGACCCCACACTGGACCAGAGGCAGAGTGTGAGGAGTCTTTAATGATATTTTCTCTCCCCTGTGGAGCTGAGGATGGAGAGTGACAGAGTGGCTTTGGTGGGCAGCCACCATCCAGCCAGGGTAAACCCACCACAGGTACATGGATAGGATACGATCTAAAATCCATCATTTCAGGACTCCTGAGTGCTAAAAAAAAAACCTCTGAGGTCCAGACTTAATTGTGTGAGCAGGGCCACTAATGAGCTTAAAGAAGTTCAGCTTGTGCCTGCCAAAATGCTGAGCAGCTCCAGCTTTGCACTGCAAGGAGTTTGCACCATTTATGTTTTTACCCAGCATTTTCTACCACAATTCTCTTTCCCACTCAGTGCAGGGGCTTGAAAGCAGCTTATTCCACTATGAAAACCATACATTTCCCAGTCCCTGAGCTCCCACAGCTCCTGCTACTGCTTGGCAATGACTCAAGTAGCCAAAAAAAAAACAGGCTGTAAAAAGTGAGAAAGCCCCGGGCCAGAAGGTTGTTTGTCACATTTCCAAAGCCCAAAGGAGGAGAAAGAAGTGTGAGAAACATCAGAGCTGGGAGAAGCCTACAAAGTGAACAAGATTTGTCAAGAGCTCTGCCTAGGTTCCAAAAGGAGAAAATGTCAGCAGCACAAAAAAATATATAAATATGCATCCTTGCATAAATATAAATATACACCAACACATTTGCATCTGCTCTTCAAAGAGTTTTCTAAGACAAAGAAAAGCCAGGTCTACCAACAAAATGCACAATTTGCTTGCTTTGAGTTCACCACAACTATGAGCAATCTCTGCTTTCCAGGCTAAATATGTGCTGATCTTCAAAGCAAAATTCCCTCAGCAAGTTTTCTTTCATGTCAAGTATTTTCCTGTGGATTTATATGCTGGAGAAGAGTTTTCACTCCAGGGATTACAGAGGATGAACAAATTGAGATGCTGAGGCCAGCTCACAGTTTTCAAGAGATTCAGAGCAGCAATAATTGAATCCCAGTGATTGTTTGGAGTTTGGTAAGGCAGAGACCCCATCAGTCAATTCAGAGGCAAAAAGATATGCCTGCAGAAGCTGCATTAATTGAACCTGTGACAAATCCCTGGATTTCCCAGCAGAGTGAGCAATCACACTGGTGGTTTGGTCTGATTCTAGTTTTAGTTTTACCCCTATGAATATGGCATGGATCTTCCCCAAAGGTAGTAGAGATGTTCCACTGGGAAAGAGGAGAGGATAAGACTCTAAACAGTCAGTATTTGATGTTCTAGGATCTCCTTTCATCCACTGTGTATATTAAAAATCAAAAAATGCTTAGAAATTGCAAAATATACTCCATTGCAGCTTGTTTCTGACCTGCAGGGAGAAGATTTCTGCTTCTTTACAGTTTCTAAATTCATTTAGGAAAACTCTCTGGCAGCAAATATGACTTCTATTGAACTGGAAGTGCTGCATGTTTAAGGTGTGTAATGTTACCTCTCTGTTGAAAGCAAGGGTTGTACAGAAGAAATAGTCCCAGTAAATAAAAAGGTAATGAACTTTATAAGCAGGTTTTTGAGTTCAGCATGAAAAATTTTCTAGAATTACCTGTAAATTGAAAAGGCCAAGTCTAAATCTTTCTGGACAACCTTTCATTGAGTGTTCTAGAAACAAAGTATCTGCAGGGATCAAACACTGCAGCCTTAAGCAGATCTCTGCAAACAGCTTAGAAAGCATAACTGAGCTGTTTTATTCAGTTACAGCACAACAAAACATCATTCAACACTGCAAGTATTGGGAAACACCTAACCAGTTGTGGCCAACAAACCTCACATTCTAAATCTGTCCACTAAGCCAGGGTTTAGCCAGCACAGCACAGCAGAGAGGGACTGGCATGAAACCATCCTATATCCAAATTTTTGGCAGTGCTGGAAAGCACCATTGAAATAATGATTACTTTCACTCACAGAGAGAGTGCAACATGAAAGGTTTGGACTGGGCCAGAAGAGTGGCAGGTGGACCAAAGAAGATTTTTCTATCTCTATAACTCTATAAATACAAAAGTAATAAAGCACCTAAAAGGAATGAGCATGAAGGCAAACGTGAACCATACGAGAAACAACATACCAAAGTACTCCTTGCCTGTGACTTACTCTTTACTCAGTTATTGCTTAGTTACTTTTAAATACTATTTAAAGTACAAAACTAAACCAAGAATTTCCCACGTGGTGAATGACATTGGATGTTCAGTTTGAAGTCTAAAGGGGTTGAGTTCCAGAAAGCAGAATGCAGGTCTTGCACAGAAACAAAACAGACTACGCTCCTGTTGTTCTTTACCAGGTGGGCCACATTTATGTGTAGAGGGCTGCAGGGGGTTAATTTTGGGCACCCATTTCTCTATCCTTTATGGTCCTTAATTTTGAGAGCCTGATACTGATGCCTCAATTCATAATAAATAGCTCAACACTCCTCAGTGAAGTTTTCTGAGACCAGACACATGAAAAATTGGACTATGCTCTGGAATGGGATCTAAATGCACCTGGGTAACTTTTCAACCCTGTTTCAGGCATCTTCTATATTTATGAATTGAAAATGTGGAATAACATTCATGTTTAAAACCAAACTGCTGCCTCCTGCTACCATGCAAGGTCTTGGAATCCCCCTCAATGGTGAGAGATGCAATCCCATCCAGACTACACATGCAAATAAGATCTACAGAGATAAACACCTCCTAGCAAGTTAACTGAGAATAATTTCAGGCTTTGAATGTCCCTAGGTATGGCAAAAATGTAGGGAAAGTTACTTCAAGCGGATGTAGCTCCACTGAAGCAAATTTTACTCGCTGTCATTAGGACAGACCCCCGTGGCAGCCAGGCTATCACACCGTGCAGAGATAAGGCAGAGGTGATTGAACAGACCAGATCCAATGCATTCATGGTGCCCAGCTTAAAGCAGAGAAGCAGAAAAGAGCAGCGGGATTGTGAAGTGAGCAGCTCTGTTCCTAATGAGAGGATAAACTCCTTCCAGTGTTTCTCTGTAGCAAAGGACACATCCCATCAGCTGGCACAACTAAGTGGAAAGATCTAGCACAGCCTCATGTGAGATTGGTTGTTTTAGCTTGACTGAGCGAATCAAAATATTCAAGGAAATTCCCAACAGTTCACCATCCTTCCTCAAATTAAACCCCAGTTTAACCCCACACAGTGCTGGCCATATGCAGCTCATGCTTCTCTCCCTGGGAGCCATCTGGGACTCCCTTGAGGAATCCTGACTTTCCAGCACATGTTGTGTTTAATTCTGACATTAAAAGGACACTGTTGGGTTTAATGACATTGTGCAAAGACTGCACTGACTTGCTCCAGAAAATGCACCGTGTGGCACATCCACATCCATTCCCTAAATCCACTCTAAGGCTAAGTGCTTGCCCTCAGATGCCACCAAAGCAGCTCCTTCAAAGCTGACTCTGGAGACAAAAAACCACAGAAAGTCTTGAACTTCTCTACACAAAAAGAAATGGATTAATAAATGCTGAAGCAGGCAGTGCTGCTCATGCAAGCAGAGCCTTTGTGGCTGGGCTGGGCTGGCTGGGGCAGAGGTAATTTCCTTCACAGGGGCTGTGTCTCAGGTTTGTACTGAACACGGGGCTGATAATACAGGGATGGTTTTGGTTCTGCTGGCACAGACCCAACTGGTTTTCCTCCTGTCACGCTGGCAAGGGGGCTGGGGGTGCATGGCAGGATACAGAGCTGGACAGGTGACCCCAAGTGACCAAAGGGACATTCCAGACCTTACAGCATCACCATCAATGTATAACGTGGGGGGAAGAAGATGGCAAGGGATGGATGTTCAGGGTGATGGCATTTGTCTTCCCATATCACCCTTAAGTGACAGGGCCCTGCTCTCCTGGGGATGGCCAAGCACCTGCCTGCTCATGGCAAGCAGGGAGTTAATTCCTTGTTTTGCTTTGATTGCGTGCACTGCTCTTCCTTTCCCTATAAAGCTGCCTTTATCCCAGCCCAGGGGTTTTCCAGGCTTTACCCTTCCCATTCTCTCCCGTATCCTGCTGGTGTGGAGTGAGTGAGGGGCATGGGGCACCCATGCAGGTGTCCCTTGTCTCATACCTCCCTGGCCCACAGGATGGCACTGCAACACCCCACAAACTCCTCCCGGGCTCTCGGGCCGCCTCCTGATACTCAACAGTCAGTATTTTTCCAAAGTGAGACTTTTCCCCACTGCAACTCAAATTTCCTTCGAATTTTCAGGTTTTTCGGAATTCAGTAGAATTCCACAGAACCTCCCATGCCGGTGCATGTCTTCGCTCAGAAAGACCACCTCTCTTTCTGTGGGCATTTTGCTGGAATAAACATCAGTGATCTTCCCCCCTTGAAAAGGGTGCATTGGAAGCTACACACCAACCTTCCAGTAAAAGTACCGTCTTTTGCTGCTGAGAAATTGTACTCAGTAAACCCTGAGATTAATTAATAACAAAGAAGGGTCAGGAGAGCCAGTCCTGTGAGGAGCAGCTGAGGGAGCTGGGGGGGCTCAGCCTGGAGAAAAGGAGGCTCAGGGGGAACCTTCTGGCTGTGCACAACTCCTGACAGGAGGGGACAGCTGGGGGGGGGTCAGGCTGTGCTTCCAGGGAACAGGGACAGGACACGAGGAAAAACGGCCTCAAGCTGTGCCAGGGGAGGCTCAGGTTGGACATCAGAAGGAATTTCTTCATGGAAAGGGTGTTCAGGCACTGGAAGGGGCTGCCCAGGGAGGGGGTGAAGTCTCCATCCCTGGAGGTGTCTGGGGAATGACTGGATGTAGCACTCAGTTCCATGGTCTGGGGAAAAGGTGGGGATCAGTCAGCTGGACTTGATGGTCTTGGGGGTCTTTCCCAACCTTAATTACTCTCTGATTCTATGACCAGCTATTGCTTCCAACACACTTCAAAGTACTGTACAAAACCCAGTTCGCTTTGCAATCTTGCTATTTACCACAGCACCATTTGCATTTTACTAAAGATCACTGCAGAAGCCTTGCAGTCTGGGGAGCTTTCCAGCACTGACACCCACCACCCCTTCACGTGCATGGACACACCTGGCACATAAGCTTTTGTTCAACTGGTACAGCACCCACACAGCTTCCCAGTCCTTTCCCATTTATGGGTCAAAGATGCAGCCAAACCACAGACATTAAAATCTAGGCTGTGCAGATTTCAAAGCCTTCTTGTCAGTGCTGGAGGAGTCTGTGACATAGGGCTTAGATTGTTCCCTTGGCTCACAAAGTATTCCTTCAAGAGCAATATTTTGGGAGAACTGCAGAGTCAATGACTTTAAATTAGAATTCAACAAGATACGCTTGTCCTCATTAAAATTTTTGGAAGGGACCTCAAAGGTCAGTGTTTTCAGCTTAAAGTGGCTGAGAAGATGAGGCAACCAGAGTTCTACTCAACTTGAATCCAACCTTCCTTATCAGCTTTAACCTCATTGCTAGCCCTCATTAAATCCTCATCCCTCTTCACTGCTGTTTCAAAAGACTTTTTGAAATATCTCAAGGGAACCAGGACAAAAAATCCCACCAAAACAAACCCCAAACATACCTTTCTCTTCTTTCTTCTTCCCTTGCTTTATATACTGAGCCACAAGGTCTGGAATATCCCTCTGCAGCAGAGGCAAACACAGCAATTGCTAAGGACACCAGCCTGCTGTGGACAGCAAAACAGCCAAGGTCCTGCTGCCTGCTCTGCTTCCACCCCAGCCCTGGGGAGCCAGGATGACAGCTGCTGCTGAGAAATGTGGGAAAGGGGCTGAGGGACAAGGAAATTCATGCCATGATTGTGGCAGTGGACATAGTCATCTCCACTCCTTAACTCTCCCCTTGTCCCAAGGGTCTCTAGGGTTCCTCTGTGATCAAAACCAGCAATGGGAGTACAAGCAGCAAGTTCCTGTCTCCTTTGAAGGAGACTCAGTCACTGCCCAGGGAAGAAGTTCTGCCTCATGTCCAGGTGGAACCTCCTGGGATCAGCCCCTGCCCATTGCTCTGGTGCCATTGCTGGGCCCCAGAGCAGAGCCTGGGCCCTGCTGGGAGCCCTCCCTGCAGCCAGGGACACACAGGGATGAGGGCCCCTCTCAGCTGGGGCTCCTCTCGAGGCTGCACAGCCCCAGCCCCCTCAGCCTTTCCCTGTCAGAGATGCTCCAGGCCCCAAATCATCCCCGCAGCCTCTGCTGGCCCCGCTCCAGGAGCTCCATGTCCCTGCTGTGCTGATGATCCCAGACTGGACACAGCTCTCCAGATGTGCCTCCCAGGGCTGGGCAGAGGGGCAGGATTACTGCCTGACCTGCTGCTTGGAGCATGAGGCAAGATTTTCAAATGCACTTGCTATTGCTCCAACTCTGTTTCCCTAAAGTCACTAGAAAAAATTCCCAATGGCCATGGTGTATTAAGGCATTTTTTTAAATGCCACCTTCTATCAAAGTTCTGGAAGTGTGAATTTATGGTATCTGCTGAGTGCCTGGCTGCTTAGTTAAGTATTTATACTGCCACTGTAGTCACCTGAAGACACAGTAGTGAGGCTCCCTGTTATTGACAGAAAGCATAGAAAGGGATGTAGGGACACAGGGAAATATTCAGAGAATCACAGAATGGCCTGGGTTGGAAGGGATCCTAAAGATCTCTTGGTTCCAATCCCCTGCCATGGGCAGGGACACCTTCCACTAGCCCAGGTTGCTCAGAGCCCCATCCAGCCTGGCCTGGAACACTGCCAGGGATGGGACAGCCACAGCTGCTCCGGGCAACCTGTGCCAGGGCCTCAGCACTCTCACAGGGAAGAATTTCTTCCTAAAAAAAAATTATTAACAGCAGCAACATTACTGAAGCAAGTAAAGAGGGTCAACATTCCATTTATCCTGTTTCCAGCTGTGAAAATAACAATACCCTTTGCAGAAGGTACAACCATGTGAATTGAGGAACAGATCAGAGAAGCTCCTTGAAGATCTCAGAGCAAGCAGCTGCCCCAGCTGCACATTCAGGTTCAATCCTCATCCCTGGAAGTGTCCAAGGCCAGGCTGGATGGGGCTCTGAACATACTGGGATAGTGGAAGGTGTCCCTGCCCATGGCAGGGGCACTGGAATGAAATCATCTTTAAGGTCACTTCCAATCCAAGCCATTTTGTAATTCTATGATTCTGTTTTCCCAGGCCTGCCTCACACTATCTGTTTGTGATTCCCTGCAGGAAAAAAATGGTCATTTGCATTATCTGAAGACAAATGAGTGTACCTAGAACTTTACCACTGATAAGAACCCAACTGCATGCTGAGGAGAGAAAAATATTTTTTCTCTTTCAGAGTGAGAGGAATTGAGGTAAATGAAATATGAAAATGTTAGAAAATCGAAATGTTAGATCCATCCCAGATCCCACCCCAGAGTGTGCCTGTGAGCATCAGTGTGTTCACAGGCCGGCATGGTGCTGTGGCACATTTGAGAGTCAGAACTCAAAAAATAATCAAATGGAATTTTAGTTACACTTCAAAACATTGAATTTTCAAGATAAAAAGGTCTTGCTTCCCAATGATAAGGTAAATAGACCCAAAAAAACCCTAAATGATAAAAAATGCTTCTAAAGCACCCTGTACCATGCTGCCTAGTTGGCATCAGAAGAAAAATGTGCTGATGTATGAACACCAGCTGAGAATTTGGCTCCATTTGCCTGAAACCAAGTCTCTGTATCAGCAGGGCTGTTAAAACATTTCAGCCACCAAAAAAAATTCTTCATGCATCATGGTGGGCACAAAGACATGGCAAGATTCCCTCTCCAAAAACATAAGGTTTTTGTAAGACTCATGCATTGCTTGTAGGGCTCCAGCACCTAAATGTGCTGTAGGACAGGAAGGGATTTGCAAGTGGACTCATCTGGGCCTTTTTACATATGCTTGATTCTGAATCACCAATATATGACTAAATATAAACCATGAAGAGCGGTAATTGCTATTCTGTGTATCCTCATATCCCTCTGAAATACCATAAAGGAAGAAAAACTACCAAATCATATAGGAGGATTAGTTCCTAACAATGGCAGTGAAAATCTGCAAAAAAACCCCTCAATCTTCCCAGATTCAAAGTGCAGATTTGACTGCTCAGTACCAGTCCTTCACGCTTGGAGAGCTGACACAAATCTCAGAAAGAGATGTGAAATCCTTCCACCTCCAACATATTTTTCTTCTGCTGTTTTAACACTTTGGTCCCTGAGGGGAACTCAGGGGGCAGAAGAGAAGAACTTGTTTAAATTCCCTTCTTCTAGACTAGCTGTGAAAAGTGATGTCAGCCTCTTATCTCCACAGAGTGAGCATTCCAGGAGCTTTCAATTTACCTTGCAGTTAAGTCAGCTCTGGGCTTTGTCAGACAGAAAGTATTTTTGCACACTTTTAATTATCAGGCAGCCTGCAAGGGAAGGGAGTCACAGATGAGGGGCCTGCTCTGAGTGTTCTGTGCCTGAGCCTGGAAAACAGGGATCAGATCAGCCAAGCCAAACACAGAGTCAGGTAACAGCAGCACTTGTCAACATTAGGGTATTCCATGAGTCCCATGCACAGGGACAAACATTTTCCTGTGGTTTTTTTCATCCTCACTGCCCATCTGTTTGTTACTGCTGCTATGACAGCGGCACAACACCGTGTCCTGAGGGAGGAAAGGTCCCCACCTGTGCCTGACACTACCCAGGTGTCAGGGAGGAGATGAGGAATACTCAGAAAGATCTCCCTATCTAAAAGGTTTAGGGAAAAGAAGGAAACCAGTGGCTTTATACTGTCTCATCTTATTGCTGAGGCACTGAGATATGAGAGACACCCAAAGGGGACAGTACTGGATGTCCCTTTGACTGCAAGCCCAGCATTTAATCACCTTCCTTCCTCAGCAGTCTCTTAACTATCAAAAAACCCCACACAACCTTTTGATGCAATTGCAAGAAGCAGAAATGCCAGGGCCAGAAGTACCAGTGGGTGGTTTTTCTACACAGTTTCCACGACTGGGGATGGAGGATGGAGAGAAAAACTGCATCAGCCTCCAGAACCCCTCCCAGCTGCAGCTGGCTTGATCAGTATGTATTCAGACATCTTCTATGGATATGCTGATTTGTGGTTACTGTGCAAGGAACTCTCAACTCATCTCCTCTGAAATCCCCTTAGCTAAGTGTTAGTGGCAGCTCACAGATCTGCACAGGTTTGGTTTTTAAAGAGCCAAGAAAAAAGTAAGCAAGGGGCGAGCTACATTTCTCTGCAGACAGAACCTTTTCCTTCCATTCTCAATCTACCCAGACAATTTTAGTAACAAGCTTATTGAAGTTTTTAAGATTTTTTTTTCTTATTACATAATTTCAGAGTAAAAACATCCTAAAAGCTGACCAGCTGTGTGGAAACAGGAGGAGCTCACAATTTAGAATGACATGTTCTAAACAGTCACAGCACTGTTAAAGCAGCTTGGTCTCATAAAAAAAAAAACCTTCTCACCTGGGCAGGTGCTGCAGCTGCAGAAAAGAACAACTGGCTTGGCTCAGCCATAGCCACAGCACTGGAACATCCCTTCTGTCACTGGGAATACATGCTGTAGTATCTATGAGGTTTGGGCTGTCATTCCATCTCTTCTGGAGCATTTGAGTATCACCTAACTGAATTCAAGCAAGCATTGGAGCTGACACTGGAGCCACACTGGTAATGAACAGGAACAACCAATGCCTACCACTACACTGCTTAAAAAAAAGTTTATTAAAAATAAACTCCCCTAAACCAAGGATAATCCCCTCTATTCCAAAAGAAAAAACCCCACAAACCCCAAATCCATGTTATATATTTCATTCCAGATCAAAGTTAGAAAAAAAACAAACAAAAAACCCAAGCAAACAAAAAACAAAAACAAACCAAAACAAAGCAGGGCAAAATTTTGTATATTACCTTGTTTATAGGCATTTTCTTAAAAAAAAAAAAAAGGCAAAAAATATTTAGACTTTTAAGAAAGAGATCATGCACATTACAAAATTTTCCAAACATGCCTTTTGTAAAGAGTACCAAAATGAACTGCAATGGAACTTCTCTCACAAATGTTGCTGATTTTGAGCAAGGGGCACCTTTTGAGAGAAATATATCCTAGAGAAATGTTTGCAGTGCACTGCTGAAAACTGTAGTGGATTATCAAATACTAGACTAATGCAGCAGTGAATACTCTCCAAAACATTTCTGAAAGTCATTTCCAAGGACAGACTACAAAGATCAATTGCTTTGTCATAAGCATGAAAGGCCACAGTCTACAGTTCTCATAGGAATGTGCCAGACAGTGCTATTTCTGACAGCCAAAATATGAGAATTATTCAGAGCCTGAGAACTACACACTGCTAAGGGTCCCTTCCAGCCTGGGCTATTCCATAGTTCTGTGAGCAAACTGAGATCAGAAATAAATGTAACACTGTGCTCATGGTTCAAATCAAACTCTCTGGCTTACTCTATATTTCTTACAACTGCTTTCTAATGTGGCTTGTTGCCATAACTCAAATGATGCTAAGTGTTTGGGACAGGTTCTTAGGACACCTTATGGGACACCAAATTTGTGTGCACCATCCTGCCAATGCCACTGAGAGAGCACAAGTGGTGTCCACATTCACAAGCTTTTGTGATGTGCATGGATATTCATAACATTTCCATTGCCTGGCTTGTTTTTTTTTTCCTCACTGAATCACAGAATCATAGAACAGCCTGAGTTGGAAGGGACCCACAAGGACCATCCAGTCCAACTCCTGGCCCTGCAGAGACACCCCAACAATCCCAGCTGCGGCAGAGCTGGTTCAAAACCTTCCCCGATATTAGATGCATTGCACCCTTCCAGTGATTCCTGGGACCTCATGGGAGTGAGGAATGAGGACAGGAAGGAGGAAGGTCAGCAAGGAGCTGGAGAGCTCTGGATAGGGAGAAAGGACTGGACAAGGTGAGCAGCCATTCCAGGTTGAGGAGAAGAACAGCGAACAGAGATTGGTGGGTTTTTTAAAGGGTGTGAATTTGCTCTCTGCCTCCAGACCAGCTCCTGGAGGGATATGGTATCCCCTGTGCCATTCTACCCCACTCCCAGGACTTCCTTCTCTCTCCTCAGTCCCACAGAGAAAATAACCTGCCAAGATTCACATTCCTCTCCTAGCTCTCCCTCCTAGCCATAAATCCCAAGTATTTAATAGTAAAATCACCAGGATATGGTGTTTTGTAGGTAAACATGCAGTATGGCAAACGATCTGAAGACACAAGAAAGGTCATGTGAGAAGGTCTTACAATTTCTCATACTTTTCTCCTGTTTTGGTTATTTTGACCCCAGTACTTTCCTAACTACAGGTCTTGTCAGTCTTTTGCCAGCCTAGAAAAGTTCAGCTCTTACAGCTTCCACTGGCAAAGCACTTTCCATCCAGCTGGTAATTCTTGCTGTTCTTCTGTGCATCCTGCATGACCAAATTTAGGTCACCAACAATGCACACAGCATTCCAGATGAGGTCTTGCAGAATTAACATGTCCCAGGTGTTAATGAATATACTTCTACCAAGATTTTCCAAGACTTGCACCTCGATTTTTATGGCTGCATTACTCTGGTGGCTCAGTTAGTGACATTGGCACCCTGGCTGAGTGAAGGACAGGGAGCAGATGGAACCAGGCCAGAGCAGGGACACCAAGAGGATCAGAGGGATGGAGCAGCTCTGCTGGGAGGAAAGGCTGAGGGAATTGGGATGGTTCAGCCTGGAGAAGAGAAGGCTTTGGGGTGACCTCACTGTGGCCTTGCAGTGCCTGAAGGGAGCCCACAGGAAAGATGGAGAGAGGCTCTTTGCAAGGGCCTGGAGTGACAGGACAAGGGGCAGTGGCTTCACACTGACAGAGAGCAGGGTTAGATTGGATATCAGGAAAGAATTGTTCCCTGTGAGGGTGGTGAGGCCTTGGAACAGGTTTCCCAGAGAAGCTGTGGCTGCCCCATCCCTAGAGATATTGAAGACCAGACCAGATGGGGCTTTGAATATTCAAGGTGTCCCTGCCCATTTCAAGGGGGTTGGAATGAGATGATCTTTAAGGTCCCTTCTAACCCTGCCCATTCCATGATTCCACAAATATTCCTTCTATTCACCCTCATCTGTCCCATCCCCAGTGGTATTCTCCCTTACAGCAAACTGATGATTTTACAGAAGCTTTCTGTCCAGTTTCAGGGAAGGCAGGACTGATATGAGAATAGTTAGAGCAGGAAAGGCCCATTTTTTCCAACCTAGTACTCCCTGTAAATGAAGACTTTGAAACTAGCAGATGTAGAGCCAACCTACCAGGACTGCAATGATTTTCACATAGCCCCATCAGCAAAAAAATGAAGGAGGCGCAGAGCTTGTCTCCACATCTACCTCTGCCACCCTTCTGTTGTTACATTACTAAAGAATTGCAACTACATTTCTTCAGCTTAAAAAACTCTGTCTCCTTGGGAAACATATCCAGGCAAGAGGAAGCTGAGATGGAGAGTGGTTGGGAATCCAGAGCCAGCTAGTGCTCCATTCAACACGAGGAATTGGGTGGCCATGCTCGCCCCAGGCCAGCCTGGCTCCTGCTCCAGCCAGGCACGTGAGTGGGGGTGTCAAGGACACAGAAATGCCAAGCACAGCACAGCAGACAGGCACTCGCCCTCACCTTATGGTGTGGCAGTGGCACACCTTCCCCAGAGCTCCAGAGCAGACAGGCAGACAAAGAGACTGTGGTCCCATTCTGCTTTTGCTAGGGATAAATTTGGAGTCACTTCACTGACGTCAGTGGAGTTATTCCAGAATTGCACCAGCGTAAAAGAGGGCAGCATCTGCTTTCTGAAAATGGATGCCATCAAGCTAATTGAAAACAACAGATGCATCAAGGAGCAGCAAGAAGGGATGGTAATGTTCCAGTTTTCTTGTAAAATACCATTTAATTTCCCTCCAGAGAACATAAGAGAATAAACTGATATGTACTCTAAAAGCTAAGCCTTTTGTTGGTGTAAAATTGTATACAACCTTTTAGGTGAATGGGCCAATGTACACCTACAACACTCTGAAGAGATCCAGCCTAGTCATGTGCATTTATATCCCTCTTCTTTGGGCCTGATTCTTCTCTCACACTCATTTAAATCAGGAGTCATACCATTCCCAATCTAAGGAGGCATTTATCTAACCTTGGGTAGAGAGCAGCATTGAGTCCCCTCATTCTGCCAAAGATACAATGGCTACCTTTGGTAATTAAATTGATAAATTTATGACTTATGCCACTTTTGGACTAAGGGTGTTCCAAAATTTTATACCACTAAATCAATATCTTTATATTAATTTAGTGAAAATGAAGCCAAAGAAGGACTTGCTGAATTTTCAATGATATTTTGTATGAAGACAAAAGTTTCCCCTAATTCTTATCTCCAATGAGTAGTCAACACAGCTTCAGTATTTATGGTGACTATGGAAATCGATGAGCACTTTCTCTCCTGCAGATCCTTTTTTTCCTTTCACTAAGTTTTACACAGCAAAGCTCAATTATTTCTTGGGCTTTCTCTTATTAACTGGCACTACAGACAACCTGGATATTTCCAGTGGTGAGGGTCAATCAGTGAATGGACTGTAAAACCCACACTGACCTCATCTGTGAGTGTCCCAAAATGTAAAGCCATGTTATGATATTCAAACTCTTTGTACCAGCCAACAAGCCCCAGACAGACTTCCCTGGAGCAAGGGAAAACCCACCCAAAGAGGGAAAAGCACCTGGAATTAACATGTACTAACAGCATATGCTGCACTGTTAATTAGCACAGTCCCTGTCTGCTTTCCCCAAAAACATTTTTTCTGGATTCATCTCCCTGGGTAGGGTCTTGTGTCTTGTAGGACCCCAGCCTGAACAAGAAGAGCTCCTTGAATTGCCTTGGCAGGCAATTTCCTCAGCCTCTGTCTTTGGTGGCAGCTAAGGACACGCAGCATCCCCTGGTTCCTTTCATCAGGGGATTAAGTCTTTTCATCCTGCCAACACCTGCTCCTCTCCTTATGCCTAAAGCAGGTGCTTGCAATTCAGGCACTCTCCTGTGAACCTGCTGATAACATGGCTGCAAATGTCTTCAGAAGGGGATCTGTCTCTAGTGCAAGCTTCAAAGAGCTTGAAGGACTCAAGGCTGTGCCTTGGGTTACAGCAGCACAAACAGAGCTATCTTGTGCTCACAGGGCTGCCATGGAGGGCAGCATCTTCCAATTCCCCATGAATCTGTCTACATCTTTCCACCACTGAGAAATAAATGCAGAAAATGATGCTGCTCCTAATTTCTGTCAACATAAACTTAAACTTAGCTCTGCCGAGTTTGGTAGGACTTACTTGGACTCGAGTCAGATGAGAACTTTTGAGAAAGCTGTGGTTGACTCCTGCTGTAACCTGCAGATCCTTTCCTGATGTAAACAGGACCTCAAGAAAAGAACAAACAAAAAGAAACAGTTTAACAAATAGCACATATGCTTGGATTTGATGCAGAAGGTTGAAGTTGGAGCCCGATATAATCCAAGGTAGTTGTACTAAAAGGAATTTTGCCAGCTTGAATTAGCAGATGGTGAGGATCGGGCTCATACTACATTTCTGTAGTTTATAATTATCTTTCTTTCTTCACCTAGAACCAGATTCTCCCTTTAGGCTGCAAATCTTAATTAGGAAATCCTTCCTCATTAATTTCAAGAAACTCTTGTTCGTTAATTTCCCAGAACAAAAAGAAACCTTACCTATTTCTGCAATAGCAGCAGATGCTGGAGCTGTTGGTTCCTTTGCTTTTAAGGTTGATGCATGCTGTTCTTTCCATCACCACATGGAAGACACTTCAGTCCTTACCCTGTCTCTTGCTGCCCTGAATTTTCTTTACACTCGCTCTTCTTTATTCCACAGGGACCTCTGAATGAGAGGGCCCATGAGAGAAGACCAAGTCCAGTCACCTTCAGCCCCATGGCTTCTGTAGCAGTTAATTTTTATCCATGAAAGCTGGATCAAAAGGCCCAAACAGAAAATTACTCAAAAATCCCGAATTCCAATGTTTTCTAAGAAGGAGCAGAACAGGATTTCCATCTTGGAGGTAAGAGCAGGAATCCACCAGTGAAACACCACAGAACAGGTCTTCACACCTTTCATGCTTCCAGTCCTTTGTGTGGATAAAAAAATAGGGTCCTCAGTAAAATTCTTCCTTTCCTTCCTTTCTTCCCTCCCACCTCAAAGGAGATGATTTCTGCCCTGTGCTGCCTTGGTGCTAAACATCCTGTGGGAAAATTATCAGGGGAACCAACTGTCACAATCCAGCCAGGGGATCTGGAAGGAGCAATAGTCTCTTCCACTGCAAAACTATTTCCTAGTGAGATTGCTGCAAGAGGAATCTCCGGGTCTTTAATGCAATGTTTTAGCTTGTATTCCTTGTCACCAGGCACCTAGAAGACTCTACATTCACGGATCAGTTGCCCCTCAGCTCCCTGGCTGAGTGCTCAGATTGTCCTTCACACACTCTCCAGCTCTCTGTGCGCAAGGATGGACAAATAAAATCTCTTCCCATCTCCAGGTTTGCACTCTCTGCTTTCAAAGGCTGGAGACTGCCCACCTGAAGTTGGACAGGGCAGCTGTACATGATATAAAGTGATGGGACCAGCTTCAGTAAGCGAAGAAAACATCTGTAAAGATAAGGTGCTGATATCGGAACACAAAACATCCAACGAGTGCTTTTGCTTGTAGCCACAGTCACAGCACAGAGAGAAACAGTCCGGGAGGTTGTTATGGAAACAAGTCCCTGGAGGTGACTACTTGGCTTCACAGGGATGTTTGTGCTCTACCTTCAGAACAAAACAGCTTCAGAAGGAAACAGATTTGCACTTTGAGCAGCCTGGGGGAACGCTAAGGGCTGAGAACTTGAGGTAAGGTTTTTGAAAGCATCTCTGCGGTTCAGTGGCACGAGACCTCTGGTAAAGTCAATGGCACGGGTGCCACTCTGTCCCTTCAGTCACGTGAAAATAAAAATCTGAAGGCCCCTTAAAAAAAGGTCACATTCCACAAGTTCTATAACATGTAGCATTACTGATGACTCTGGGACTTCACTGCTTTTCAGGAGGTGCTTAGAGAGGATTTACATGCCCCAAGTGAGTCTCAAGGTTGCAGTTTTCACGCTTCTGTTGGCGTTCTGTATTTCTCTTAGAGCAAACACAGAAAACTCAGGGAGAAAACTCCACTCCTGCTTTACACATTTTCATGTGCACTTTCCAGAACTGACAAATGTGGCTCACAGAAACTGCACAGAGCTGCCTTCTTCACCACAGAATTCCTTCTCACCTTGGGTACGATCTGCGGGCGGGAGATTCCAAAACCAGCTAGAAACTCACTGCTGGATTTCATGTGGAAACTCACTGCTGGATCCCACCTGGAAACTCACTGCTGGATTCCACACGGAAACTCACTGCTGGATTCCACCTGGAAACTCACTGCTGGACCCCACCCAAGGGCAGGACACGTCTTTCCAAGAGGATCTGCATAAGACACTCTGGGATTGTGCTAGCAGTGATCTGCCTCACATCTTTTTTTTTCTTGCTGGAGTCCCTGCCCAGCAGTCTGTTGTGCTGGTCAGGAGCACAACCTGTTCTGGGCAGGGAGGGCTCCTGCCTGGCAGGGCCAATGGGGCCAGGCCCAAGGGGAGAAGTGAGCACAGGAATTTTCTGACGTGAGCTCAGCGTGTCTCTTGACTCCTCCTGAACTTGTGTTCAACCTGCGTTTTTTATATCTTACTTGGGGGAACTCTTATCAGCTGATAGACTCAGGTATAAAATATCCCCAAACATGGGCATTCTGATGGGAGAGGGCAGCAGCCTTGAAACATCTCTCTTGAACAGCAGCTTGTTTTGCTAGTTTCTAGCAACACAAAATTTGAAGAACTCTTGGCCTCACAGTAAAGATTTCATTAAGGTGACCCCAAAACACAACTAAGAACACCACCAAGACTAAGACACACTAAGAACTGGACAACTTTTACACAAAATCAACAGAGATGCCACCAATGCTCCTCAGTCTCACTTATTCACCAGGACAATTTACCCACCAGCTGATTACACATGTCAAGGGATGCAGAATGGTCCCCAAGGCTCAAACCTTCACAAACCTTTGCCTCAGTCCCATGAAGCAAAGAGAAATTGGGCTTTATTCAGGCAAACCTCTCTGAGCTATGAGCTCTCACCACATCAAACTTGTGTATCCCAGACTGAAACAAGTGGCATTTTCCTACTGATTTCAGCAAGAGAGAGAGAGTGGAGGTTTTAATATAATGGCTGTGTGCTGACCCCAAGGGAAATCCCTGTACACTAAAATCTTTTGAGAAGGCAACAGGACTCTGGAGAAATGGAGTAGCTGGGATTTGCACAAAAAAACTTCTACCATATGAGCAGGGCCAGGATGGAGAGAGGCCACAATAAAAGCACTCCAGGCATGAAGCCATACCTCAAGACAAGTGAAAGCAGGCAGGGTAATGAAGATGAAAACAGACCCCACCTCACAATCAGTTCTATAGCCAGTATTGACTACATCAAAGGATGGGGCTCTGAGCAACCTGGTCTAGTGGAAGGTGTTCCTCTTTGGAAAGAGATGACATTTAAGGTCCCTTCCAACCCAGGTCATTCTGTGATTCTATGATATGCCTTTAGCATTCTTAGTCTTATGGATGAAAAGCACAATATATATACAAAATCTATTCTCTGTATTTTTGCACCTTGGCATTATGTCTGGTTTATGTATTACACGTGTCCCATGCAATATGTGGTACATTCCAATATGCATTTCATACAGTATGATGGAAGGCACTAATCAGTGCCTTTGCTTTCGTACACATGCAGACGTGTGAATGCAGAATAAACACTTAGAATTAAAACAAGAAGGACTTTTCCTTGCAGGAAAATCTGCCAGTGGAATCTGAAAGCATCCATTTCCCTTTCTCACCTGCTGGCAGAGCTTGAAACGTTTTTAAAGTTAGGCGTAAGGCAGAGCAGACTGAAGCTAATGAAACGATCTGGGAAGCAAAACGTGTATTTGAAGACAGAAATCTCTGGTCCCCTGGCAAACCTGGCACTGCAGGCCAAGTTATGCATATTTTGCATGGCTGGCACAAATTGCTCTCATAAAACCAAGTGCAAGAACACCGCTGTCCCTCCTGTCCACGAAATACCAGGAGCTGGCTAGGCCAGCAATACAGCAAAAGCATCTCTTCAGGGCTCGCTGTTTCTCCCCTCATTCACAGGGTCTGGAGGATGCTGCTGCCCTTGTGCAGACACCTTAGGGAAGTTTGTATCCGTGCCAGTCTCAGTTTCAAATGTTGACACGCTTGCCCTGGGGCATTTTCTGCCTGTGACTTGCTAAACCAGCGCGATCCTCGCACAGCACAGGTGCAGAGCTGTCTGTGGCCAGGATTTTTCTGCCATGTCAACAAAACGCCGACATGCAAATTTCCCTCAGCTACACAAATGCTCAATTAAAAAAAGCAGCAGAGTCAACTGCTCTCACATGCCCGAGTACAGAGCTGGGTATCTGGAGCACAAAGCACATCTCATTAAACACTATTGTGTGAAGATGAACTCTGCAGATTACAAATGAATTCGCTCATACACGCCTTGCATCAGAAGGCACTTACCACTATGAAGATTAAGTTGGTACTATAAAAGCCAATTAACATCAGGGCACTGGCATAAACAAGGCTGAGATAAGCTCAAAACACAGAGAATCTTCACCAAGCCTGTTGACTGCTTTAAGCCTGTTTTTGATACATGATGTACGGTGAAAAGTAGCAAAGGTTTTGGATTTATGCACCTTTTTTTTTTTTTTTAAACACAAACCAGGAAGATCTTTTAGCATTCCAAGGGTTGCAAAGAAGGCAGGCATCTGCTTGCTGGCTTTCTCCTACAGCTGCAGAGCTCCCTGTGATCCCGGCTGCAGCGTTTCCACTATTCAAAGGCAATAGCATGGCAGGCATGACTGATCCCACAGGCAAGGGCACTGCGCTGGCACAGGGACTGAGAGCACGGCTCGAGCCAGATGTCTGTAGCCCCTTTAACTGTTTACTCTGCTGAATGCTTCTGCTGAAGCCGTGGCAAGGGCTTCTCTGCTAGTGGAGTAACGAGACTTGGTTTCAGAGCAAATGCTGGATTAAAGCAGTCATCAAAAGCAGAGAAAGAAATGCACAAGGGAGTGGGGATGACAGCTAGCACTCCACGGAATAAAGCAAGAACATTTCTGGCTGCACACAGTAATGAGAAACAGCAAATCAGGCCAGAAGAGCCCATTATCACAATCATTCTGTTTACGGTATCACAATTCACAGTCTGGCATGTAAATGCTGAATAGATCCAGCTGCTTGTAGGAAGACAACTGTAGCAGCAGCTTGCAGCTCCGTGTCTGGACCCAGGACAACAAAACCCATCACACCTCTGTCAGCATTTTCTTCTCTTTATATCCCTGGTTATTGGGAGGAATGAAGTTGGAATATTTCATGGACTCCAGGTCTTCTGCTTCCAGGAATTCAGATTTGCTGAGGGACTGATTGCTGTCCCCCTTTTTGGGCTCAGAGAAGGGTGACTGTTGCTGGCCACAGGTGACATGGGTGTACTGGCACTGCTCTTCATGGTCAGTCTCTCGGTGGTAGAAGTAGTTGAAGTTGGACACGATGACAGGGACAGGCAGGGCAATGGTGAGCACACCAGCGATGGCACACAAGGAGCCCACAATCTTGCCACCAATGGTCATGGGATACATGTCCCCATAGCCCACGGTGGTCATGGACACCACTGCCCACCAGAAAGCATCAGGGATGCTGGTGAACAACGAGTCAGGGTCATCAGTCTCTGCAAAGTAGACAGCGCTGGAGAAGAGGATCACCCCGATGAAGAGGAAGAAGATGAGGAGGCCCAGCTCCCTCATGCTGGCCTGGAGAGTCTTCCCTAAGATCTGCAGCCCCTTGGAGTGCCTGGAGAGCTTGAAGATCCTGAAGACTCTGACCAGGCGGATGACTCTGAGGATGGCCAGGGACATGGCTTGCTGCTGGCCCCCATTGTTGCTGCTGCTCCCGGGCTGCTGCTTCTGCTGCTGCTGCTGGGCCAGCTCGGTGCCCAGGGTGATGAAGTAGGGGATGATGGCCACGATGTCGATGATGTTCATGATGTTGCGGGAGAACTCGGGCTTGCTGGGGCAGGCGAAGAAGCGCACAAGGAGCTCGAAGGAGAACCAGATAATGCACAGGGTCTCGATGAGGAAGAAGGGGTCGGTGAAGAACGGGCCGGAGCCGGCGGCGGGATGCAGAGGCGGGGGGGTCCCGCTCGGCGGTGGCAGCGGCGGCAGCAGCAGCGCCTCGTCCCCGAGAGGCACAGCCTCCCCGAAGCCAGGCTGGGGGCTCTTGGGCTCCTGGCGGAACTCGGGCAGGGTCTCCAGGCAGAAGATGACGATGGAGATGAGGATGACCAGCACGGAGACGATGGCGATGGCCCGAGCCGGCCC
>VXBQ01002462.1:178360-204927 GCA_013400175.1 Phainopepla nitens
CGCGACACACACAGACACACAGACACTCAGACACGCGGGAGAGACAGCGGCAGAGGGAGGTGTGCGAGCACACGCGCGGTGTCACACACGGGGAGAGGGGCACACGCAGACACACCAGCGCCGACACGCTCAGCTACAGACGGATGCGCGCACCCGCCGACGGGGGATGCTCGCCCCACCTCTCCCCCCGCCGCGGAGGACGCAGCAGCCCCAGCCCGGGGGCGCCGGGTTTTGGGGGGAGACCCCTGAGGGGAAGCCGCTGGGGGATCAGGTCTCCGGGCAGGAGCTTCGCTAGAGCTGGTCCAAAGGGCGGCACCGCCGCGCCCTTCTCTCCCCACCTCTCCTCTCCCCCTGGAATCCTGCCCTTGTCCCTTCAGGCAAACCCCTGCCGGGGGCTGTCCAACACCGCCGGCTCCGGGCAGCGCTCAGAGCTCACCCGTGGGACCGGGCTGACCTCGGTGTTGTTCCCGTCCCCGCCGCAGGCTGGAGTTGACCTTGAGCCAGTCACTCCATGCCTGTGGCTCGCGGACCTCCATTTATAAATGTCATTGCCATGATGCAAGCACGGCGGTGGCATCGGACCATCCACAGATGGAGACAACCTGTCACGGTAAACAGTGCAACCGGGGAAAGACGCAGGTAAATGCACTTTCTCTCCTCATTTGGGGTGGATCGAGTTTGCCTCTTTTCCCATATACCAAACACGTGAGCTTGCTCTTTTTTTTTTTTTTTGCCCACCACCACACAGTCAGCACTGTATCTTCCCAAAATCAGAATCTGCATTTTCAAGCAATCACACTACGAGCTCTTCTAGCTTTAGAAACCTGTGGCTTGCCCCGTCCCCGTCACGCTCGGCATTTAAAAGCACAGAGAAACTCACGACACTGTACGTTCTCCTTGAAACAACCCGAAGATGGGGCTAACAGGTGACTCTGCTTCCATCCTTCCCAGGACAAAAGTCTGTCTTTCCCTTGAAAGCCCTTAGTCGGTGCTAAATGTTATTAACCAGGCTTTTATTATCGCTGCATCTGATGCCTTTGCTGGCTGCAAGCCATGTGCTTAGCCTACACCATCTCTTAGCAGCACGGATCTAGAGGAAAACATTCGTCTTTTTACCCCTCCCTCCTCCCAGTCCCTCCTAACTAGCTGGCAATTCCTAGTTCAGGCTCTGGACATTTTGACCAGCTGACTGTGGCTGCTGTCTTTGGCTCTGTTCTCAGGAAGGAGGTGAATATGATTTAAATGTCTCTTAATCCCCTTTCCTTTCTTACTCATTAGCATCGAAGACGGCTGTTGCAAAAGAAAGCATAATTTTTTCATTTATGGGGAGATGGCTGTCACACGAGGAAGCGTATTTTTGTTTCATATTATACATAATTGGGGTATGGCAGCAAGATGAAAAAGACTTTGCTGGAGAATATACCTATTCTTTAAAAAAAAAGGAAAAAAGAATCCCTGTTTGCCTTTGTAATAGTAAAATGCTTCTTGCTGGATTTTCTTTTTCAATTATTACAATGAATTATTCATTTGAATCACAATTATGATTTATTCATTCGCAGGGTTAACTATTGAGAAGTCCTTTCACAGCAGCTTTCGGGAGGGATGGGAAAGCTCTCGAGGTTTCTAAGAGGACACACAGGGCTTGCCTACATGACGGACCTCACCCTGAGCTGGGTTTGAAGGAGCAAGCTTCAGTCAGCAGAGCAGAGAGAGCGTGGAGCTCCAGCACGGTTTGCAGGACCCTTTTCCAGCCCACACACACATTCCATGCTGCCACAGCTCTGGGCTTCCCAGATCTCCCCCGTTACCTGGGCGAGCAGTGCTCCAGGCAGCCGAGGTGCTCCCTGCATCCCGTCCCTTCCCATCCTCCTGCCTCAGCCCAGCTCCGAGCAGGCGCTCGGGCTGCTCTGCACCACCTGGGCTGCTCTGCACCACCTGGGCTGCTCCTGACAGCCCCTCAGACGCCGCTGTCCCTCCTTTGGTGCGCTCACAGCCTGCCCCGCACCGCGCTGCCTGTGCAGCCACACCCCTCACTGCTCTTTCAAGAGGCAATGCCAGCTGCCACAGTTCAGCCTCCGTGCGGATCCTGCCGGGCCAGCAGCTCCCCGTGGCACACAGCTTGCAGAGCTGGAGCCAAAGGGGACACAGAGATGTCAGGAGGGACAAGAGCGTTCCCAAAAGCCACACTGCTGCACCATAATGCTCCCTGGAGAGAGATTTGGGTGCTGGCTCTGAAGCCAACACCACGAGGCCACTGCCACCTCAGGGTGTCACTCAGCTCCTCTTTGAGGCAGTGGCTGTGATCACATCTCCAAGCTCACTGGGGTTCAAGAGTTGATGATGACCACATCCTCCCACAGGCTGTACTGGTCATTAATGCCAAGGTGCACAAAAATCCCTTCAGAGATTCATGGGGAAAATGGTTCTGACTGGCACAGGACACCCAGTTCTGGGCTCTCATCCTGCTCCAGAAACTGGAGGGACATTTCCTTCCAGGCCTGGTCCATACAGACACTGTCAGTCTGCAGCACAGGAGTTCGGTTTCAACCATTCCCTTGGATGCACCCCCAAACGTGGCTCAGCATTTTGGGTAACACTGCCACCCTTTGGATTTCCTTTAGCTCCCTTTTGCAGGATTTGCTGTGATCAGCACTGCAGCTGCCAAAAAGCAGTGTCCATGTAGCATTTTCTCAGGAAAGCCAAACCCAGAGACCCTCACTCCAAAACTAAGATACCCCAAGTGGGAATCCAGGTTTGAGGCTAGGGCTAGGTTTGATGCAAAACTTCTCAGCCACTTCCTTCTCTTCCTGCATTTCCCAGTTACTCCATCACCTCCTGAACCTTCCAATTCCCTCTTTCATGGCTCCTGTGCTACCCCCATCTTCTGCTTCCCACATTCAGGTACTTTTCCCAGTTACGGAGCTTCTCATCCCTATCACCCTACTACAGTTTCTTCACTTGCTTGCAGCCCAGTAGCAAAATACTTTCCATATCCCTTTTCTGAAACTCCTTTTGGGGCTGAAGGCTGCCCAGTAAGTGCTGCAGATGCTGGCTGACCACAGGGCCTTCAGGAGAACAGCTTGACATGCTTTGCTCATGCGACATCTTGTAACACGCACACCCATCAAATGAAGAAACAAGAAGAACACCTTCCATACCTGCAGTATGTTTTGGTGATCAGTGTGCTTCTAAAATAATCCATCAACATCTTAATGTGCAGCCTGGGAGGCACAACAGTACCTCCCACAGGCTGGAGGCCCTGGGGAAGGATTCATTTCCCAGGAGCCAAAATATTCCACACATCAAACAAATCCCCACAGTCTAAAAAGAGCAATAGACAGGGAAAATAAATAAAAAAAATGCAATAGCTGGCAGAGCATCCCCATTTGAAATGGTAATTTACATTTATGCACAGTACCAATTACAGCCAAATTCATACTTCCCTTCTTACTCAGAGCCATAAATCTATAAATGAAAGTGCTGAACAGGGGAGGGAAGCAGAATTAGCTTGAGCCCTGGAGCTGTTAGGTATACTACTTGGAAACAGGAGTTCTCCTGGATTTTTTCTCTCACCAGAAGGCAGGAGAAACCTGAAGGATGTTTACTAGCATCCTTCCAGGCATCAGAGAATCAACTGCTGTGGCATCAAATGTTCATGGTCAGATCCCTGAGTGCCTTTAGTCTCTTTATTCTAGTCCAAGTCGGTTTGAAACATTGCTCTGCAATGGGTTCCATCCTATTCCAAACCACTCACAGAACGCCAGACTCATTTAGGATAGGAAAGAACAGTGATTTCACTGAATATGGGCCATGGAACCTTGGCTTTCCTATTTGTTTTATACTCCAAGAGGGAAGAAAATATACAGAGAATTCTCAATTTGTGTAACTGCAGATCTCAAAGCACCAGATGGCAACAAGGTGAGGAGGGTTGGGGCATCTAACAATACCCATGTATCCATCATGATTTCAGGCATCACCACAACATGCAGGGATAAAAAAGTCCCAGTTTTCTCAAAATAGAAGTAACCCTGATTATTCTCTGATGGGAGGCCATCCATCCCAGTCCTAGAATCACACAATGATGGCTAGAGTTGGAAGGGATCTTAAAGACCATCCTATTCCAAACCCCTGCAATGGGTTTGGACATGGTGGGGGGACATCTTCCCCTAGCCCAGGTTGCTCAGAGCCCCATGCAGCCAGGCTTTGAGTAGTCTCTATCCTGCCCTTTGAAAAGGGTGCTTGTGCCACTGCTGAGGAGGAAGAACTGCACTTCCATGAAGTGAAGGTGACAGTCCCATTCCCTGGCTCAAGCCAGACTATTTCTGGAATGTTGTCTTTTCTGTGTATTGAATGAGGACAGGTTCTTGTACTGGCAAAAATATATAAAGGTATAACTAAAGACTTTGTCACAATAGTACCAGAAACTTTCACACAAATATTTCCTTGCTTTCAAGTACTTCTGTTCACCTAAAGTGCCTTTAATACCATGTGTGTCTTGGGTTTTCCCCCAAAATTCTATCTACAGATGAGTGACTTTTAAACCTTTATTTTTAAATCCCTTAAGCATTTTCCCGTGTAAATACGTTGGGTTTTCTTGCAGATGCCCTTTCCCAGAGAGGGAAGATGTGCATGTATTTCAGGGGCTTCACGTTTCTGTTTATCACAGGAGGAAAAACATTCTAGCCTGTCATGGTTTTTAGGTTCACAACACAACCCTGTGGTATGTGAGCAAATGAATGAGTGTGACAGACAGTGACAGCAGTGTGCAGACCCCTCACCAGGGAAAGATGGAGGGTTTCACAGTTCCTTGCTAGGCAGCTTAAAATGACTGAGGAGTACAAATACTGCATCAGGTTTTGCAGCATCGGATGCTTTGACAGCTCTGTTTACGCTCAAGCTGGACTTTGTCCTCTTGTGGGTCTGCTCAACCCCTTTCGCTCTTGCACTCCAACATTGTTTCCATTGTTTAATTTATTTGCATCCTAGAAGCCCTGAGGTGGTCCCAAGTGTTTATCCTTCCATCCTGTGCCTCGGCTCCTGTCCACATCCCATCCTCCTTCCCATTTTCTGTCTTCTCCCTTTTCAGGCCTTTTCAGTTTGCTGTTCCATCGTTCCTCATTTTCCAGTTCCTTCTGCTCCTAAACATTTTATTTAACTTTGGCTCACACCAAAACCCAATATTTCAACAAAGCCCTGCTTCCATGCAAGAGAAGCGCATTATTTCCAAAATGACAAGAGATTCTTGAGAATTCTGCTGCGGCATTTGGTCCCTCTACATCTGGGTGCCTATCCAGTGCTTCCAAATGTACAGTGAGGAAAATTATTTTAGCCCAAGTCCAGAATGCCCTTGCCCTGGCTAAGAGCAGGTTGTACATGCCACCAGTGGCACCTCTGATGTTTTTGGCTAGTGGTGCAATGTTTTCTAAGTGGCCCAGGAAATGATCAGTGCCTTATATCCTGTGTAAGGGTATGTGGAAGGAGAAAGCTTCTGCTTGTTTAAGGCAACCCAATCAAGGACCCTTTCAATGCAAGGAGAGACCATTGATAAAGTTTTGGAGTGACAGGACAAGGGGGAATGGCTTCACACTGACAGAGAGCAGGTTTAGATGGGACATTGGGAAGAAATTAGAAATTCTTCCTCGTGACGTGGTGGGGAGGCCCTGGTACAGGTTTCCCAGAGCTGTGGCTGCTCCATCCCTGGCAGTGTTCCAGGCCAGGCTGGATGGGGCTGTGAGCAACCTGGGCTGGTGGAAGGTGTCCCTGAATGGCAGGGGCTTGGAATGAAATGATCTTTAAGTCCCTTCCAACCCAAACCATTCTGTGAATCTACAATTCTATGAAAGGTCATAATAAAGGGAAAAACAGAAAGAAAAACACACAGAGACACAAAGGGATAACAGAGAAATGACAAACACCAACATTTTTCAGTCACGAACTTCAATGGATAAGATGAGGGCAACGAGGAACAGGAGGAGTCGTGACAATTGAGGGGGGGGCTGTGAAACTGTGGAAAACCTGGGGAGAGTTTTAGGAGCTGCTGGCCATTTACAGCATCCCTTAGCCATCACTGAGAGCCTGGGGTCGCCCAGTGAAACTTCCACTGAGGGCATCTCTACAGTCACATGCACTTGCACCCTATTTAAACTTTACGTAAAAGATAAACAAACCTAAAACAGACAGACAAAACCCAAGACATACCCAACCAGCAGCAGCAAAAGAACACCTCAGCTGAGGAAATTTGTTACATGTAAATTTGTAAGTCATTAGAAGTTCTAACAGGCTGTTAGCTGTTGCCTGTATTGTAACAAAACTCACTTTTTTTTGTATGCCACCCTCTCTTTTATTGAGAGGGAACAATAAAGAAAGATTTTAGTGAGATTTGTTCTGCTATGATGTGAAGGGAACTCTCCATTGCAAGGGGAATCCCCCATCCCTTGTGTGTCATGCATCTATCCTGCCCCCTCTGCCTGTCCACAACCCCAGCCACAAAGAAGAAAGGATTTGGCCTTTCTGTAAGCTTGAACTGCTCTTCACAGGGATTTCTGTTCACCCCTGGAATGGAAGTGATGAGACTTCCAGAGGTCATCTGGCTGAAACAGGGTCATGTCTCCACCTGTGAGGACACAGCTGGCAGCACTGTGTTCCTCCTCTCACCTCAGGCTGCCTCTCCCTTCATCCCATTCTGTGACTTCTGCACCCTCCCACTTCGCAGTGTCCTGCCTGCAGACATGGAGAGCCCTAGAGACACAGCTCTCAGCCTGCCCCCTGTTACCCCATCCCTCCCTGCCAGGAGCAGCAGGTCTTGGCCAGGCAGAACAGTCCCTCCCACTGATAAGGGAACATCTGGTCTTTCCAGAGCCAAGAAATCCTCAGGGATTTCCATAGTAAAGCTCTGACAAGTCTCTAAAGAAATATATGTTAAAAAAAAAAATAAGTGCATTGAGCAATTTTCTTCAAGGATGGCAGAAAGCACCGTGACGTCAGAATAGCCTCCCTGCCAAATCTTCTGGCTCTGCTCAAAAAGTAGGAGAGCTTTGTAGCAAAATGTGTGTAATAACTTCTGACAGGCAGAGCAAAACATTTTTCACCAACTTTGTTTCAGAGATGGCCAATTTTTACCCCCCCCCCCCAGTTTGTTTTAGCAGAAGCTTTCCAAATAAAAAACAAACAACCAAATTAGCTCAGAGGTAGACAAGCAACATGAAAGAAATCTTATTTGAGCAGACTTAAGATCAACAAGAAACCTTCCAGCTGGGGCAGAGAGGGCTTTACCAAATTCCTCAAATATAATAGTAGTACTATCATTGAACTTAGTATTTTGGGACTATTATTACTGAATATAAACCAAATAAACACCAAATTCAATTAAAGCTCAACCTGATGTACTGGTTTTCCCAGCACCACACGAAATTCACTTGCACAGCCTTCCCACCTTCTTGTCTATAAAGGGCAGAAATAACTTCTGCTCTTCTTGACTACTGGAACATGAAGTCGATCTTCAAATACAGCAATTAAAAAAAAAAAAAAAGTAAGATCAGCTCTGTAACAAAAGCCATCTCTTCCTCTGCATGAAAATTGCTTAAAAGCAGTGGGGCATTGCAGAGAAGCTGAATAAAAAACGTAAGAGTCACAGATAAGGTGAGGATGAAAAATATCTGACAAATTGCCCATGCAAAAAACATTTGTGTCTGCTCCTGGACTTTCTGGAAACCACTGGAGAGCCACAAGTTCTGATTCTTTCAGTCTGAATCAGATTTCAGAGCAAGAGGAACTGGCTCCATCAGTAAACAGGCAAAAAAAAAAAAAGGAAAGCTAATACATAAATGACTCCCTTGCTCAGTGAGGTAGGGAAGGTAGAGAAAAAGGACAAGTAAAAGCCTGAGGTGCTCACTGTTTTTTGGATTTTTTTTCTTAAGATTTTCCAGCAATGTTGCCTCCCTTGTTTTATCAGGAATACAGTTTTATCTCATCCTTAAATGTCCTTTCTCTAGCAAACAAAAGCCATTGCACTTCCCTGACTATGTCCTGTGCTACAAATTAATGGAATCTGAACAATGTGTTAAACTGCAATGGAAGAGAGCTGTACTGCAAATTTGTCTGATATGAGTTTTTATCAAGATTTGGAGCTTGGCAGAGTCACAGTTTCAAGCACTAGATGCAGTTTAAAGCCTTCTGTGTTAATCTTGAAAACATCTGGGAGAACTTTGCTGTAAAACCTCTTTGAGAGCAAGGGTTTCCAAGGAAAGGGTGTTTCCTCCAAGCCCCAGCTGCTGCTTGCAGAACATGTCTACAGCACCAATATAAAATTATCTCACTGGGATGTGACCAACCTGAGGCATGAGGGAAAGGCTCCTCAAAAGGGGAAGAAGAGTTCCAGGATCACCAAGAGCCAAGGAGAAAAGCGCTCTGTCCTAGTGCTGGTGTCAAACTATAGACACGTAGCTGGCACCTAACACCAGAATAAACCAAGGATTTGAGCTCTGTGCACAGCCCAAAGCAATGAATCACACTCTTTCCATGACATCCCTCCTATTAGATCTGTCTTATCCACTTATATCCAACAGTTTCCTAATGGCTGCCAAATCAGGCCTCAGCTTTTGGGAGGCAGAACAACAGCAGCACCACTTTCATATTTTTTTTTTTTAAACCCATCCTGAACAGGCACAGGCTGCCTGTAAGGCAAACCTTCCTGAACTACCCTTTGGAGTTTAATGAGAAATCCATAAAATTAACTTTTTATAGCATTACCAGGTCAAGGCTTGCTGTGAAGATGTCACCACCCAATGGGCTGTGATTGTAAGGAAAAAATACTACACAGCCTCGGACTCAGGAGAAGCCTTTTATAGTAACCTAGGTAGTGTTGGAGGGACAGGCATGGGAGCAGTTTTCCTTGGCTGGTGGAGTCCCTCTGACCTCTTTTGGGGTCACTGGAAGGGAGCCTGGAATGTCAGTGGAGCCAGGCTCTAACACTGCTGAGGGCTTTTCTGATGAACACTTTCATAAAATACTGTTCCAATACAAGGGTCAAACAAAATTCCTTAATTATAATGTTGATGCTTGCTTCTTTAGAAAGAAAGGAGTAGGAACATTTCCTTCAGCCTCAGTTCTCTCTCTCAAGACTGACAAAATTTTAACTTTTTACTCTAATAACCAGAACTATGAAAGCTTTTTTCCTCTCAAAATATCGAACATCTTTTTAATAACATGTAATGAAGAGGATGTGGTTGAATAATGCAATTCTTTTACCCCAGTTCTAATTTTTTTTTTATAGTGCTCATCTAAGTCACTAAAAGGAATTAATATTTTATTGCTTTCTATGAAAAATGCATAATGCCTTTCCCATAGCAAGGTTTCAAACTCCAGTTGCTTCGGTTCAGACTGGAATTTTTTTCTGATTTTGCTCTCACTGAAGTCAATAATCCTCTGTGGGAAAATACCTAAATTATTTGCTAAAAGATGAAGAGGAGCCCTAAATTTGTCATGGAAGCTGGTTTTTGAATTTGAGCCATGAAGTTGCTATCATGTTTTAGTTCCACAGTCCTGAAAACCCAGAAATTTCAGTTCCTGTTTGCACACATCATCACATACCAATCCTCTTTAGAACTCTGCTTTGCGTAGCCTCTGATTTTTAGGAAAAGCTTTCTTTACAGCATGTATCATCTCCTAACCTTTTCCTGTTATGTATCCCTGCCTGTGTGATGGGCCAGTCAAACCCCTGGAACCAAAATATTGGCAAAGAAGGTTGTAAATTAAGGAAACATAACCAAACTGACAGGCCTGTGGAACCAAAATTACTGCTGGCATCTCAGTGTTGGAGAAAAACAAGGAACCTCACTTGAATTTAAGAAGAGTTAAGCATCCCTAAAGCAGCCAGATATACTGCCAGGCATCTAAAAATAAATGAAGTATTCTGGACTTTTAAAAAGCAAACAAAACCCCTCTTACTTCCCAGTAGGTTCTCAGGAGCAGCTTCTCTAAGATTTTTCCCAAGGGAACCACTTCACCTAAGGACGGTGATCCCAATTCTGCAGATTTTTACCCTGCTGAGAAGTGTTCTTTCAGCCATTTTAGCATAATTAGCACCTAGCTTGCGGAATGGATTGACTAAATGATCAGGAAATGTGGAATTCTGAACTTTGGATCATTTGTGGAGACATTGCTATTAATATTTAAGAATAATAATTTTAAAATCCCCATAGATCAGATCAGGACAGAAATAGCATTAACTGCACTTCATTTTGTGAGGCATTTTGAGCTGTCATCAGAGCCAGCTATTGGAATGGAGCCTTAAAGATCACATCTATTTTTGTAAGCCCAAAATGACCAATAATTCTGCAAATGCTGAGCTCTTTGCAGCACCTGATGCTGAAGCTGTGGAGATCATTGCAGCCCAGTAAAATATTCCCCGTGTGCTCCCAAACAATGTACAAGGGAGGTTACAAAAGAAAAACATTTGCCAAGCCTTCAGAGGGATGCTCTTGCACAAATTTCTTTCTCTGCAGCCAAGCAGTGCTCTCTCCCAAGCATGTCCTCCAGGAACACTGGGAGAATCAGGCTGCTTTCCACTCCAGTGGGCCCCTTAGGCAGGTGCTTCTGCAAAGGTAATGCAAGAACATGTTCTGAAAAAGGAACTCCAGCCTCCTTGTAGAGGCAGCACTGACCTGAGAGTCATTCCTCTGCCTGTATTGTTAGAAGGACATCAGTGCTACTGAAAACCCACTTAATGGATTTGCTTCCAGTATTCCTTCAATTACATGTAAGCCTATCCAGCTTGCAGGGACAGATTCAGAGGTTTCTGTGGCCATGCTGTTCCTGCTCTGAGAAGCCTCATCTGCTGTTTGTCTCTGACTTCTGGGGAAATTGCAGCTGGATCCAGCTGAGCAGAGCACTGTGGCAACAAAGCAACATCAAACTGCTCAGCCCTCCAGCATCTGAAGGGAATCTACAAAAATGATGTGGAGAGACTTTTTACGAGGATATGCAGTGACAGGACAAAGGGGAATTGATTTAAACAGAGGAGGTTTAGATTGGGTATCAGGAAGAAATTGTTCCTTGTGAGGGTGCTGAGGCCCTGGCACAGGTTGCCCAGAGAAGCTGTGGCTGCCCCATCTCTGAAAGTGTTCCAGGCCAGGCTGGATGGGGCTCTGAGCAACCTGGGCTAGTGGAAGGTGTCCCTGCCCATGGCAGGGGGTGGAACAAGGCAATCTTAAAGGTCTCTTCCAACCCAAACCATTTCATGATGTCTATGTCCACTCCTGCCTTGTCTCAGGTGAATTCACCTGACCTCTGACAGCTGAGGAAATGATAACCTAAAGGAACACCATGTGCCTGTCTTCCACTTTTTATCAGTTCTCTGCACCAGAAATGCACCTGTGGAAATCCTAAGTGCTTGTCGTTAAGGGGTTTGGTGCCTTATCTGTGCATTTCTTTCTTTCTCCATTTTCCCTGCCTGCTCCTAAGAAGAGGATTCAACAGTGGTTGTTAGTGAGAACCATAAGGCTGAGCAACAGCCTCCTGTGTCTTTCTGCTTTGCCCTTTCCCAGTGCCTGGCTTCCAAGGATGCTGCTGAGTGGAACAAGCAGGAACAGAAGGCTGCTGTTCATCCCCACCTGGCAGCTGCTCCTGAGTTTCCTCTGAGCAGAGAACCAAGGATCACTCTCTCTATTCATCCTAGAGAGAGAGAAATAAAAAAGTTTTCTTGGTATTAAATTTCAGCTGCTGCTGATGCCTAATAATATGCATTTTCCATCAGAGAACTGTCTTCACAGGAGATTCTCAGACAGCCTTGGTTAAAATGTAATTCCCAAATGTTTGCAAGTAAAAAAGAACTACCATCCTCATTGTTCGAAAGGACGTTTGTCAGATCCCCAATTTTTAATTCACAGGAAGACTAGTGAAAGAGCCTCCAGTAAACAATCACCATTTCTGAGTGCAAAGTGTTATTGATTATCCCTGGGTAAACAAGCAGACATTTGCTGGCAGTCATCAGGATTACATCAGGGTAACTGAGGTCCAAGGGACCCACAGGACACTGGGGATGACTTCTCACCTCCAGAAAGGCAAACATATACAGAACTTTGTCCTGGGTCAGAAGATAAATTGAAAGGACTAGGACCTTCTAAAAGACTCAAATTTAAATTTAAAATATAAACTTGATAGTTATTTAAGTTACAGAGCTGCTCCTTTGAAGGGTATTAAAACAGGTAGAATTTGTGGTAAGAGGAAAAAAAAAGTGAAATACTTCTGAGGGACAGAATTTGTGTGCTCCAGAATCTTCTCAGTGGGTGGACTGCACATAAAGTCAGAGGCACAGACCGACATTGCAATTCAGATAATTGCAACGGGTGAGGAACAAAAAATTAGGGATCATCACGAAATGGATTTCTCTCTGCTATTCCCAAGTGCACCAAGGAATTCCATAATGAGTGCCAAGCACTACACGATGCCAAATTATCTCACATTGATTTCTTAGGAAGCAAACCAATATCTCCACCTCCATTTTTTCCTTCTGTGCTTATCACAGAGGAACTACACTTGATCTCAAGTTCAGAATCTTACCCTGGACTCAAAGAATGTTGCTTCCAGAGAAACTTGAACTTATGTGTGAGCTCATTATTCCATTCCCACAAGAAATTGCTGTGTTTGTGTGGTTTTGGTACCTGTTGGAAAAAGACAGCTAATTTTCCAAAGTAGTCAAGATCACACTCTCTGAGGTGCCTGACTATGGACATTCAAAGTTAATGCACTTCTGAATCATTAATTCATTTTTCAAAGGAACGAGGTGCACAGATCTTCCCCAACTAACTGACACGAAAAGGAAATATTCTGCTGAATACAAAGGTCTTCTGATTGCACCATACAGGAGGTAAAACACTTCACCAGCAAAGTGACAGGAGGTGAATGCCTCAGGCTTCATGTAAAACAAAAGGTGCATTGAGCCTGAACGGTTCAGATGAAAGAATCCTTTCATTCCAGGGTAGTTTGAGTACAAATTAAGTGAGTAGGCTCTTTCTCAGAACAGAACCATCTTTTCTTTCTCTGTCACATTCAGTGCTGAAAGTTTGGTGTCTGCAAGTCTCAACTTTTTAAGGGTCTTCTTAAACAGAATGATTCCATGTTTCAGTAGTGCCTTCCACCCAAACTTCTTGACTCATCCCTGGAATCTTTGTCAGATTCACCTTTTCTCTGCCCAGATAGGTGGTTAGTTATTAAAGCCAAATAAGTGCAGGCTTTGTACAAATCTTTAGGTATATTTGGGCAAGTTTGCATGCATGTTTGGTTGCAGGGCTGTGCTTATTTACAGAATTATCCCCTGGCTGTAGAAATACATGTGTCCTTGTAAATCCATACGTGACAATGTTATTGAATCTTTTAAGGAGTTTTTGCATGATGCATCTGAAAATACACCTTAAAAACTGTTGCATTACTTTTTTTTTTTTTCCTCATGGATAACTTCCCTGCTTTAGTGGTTTCACTAGAGAACAGATGACCAATGCACAGCAAAAACAGGAAAAGGGGCTTGTCTTCAAGCAAACAGTGCAGAGGCACCGCAGAATAACATGAATTTAACATCTGCTTTTCACTGTGAAGTTTCAAATATTTATTTCAAGAGAAATCAGGACTGGATTGCTCCAGAGACCAAGGTAAATGTTCTATAATTTACTCACAGAGAACAGCTCAGTGAGATTTAAATCAAGGCTTTAGAAGATGAGCAACTTTATTTTCTGGTGCAGGGATGCTCAGCACCCTCCATTAATTAGCCCCATGGAACCTTTTCCAGACAAACTTCCAAACCCTAAATCTTTCCCTAAAAAGGGTACGGCTTTGGAACAGGCCAACCTTAGTCATGGGCCCTGTTTTGTAGATGGGGAAGAGGCACAAGCTGAGTGCACAAGGACACAAAACCCCAGTGGCAGGGCTGAGGTTATCTTGGAGTTATCTCTGCTCAGTCCAGTGTTTTAATAGGCCCATATCCATGTGTGGCAATGTGCCATCTCTCTCTAGTCACACAGAGTCTATCTCAGCTGGTCATTCCTGGGTACAGACAGAGGTTTATGTCTTCAAAGTGGACTTGTTTCAGAGGAAAACTTATCCCAAAAATGCCTATCACTGATCTCCCCTTCCCCCACAAGTGCCCTATTCTCTTCCTGAAGATCCCCAACTTGCATCTGGCTGTTGGGGACAGAGAATGGCAAAAAATTATAAACCTACCAAAAAATCTTTCCCATCTGTTAATGCAAGCAGGGAAAGTGAAGAAATGAGGTCTGAGACACAATGTCCCACCTTTAGGGGAAGATGCAAAGCTTTTCCCATATCACAGAAGACTCCTGCTCAGCATCAGGCCGGAGCAAATCACCTGCAGCGAGCAGAGCAAGTGCTGAACCCACTGCACCCAGGATCAGAGCCTGAGGCTCTTTGGAGGACAAACAAAACCCATCCCAAGGCTCGGCTCCGGTTTCACCGCGGCCGGATGGGAAAGAAAGCAAAGCCTCCCGAGTCTGCCACACTCCTCAGAGCTTCAGATGCACTGGAAGGAGGGTGAGAGCACCAAGGAGAGGTTTGTAATTGAATTTCTGTTTATTTTGGTCCAAGGTTGAGGTCAGTGCACAATGAGGAGGTTATCAGATGACTCATATTAGCCTGAGCACTGTGCTGGGATAAAGTTAGTACTGTGCCTACTGGGAAGATGTGAGGTTGTCAGATAGCCAGGGTACAGCCTTATATAATCCATTTCTATTCCTGAAGTAATTTTCTTCACCAAGTCTGAGAAGGGAAGGAACATTCTTTTGTAGTGGCATGAGGGGTTGGGAATCAAGGCACCACAATGTGCTCATCTGAACTGAGAGGAAAACTCAATATTAACATACATTATTTGCACTTTTTAACATTCACCATGATAATAAGACATAGGCAGTGATATCCAGGGGTTTTCATACCTAAAAAAACACGGATGTATATTTCTAAGAAGCATTTCCTTGCTGTTTTGCCTAATTAATGACATGAGCAGTAGGAATAAGACAAAGACTTAAAGAACCCTTTTTTTTTTTTTCTTCATTCAAGTCCAAGGCAAAGCCTCTGTATTTTCTTGTGGCAAGAGTATAGGACTTCCTGGGTGTCATGGGGGAGACACAAAATTAAAGAGATGGTGCAGACAGGAAGTCAGAGGAACACAAAACAGATGCTGTGCTCATATATTTGAGCACAGGCCTGTAGGAAAGCCAGTCAAAATGTTCTAGCCACGATTATCCATCCTTTTGGATGAATCATAAAACACTCCTAAAGCATGAACAGCTATTTCAGGGAATCTTTTAAAAGTAAACTGGAATGCCTTCAGGAGAGTGGCACCAAAGTTGTCCAGCCTTGAGAGTTTTTCCCTGTGAGGATTACACTGAAAAGAAAACTTCAGGGACACGTTAAAGCCCTGACAGGCTTTTGCCAAGGCCAAAGAGCTGGGATCTCACATGCCCAGCTACAGAACAATAGATAATGGTCCTGAATTGAAGCAAGAGGTACTTACTGGACATAAGGGTGGGGAAAAAAGGCACAGCAAAATATCAAAGCACAGGAACAGGTTGCCTAGAGGTCTTGTGGTGACGGGCAGTCTATGGCCTTAAAGGTTTTCAAGACCCAACCTGACACATTCGTGCACAACCTGACCTCGCTTCAGATATAATGCTGCTTTGAGCAGCAGGCTGGATTATGGACATGCAGAAATACTTCGCCCAGAGAAGGCCCAGGTTGCCCAGAGCAGCTGTGGCTGCCCCATCCCTGGCAGTGTTCCAGGCCAGGCTGGATGGGGCTCTGAGCAACCTGAGATGTGGAAGGTGTCCCTGCCCATGGCAGGGGGTTGGAACTGGATGATCCTTAGAGCCCTTTCCAACCCAAACTATGACTTTCTGATTCTATGAAAATCCCCTATCTTGGGAAAAATAGTTAGGCTTTAGAGCTTTTCAAAGACATGAAAAAATCTGAGCCATTCAGTTTCTGAATAATTAACTCCCCAAACCCATTCTGCATGTCCTGATCTCCAATTTGAAGCCTGATTATCCCAAGGATCAGTGGAACAAAAGCCTTTTAATCTTTTCTAGAAGTATAGGTGCTAAATATAGAACCAGCTTAAACTATTAAAATATAATACACCAATTCATTTGAAAAGCAACAAACCAATTAATCTTTATTTCTGCAGCTGTGGACACATTTTTTCTCCTTTAGCCACGGATTCCTGCGAGGCTTTTGTGGGGGAAAGAGTTAATGCAAACGACAAGGTGTTATTTTCAAGGGCTCCCATGTCACAAAAACTTCATCATCAAAAACTTTGAGATCCAGACAGGCAAAGCCATGGCTGGTGTGACCTGCTGGCAATTTGCCCTTGCAAGAGGATTCCCAGAGGTGCCCTCCAGCCAACACTTCCATGATTCTTCAAAGGCTCCTCAGCAGAACTCTGGCAACTCACTGGTCATACAGAAGTGCAGACAGAAGTCATATTGAATAGATCTCTTAAAACTCTGCAGCCACTCCAATGATCATCCTAATCATAAAAATCCTATTCTTTATCACGTGAACTTTCCAACAGGAAGATGGGGAATCAAATCTGCATGGACAAGGATCACCTCAGGAGTCAAAGGTCTGATACCTCCTCTTGTAGTCTCTCTAAAGAGTCAGACAGAAAAGCGGCTGCGCATCTCAGCTTGAAAATAGGTCCCCCCCCTTTTTTTTTTTTTGGCCCAACACCCTAGCCCTCAATGAAAACCAAAAAATTTTTTGAAAAGCTATTTGAAAAGTCTCCTGGGTACATCTGTTTTATACAGATTATGCTTCTTTTTTATTAACTTCGGATCAAAGCTCTTCAACTCTTTGAGCAGGGAGCCGAAGGGATCAAGTAAAATAAATATCCTCTTCTCTGCAATTTCATGTGCAAACACTGAGTTTTCAGGCTGGGAAGACATGATTTAGTAGTTTTACTGCAAAAGAAAAATCTGCATTTATACCCTGATCTTCACATGGACGACTTTGCTCTTTCTCAGTATTTTTGGTTTTTAAAGTGTGATGATTATATCTAACTAGAGAGGGCACATGAATTAGTTCCTGGGTTCAATACAGGAAGAATTAGATAAAATCTCTCACCCATCATCATTAGACATGTTAGATGGACTATTCTAAGCAAAAATAAAGTGAGTGGATGCCTTGAGTCGCCATTAAAACATTTCCCAAAGGCAACATCCAAGCTATATTATGCTGTACAAACATTGCCAGAGATTTTTTCCGGCCCCAGCCAGTCATTCACATTCAAATCCCATGCAGCTGAGCTCTGTCATACACTTATTTTGAAACTTGTTTGCTGATGAGAAGTACACAACCAGTTTTGCTCCTATCAGTTGTATTAAAAATAAAAGTTTGATCCTGAAGCCAGGCCAAAATTTTGGTATCAGTTGCCAACCTTAAATGAACTTAAAGATCAAAATTCTATAATAAGGACTCTATAAAAAGGATTATGAAATTTTACTCCACCAAGACCTGCAGCTCTTCTCAGCTGGAAGATCTATACAAATGAATATTTGCAGACTCATACCCTCATCAAGAGGTAAATCCAGGGAGCTGGATTTATTGCTGGGGGTGGGGGAAAAATAATCCATTTCAGAGGTATTATCTGTTATTCAAGTATCTATTCCTCAACTTTTTTACTATTTTGATAATAATCTGCTAAGGAGAGAGAGACTATTTGCAAGAGCAAGTAGTGACAGGAGAAAAGGGAGTGGCTTCACACTGAAAGGAAATTTAGATTAGATATGAGGAAGAAATTGTTCCCTGTGAGGGTGGTGAGGCCCTGGCACAGGTTGCCCAGAGCAGCTGTGGCTGCCCCATCCCTGGCAGTGTTCCAGGCCAGGCTGGATGGGGCTCTGAGCAGCCTGGGCTAGTGGAAGGTGTCCCTGCCCATGGCAGGCTTGGTTTATGTCAGTTATAAACTGTATTTTACAATAATTGAGCCTGTTTATAGTAACATTTTTAGACCAATTTCCCAAACTCAGTAGGAGTGTGTGTGAGCTTAGCCCTTGTCAAAGAATCTTGAGGCACCAACCACGGCAGCTGAGCTCCCACAACTTTTCCCGTCTGTCAGACGGAAATGACTCCCTAGGAGCACTGATGCTGCCCCAGACGACACAAGGGCTCCTCTAAGCCACTATCAGCAGCATCTGAATCAAATCAGCCTTAGAAATCCTCACTAGCTCATCCCATGGCAGCTCTCCTGCCAGCACATCTATAAACAGGCCATAAAACACAGCCTCAGAGCAGGACCTGTGCTAAAAGTGTCCAGGAACTGCTCTTTACTCAAGTGCCACCTGATTTCTCTGTGCCCAAGCAGCTGCCCTTGTCTCTTTAGCAGTGCCACCACTGCGTGATTTCAACTAAATGCAACAGAAAGACGTAAATCTCTGATACAGAAAGTTTCCACAGGGGAGAGAAAGCCTAGAAATTCCCTTTCCCAAGGAAAAGAAAAAAAAAAAAAACAAACAAAAAAACCCCCAAAAACCTCAACAGTTGTTAACAGAGAAGAATGCTCACACAATTCATCCTTGAATGCCTGTGTAGGAAATAAGACGTGATCAGCTCCAGTTTTCAGGTGTGCCCTGGGTGTTTGCACACACGTTCCTTAGGAAAACGTCGGGTTTGCAGTGGTTACAGGAGGGCTGCTGAACAGGGGAAGCAGCACAGAGCCAGCATCTTGATCTCTGTCTGAGAAATTCAGCAAAGTCTTCCTACGGGGTGGCCACATTTTAAGCCTGCTGGGAGCTTGTGTAAGTGCTCTCTTAACATTTTGGAAAGCGAGGGAGACACATTTGGGGCTAAATCCCTGCATGTTCCTGGCTTTAATCAGGGGGTGAATATAGACAGAAGTAGGAAGTGGGAAGAGATGCAGCTCAACTGTTTAGAAAACATAACTCTTCTCTGATGAATTACGCAGCTTTCCTCCATCATTTTCAAAAAGTGTTTACAAGGAACAAGTGGAGTTGCATTTCTCCAACTGCAAAGACCTAAGGCTTTGGGAAGACCTTGTTCCACAAGGGAAAGATGAGGTGAAGTCCCCTCCAGACAGGCAGACATTGATTTCAAAGCTATGGGAAAAACTCCTGAAATGCAGGATATCACTTGGAAATTCACTTTTTCTGTAGTAATAGGCTTAGTTTCTCATCTACAGGGCTGTTTAGGAGGTGAGAGGGGGGGAACTTCACTTTATTTTAAAATTATTCAAATGAAGTGTGGAAAAGTTTAAGAAGGAATAAAAAAAAACAACTACAAAACTTGACCAAAAATTGAGGGGGAAAGGCACTTTTGCATGGAAAAAGAAAACAAAGTAATCAGCTCTGCCATTAATGAATTCTGAAGTTCATGTTGAATTTCTTGATAGAGCATCTCTCTTCAGGATCTACAGTAAGCGATCATGCTGGAACTAAGGAGATTTGTCTGGAAGTTCAGCCAGGTGCCTTAAACCTCCTGGATGAAAAAGCACTTCAACACTGAGCACTCCTAATTCGCAGCTCATCCCTCACAAATCTCAAGACAAGCAGCAGCCGAGGCAGAGCGGTCCCAGGGTGGCTTAAAGTGATTAAAAAGAAACACAAACAGCCACAGAGAAAAGAATCTCTTCAATTAAAGAGGATGGCTGATCAGCTCCTCCTCTCCATCAAATCTGGTTTTCCTTGGAGGGTGCTGGAGAGCCCTTTCAAAGTGCAGTGCCTGTCCTGGCTTCGGGATGGCACAGCAGGCACAGGAACTCCATCTCCTAGGTGAAATTCAGCTCCCTGTATCCCAAAGGTGGGCCCCAAAGCTGTCTAAATTGTGATCTAGAGATTTCTTCAGGCTCTGTTTAGACTGGTAACAGCTTTGGGTGCACACCATCCACACACAGAGATGGAGAGGCCACTGTTTGGTTCCCAGTTCCTTGTTTTCCCAGTGATGAGTCACAGTAACCACAGCTTGGACTAGATGATCTTTAAGGTCCCTTCCAAGCCAAGCCATTCTTGATACGATTCCATGAAAAATTACCTAGTTTTGAGACTCACCAAGGATGAAGATTTCGCTGTGTCTTGGATCTTTACCAACAGTGAACAACTCTCACGATGAAAACCTTTTTCTTGCATTACGTCAGAGAAGATACAGGAGTCCTCACCACAGACCTGAAATTGCAGGCTCAGAACTTTTTACTTCCCACACAATTATTTCAGGACTAGAGCTGTGCACAGCTGCAAGCTTGGACAGAAACCTAAAATTAGTAATATCTCCTCTAATTTCAAATCTACCTTGAGACCTTCTCCTGCTCCAGGTATCCAAAATAAGTTTCTGCCTGAAGACAGCACACTGGGGTTTGCAGATTAAAAATGCTTAAAACCCCAAAATAATCAAAACTCCCCAGTCATAATCCCTGAGAGAGAAAGTGAATATCCACATGTCATTTCATTTGCTGACTACCTCTTAACATCATCTTCTGGTGGGGGACTTCAATTTACCAGGTTTCTGCTGGAAATACAATGCTGCAGAGGGGAAATGGGACAGGAGGTTCCTGGAAGAGAATTTCCTGGCACAGCTGGGAGGGAGCTGACAAGGGAAGGCACCCAGAGAAGGACTGGTGGAAGATGTGAGGCTTGGGGCTGTCTTGGACAGAGTGATGAGGTTTTGATGCTCTGAGAAGTAAGGAGGGGTGCCAGCAGAACTTCCCCCCTGGATTTCCTGAGGTCAAACTTTAGCCTGTTTGGGATGACAGAGCCCCTAGGGAAGCAGTGCTGAAGGGCAAAGGAGACCAGGAAGGCTGGAAATTCTCCAAGAACAAAATCCTACAGGTGAAGGAACACTCCGATGTGCCAAAAGATGAGACACTGGTGAAGGAGACCAGCTTGGATGAACAGAGAGATTTAGCTAGAATTCAGGACAAAAAAAGTTGTTCATCACCTTTGGAAGAAGGGGCAGCTGAGCCAGAGGACTACAGGGATGTGGTGGGGATCTGCAGGAAGAAAATTAGATGGGTCAAAGCCCAGCAAGAACTTGATCTAGCTGCTATAGAAGCCACTAAGAATTGTTCTGCTTCCAAATCTCCAGCCAAAGATACAGTGGCCCATTGAAAAACGTGCAACCTGACAAGAGTCTTTTGAGAAGGTTTTTATTTCTATTGTTTCATAGGGATGATAAAAACAATTTTAAAGGTGTCAGAGAGAATCATTCAAGGAGCAAAAATACATATAGGTTAGGAAGGAATTTAGATAATGCAAAACTACCAGAGACACAAAACAGCATGGCCTCTGTTTTCTGAATATTTCCTAAAGTCTTGCAAATATTTCAGTGTTTGGCTTTGTGTGTACTACACTAGCACTGGACTAACCTGGTTGAACTGCTGCCTTGCATTCACCTAAAACTCGCCATGACCTTCAAACTTTTGCGTCCCTTTTGGCAACTGGGGGACTCCCCACTTGGCTGAGAAGAGTCTCCACTCTGGTAGCTCCATCCTAAGGAATGCATTTACCTTCTTTTCCCGTGTTTCACCCTGAGAGCTGGCTTGAGGCTGCTCATTCAGCTGTGCAGCATCCAGCTGAGAGCAGCAGCTTCTCACACAGCCTTGAGCCGTGCCCAGCTCTGAAGTGCCTCATGTTGAAGAACAGCATAGGTTTTCCTCATCCAAAACCTCTCAGGGCTCCTGCTGTGGAGAAAGGAACCAGGAAACCCCCTGCCCTTCCTCTGGACATGAGCCACAAAGTTTGCTCTAGAGCCGTGCTCTGCAGGACTTGGAGCCTTGGGACTGGGTGGAAGCAAATTTTGCAAAAATCAATAATTCCGTCTAAAGATTCTCAGTCCTATTGACAATAAAATGAAATGTCCTTGCCTATGGCCTATGTGCATTCAATCTTGAAACACATTCTCCTTAAACTCCAAAACTGGTTCACGTAGATGTCAATTTGTACATTGCCTTAACCTCCCTGCCCCCACAATCTTATTTTCAAAGCTGAAGACCACCCAATATTCCCACCTTAAATGGAGACAAAATTTTTCCTGCCCTTTTTATTCTTTAAGCAGTTATGTTTTGGTGGGATTTTTTTGTTGTTGTTTTGGGGTGTTTTTTCGGTGTGTGTGGTTTTTTTGTTTGTTTGTTAGCTTTTTCCCCACAGGCAGTGTCTTACATAAAACATCTTTAAGTGGAGAGGACAAGGACATTTGGTTGCTTTGTGGTTTGCTTGGTTTTTCATTCTCATTGCCAAAGAAAGCTGGTAGTTTCTGCTCTAGATATCACTTCTAAAATGCTGCTTAAATAGCCACAACAGTGAAGAGCCATATCATTAGTTTGTTAAATCAGGCTTTTTCAGAAAGGCTGGGAAATCAATTAAAAAAAATTGGGAGAACTAAAAGATTATAACTGTAGAAATCACCCAAAATAAACCAAGTAAACAGTGTCTATTCCAGGACTGATCAGAATTTCTCCTCTGTTGTGTGTTCAGACTGAAAAAGAATGAAGGCTCCATTTACTGCTTGATTACAGGACGATTACAAGAGATCAATAGGACAAGACTAGGAATGCAGTTAAGACAATATTTTGAATGAAAAGAAACTAAGAATAACAAATCTTTACTTTATCTTGCCTAAGGAAATGAAGTTGAAAAAAATTGCCTAAGAAGTTGAAGTTGATTGTTTCTTTGGTTTCTCAGATGGCAGAAATAAAAAGAAGAGAAATTTCTAAGCTAAAAGAAGATCCTGGCTTAAGAAGAACATATGAACTTGTTTGTCTACCCTCCTCGAGGAAAGATGTGGGTTGAAAATTGGGGAGAAGTTTCTAATGATCAGAACTATGAAGTTCTGGAAGAGCATTCCATGAGTAGGGGGCAAAGGAGCCCTTTTTTTGACCCAGAGCTTGAGTTGTTCTTCCATTGCAGGATTTATGGGCTGTGTGCACCCTGTGTGCATGACAAATTACCCTAAACAGCATCATGGGAAACTGCTACAGATCAGAGGTATAAAACACTTCCACAGGCCTTATTATTATTTATATTATATTTTCTGGTTCAAGTTTACTGAATCTTTCCTGTTCTAGTCATCTTTTTGAGGTGATGAAATCAACAGTTAAAAAGCCAAGACAGAGAACTGTCCAACCTGAGAGTTTACTAAGAATGATGAAGGAGGGAGAGAGTGACCAGCAGTTTGGTGAGGAAGTGGTGGAGGGGGTTGTCAAGCAAAGAGGCTGAGATGATATGAACAGAAGGGACCTTACTTCAGTAAGAAGCCCAAAACAGGGCACAGCCCTCGAGGTGTGGCCTCACCAGTGCAGAGGGACACACAGAGGGACAACCACCTCCCTAATTAACAGCGCAGGCTCCTAAATCCTGGCATTGCTCAGTGAAATGCACAAAAATCAACTTCACAGCAGCCTAGCAGGGTCTGTGCAAACGCAGTCTGTCTTAATTGCACCAGCAAGATGCTGTGAAGGACTCCTCCCTTAAGAAGGGAAATGTTGGCTTATGTTTCTGAACATTTAAAAGCATGGACAATTTGACAGTCCCTGAAATATTGCACTGTTGCAGTGTCATGCTTAGGGAAACAGCCCATCTGTGGAGGCTTCAAGAAGTCAGACACTTCTAAGGTTTCTATCTGGAAAGGAAGAAGACGAACAGCGTGAGAACTAAAATTTTTATGCCCATTTTTTCATCTCATTTCAGGGAGAAGGATGGAAGGATTTCTCTGTGGAGGATCAAATGACATAATTATAGAATCATAGAATTGCTTGGATTGGAAGGCACCTTAAAAATCATTTCATTCCAAGCCCCTGCCATGGGGAAGAGACACCTTCCACTATCCCAGGTTGCTCAGAGCCCCATGGATACCTCCATTCCAAAACATTTGTTATTTTAAATGAATAATGGTAAATTAAGGCTATTTCATGTTGCTGACACACAAGCAGTGCCCATCACAGACAGTTTTAAGCCAGATTTAACTTGCATAAGGAAGATACTTTGAAGAGAGATATTTTGTAGAATAACAAGTAAGAGCATGTTTGCCCTGTGTGAAGGTGATTCACTCATGAGGTATCGACCTCACTGTGGCCTTCCAGAGCCTGAAGGGAGCCCACAGGAAAGATGGAGAGAGACTCTTGACAAGAGTCTGGAGTGACAGGACAAGGGACAATGGCTTCACACTGACAGAGAGCAGGTTTATACTGGATATTGGGAAGGAATTCCACCCTGTGGTGAGGCCCTGGCACAGGTTGCCCAGAGAAGCTGTGGCTGCCCCTGGATCCCTGGCAGTGTCCAAGGCCAGGTTGGAGCAACCTGGGACAGGTTCCAACCCCATGGCAGGGGGTTGGAACTGGATGGGCTTTGAGGTTCCTCCCAGCCCAGGCCATTCTGTGAGGGTCATGTAAGACCTCACAATCACAGCTCCCTCAGAACTCACACACTGAAATTTCCTCTCTGCTTATCCCATAGCTCTGTGTTTGCATTGTCATCTTGTTCTCAGGGCTTTTCCCCTGCAAGCCCAAAGGTCTGTTTTAATTGGGGGGTGTTCACCACCAACATTTAATAAACAGTAATTACTTGAGCTTTAATCTGTTCTGCAGGTTCTTCTAAGAGGAACTCAAACCTTCAGGGAGAAAATCAATGGTTATGATGCTTTTCTGAGCTATAAGCAGATGAGGTTTTTTTTGCCCTCCCTAAAGAGCAGCAAGTCCTGTCACAGTGTGACATAGGTAGCAAACTGTGAATCTAATTAAGTGTATAATTATGCAGCAGATTGCAGCACAGTGTGCTATTGCTTAAACCAACTGACTTGCATGCCAGTCCCAGAGACATGGAACTCGATGCAGACTGAGCTGAATACATTTGGGAGCATTTCTAAGGTGGGGTGAAGAAGGAGCCAGGCTCAGTTCATCCACACTAATGGCACCTGCACCCCTTCAACCAAAAAAACCAACCCAGCAGACACACAAATTCAAAGTCTAAAGGAGGTGCAAAAACAAACTTGGGCAATGCTGTGGAGTTGCTCATAAAGGTTTGCAAATATTTGCCTCTGCCTTTTTTGGGTGTGGCTGTCAGTGTAGAGCTCTAGCACAGCATCACTACTCCTTGAATTATACAAATTGATAGTATCTCCTCAAATTGCCTGTGGACAAAAGAAATTCCCCTTTATCAAACTCCCCTTCCCACAGAAGTAGTAGCTGGAAGATGTGTGCCATTGCACCATGGAGCTCCCAGATTTGAGTCCTGACACTTGCATAAATAACACTTCCAGCCAGAATTCCTGTTAAATAATCCACACAGAACTGACCTACATTTGCAAATCTCTTTTGAACCACTGCAACAGGAATACAAAAGGAATTAGAAGCCAGCACTGACTTCAGAGCTGAATTCAGAGCTCTGTGTTCCCATCACAGCAGGGCTCAAGTAAGGTGTGGCTTCGGCTTCAAAGCTGCTGCCATTACCGTTGTTGCTTTATCCATTTGGAAACAGATGGCACATTTCTGGGGAATTCTGCAGACAAACACTCACTGCCAGGTACCATTTTGCCTTGTCTGGGAGAACTAGGCACTCCAAGTAGCTTCACAGTGAACAGATGGAAAAACATGCTCCAAAGTAACACTGAGTCTCCCGAAAATCAGGAAAAACGTGGTTTGAAATCTAATCTGAGATTACAGCCATGACTGATAACTGAAGACAGAATCTGCTGATGTCAGGGACATATTAAACTATTGCTAAATTGCTAACATTCGCTACAGAAAGTTGAGCTGAACACCCTGGTGCTGTCAGTGCTTGGTTTCAAGGGGGGAGCTCCACGCAAAGCCCCGGATTCCAGGCACAGAGGATGGAACATGACCCTGATCTGCCCTGTGGGATTGATGGACCCTCCCTGTCACTCACAGTCATTGGTCTTGCACAGTTTTCTGAGGGCTTTTGGGTGGCTGACCGTGAGCAGCTCTGCCCTTTAGCCCTCTCAATGCTGGTAATTAATGGCCAAGCTGGTGTCCTTACCTCAACTGGATCTCAGCACAAGGGAAAAAGGCTCCCAGTCTGCTGAATATTTAAAAAAACTCAGCTTATGTACCAGAAAACTAATGCAAAATGCACTGCACTGGAAAATAGGTACAGGAAGAGAGATACACAGCAGGTTAAATAGCATCAACAAAGCCTAGGAACATCAACAAAATAAGAAAAAAAAATTAAACCAGAGAATGAAGTGACCTGCCTGTACATTGTATTGGAATGGAAAACTTGTGCTGTGATATGACAGGAATAGTGACAAACAGGTAAAACCAACAGTAAATCAACTAACTTTCTGAAAACTACAATTTTTCTTCTCTTGCTTTTGACATGAGACAGACGAAATTCAAATAATAATTTGGCTCAACATTGCCCACTGATCCTGACTGGAGCACACTTGATGCAAGCAGGGCTCCATACCCCATTGATAACAAGCACACTTGATGTTTCCACAGGGCTGCAGTTTCACAAAGAGGGAGGAACATGAAAAGGTAAATCTAAATTTATCTCCTGACTTTAGAGAAGTCAAGAAAAAAAAAAAAGAAGTGAATGAAAACAGTCTGG
>VXBQ01002462.1:204971-221401 GCA_013400175.1 Phainopepla nitens
TGTTTTTAATTATCTTATTATTGATTATCACAGTTTCACCACACAAGGTCTGGCCAGAACTAATCAAATCCCCCAGCGACAGATTAAACTATTCTGTCTGTTCTCTGATTTAGTTTCCCCTTAAAGAACCTGGCAGTTAATATTCCCTTAAATAGCTCCTGTCTCCAGGCCAGCTTTTCTTCCCATTCCACCAGACATTACAGAATAAAGCCTTTTCTTCCTTTTCAAGTTCTTGAAAGCAAGCTTGAGCCCACAGCCAAGGAGGGAAGCATTTCCTCTGCATTTCTGAATTTTCTCCTTTTCAGGGAGAATTTCTTCACAGAAAGGGTTAGCAAGCATTGGGTTATGCTGCCCAGGGATGATGAGTCTGTGGCTCTAAAATGAAGTCAGTGGCCTGGGTAAGTCAGATTAGGAATTTCAAAGAGACTTAAGCCAATTTTTGAAGACTAGCGTGAAAAATTTCAAATATTTACAGTAGGAGGTAATCAGTGGGGAAGGGGATTGTTACTTAATTTATGCTGTATCACTAGATTTTTCTTGTTTCAAGAAAAAACAAGGATGTGAGAGATTATTCTTCTTCTGTCAAAGATGCACTGAAGTACAGGCTGGGAAGACTCTAAGGGCAGCAAAAAGAAAGGAATAGGGTGGTCTGGGGAGCAACAAATATGGAAAAATGAGTGGCTCTTTCTTTCCTACCGAAGCCGAACTTAAGGCTACAAAACATGGGGGGTATGTGACAGAAACAGGTAAGAAAAATGCTGGCAAAACTGGAAACAGGCAAACACCTTTTGTTTTCATTTTCATTCAATTGTGTTACTAAATTACTGCTCTGACACATTCTTGGGACACAAACTCTACTTTGACGAGGCTGCCCTCAGCCTTCAGAAGCTCAAAAAAATGCAGTGGCAGCACCAGCTTTATTTTAATTAACGGCAACATTAGCTAGAGGTGAACTTCCTAAGGAAATTGTACCTACAAAATGTGTATGTGCTCCTATTTTCCACCCTTTCCTCAGTAAGTCCTGTTGGCCAAAGACAGGGCACAAATTCACAGAGAACAAAACCTGCACTTTAACCACTCATAGAAAGACTAGAACATAAATTTAAGCCTTCCACAGCAGTTAAATCCATGGCAGAGAGACAACACAAACACCTTAACAGGGACAAAAGGAGGCACTGATGCCACTATAGCCCTGAGAAGCCAACCAAAGACACAAATCCAGAAGAAACCAGATGTCTCCAGGGGAGAATTCTTCAGCTGCTCACTGAAGCTCCAGCTTGCAAAACCACCCATCCTTGAATCTTTAAAGCCCACAACAAATATTTCAGATAGCAAAAAGGCATAAAAGTGACTACCACTGCTGGCTGAAGGGAAGCAGCAGCTCCACGAGCAGCTCACCAGAGCTCCCATAACCACTACTACCAGAACCAAACTGATCCCCTGCCTCCCCTAGCCCCACCTAGGGCTGCTTTAAGCAGTTTGTTGTCACCTTTGCCCCTAGTCTTCCTGCCAGCCACACCTGAGCACATTTGAAAGCCTCCTCAGGTGCAGGCAGTTGGACAAATTCCTTATAGCTCCTGAGGTGCTTCTCTGGCAGAACCGGGTTTCTGTTTCTTGGTGGAGACTGCTTTGACCAGGGACCAGAAGCTGAGAGGCATCTCCTCCATGTAGAGCAGATGTGCAATAGTAAGGTTGAGGGAAAATCTTGAGACAAGTGAACTCAATGGTTTTAAAGCAACATGCACCTCTATTGCCAAAATCACAGAATGGCTGGGGTTGGAAGGGTAAAGATCATCTCATTCCAATCCCCTGCCATGGGCAGGGACACCTTCCACTAGCCCAGGTTGCTCAGAGCCCCATCCAATCCGGCCTTGGACACTTCCAGGGGCAGCCACAGCTTCTCTGGACAATCTGTGCCAGCTCTCTCTGGATGGCATCCTGTCCTTCTGGTGTGACAACTCCGCTTTAGTGTCGTCTGTAACCTTCCTGAGGGTGCACTCGATGCCTTTGGCTACATCACTACAAAAGGTATTAAATAACACAGGTCCCAGTATGAACTCCTGAGGGAGCTACTTGTCCCTGCTGTCCATCAGGACAGTGAGCTGTTGACCACTACCTTTTGGAGGTGTACATACAACAAACTTTGAAGAGAGGTATTTAATGGCTTTTTAATCCGTTGTGTCAGCCCAGAGGATAAAGGCTGGGCAAGGAGGTTCCGGAAGAGGTGGGCAGAACACCGGGATCAGGATTTGCTAAGCAGCAGCTCCGACTACTGGCGATTCAGTGCAAGCCAGGTCTGTGGCTATAGGGGTAAAGCAATGTACACATGTTGCTGTAGCTATTTCTCCAGCGGTGGATTCCATATCCTGCTCCGAACCAGAATCTCAGCAACAAAATCCCTGACGCTCCCTAGTGGCGATGAGAAAAGCAATTTCCATACTATAACACTGCAACATGCCCAACTGATGTCAAGCTTTTCCAAGAAGGAATGGTGTTTAGGGAGTAAGCCCAGGAAAGAAGCTCTACAGCAGCACATCATCACTGTTCTCAGTTCTGCCACCAGCTTCCCTTTGCTCTTTTGTCAGTGCCCTTCTTCTACTCCCCTACCTCAAAGAAGTTCCAATAAAATCTGATTGATTACTCAGAATTTGGATTACTTTAAATGTAACAGTCCTCTGATCTCATTTCATAGCATCGTATCCACGTGCATTTATTAGGGCAGAGCAAAAAGAAGAACTAACAGCAGAGAGGGAGAGAGGTAACTACAGAATAAGTACTGCCAGCATGAATGCTCCTCTCAGTCATTAAAATCTGCCCTCCAAGCAACTGGAGAAACCTTTAAGCTTTTCTCAGCCTGGAGAAAAGGAGGATCGGGGGGGAAAACGCTTCTGGCTCTGCACAACTCCCTGACAGGAGGGACAGCTGGGGGATGATCAGGCTCTGCTCCCAGGGAACAAGGGACAGGACAAGAGAAAAAGGCCTCAAGCTGTGCCACAGGAGGTTCAGGTTGGACATCAGGAAGAATTTTTTCATGGAAAGGGTGGTCAGGCACTGGAAGGGGCTGCCCAGGGACCCTGTGGAATCGCCATCCCTGGAGGTGCTCAAGAAACCCCTGGATGTGGCACTCTGCTCTGGTCTAATTGTCAAAGGGGTAACCAAAGACTGGACTGAATCTTGAGAGGTCTTTTCCAACCTTAGCAATTCTATGGATTACAGCAATTCTGTACTCAGGGCTGTATTACAAAATAAAGGAATTGCTTCAGAAAGGTAACTAAGGACAAATCACAGCATAGCTTCTGCAAGGTGGGAAGGGGAAGTGCTGTGTAAGGCAAAATGGTGCAGTGTGATGCTCCACTTTACCCATATTCCTAATGTGGAACAGCTGCTTCAAGTAGATGTCGCATGGATATTCACCCCTTTCCCACCCTCTAATGGCTGTCTGAATTAAGATCCTGTAGGAGAGCTCAGGGGTGCAACTGGAAAAGCTGTGCTTTGAATGGCAGGGGGGGAAATAAATCACTGCACCATGGTAAACATTTCCAGAACTGGCACCTCACATTCCAACACTGCCTTTGCCAGCTTTTCCTGCAACAATTTGCCACCTGAAAATGGAAACTGCTCATTTTCCATGCAGGGCTATGTGATAATTGCATTTCTCTGTACTCTCGTGAAGCAGCTCAGGAACACGAGTGCTTTCACAGCAGGATGTGAGCAACATGCAATAAATCAAGATCAGGGCCACACTTACCAAATGAGTGCTAATGAGACTACAGAGTTAGGGTCTGATAGAGAAGAGCTGGCAGTCAAAAGCAATAGAAGTTGAGGCTCAAATTACTAACAATATGCACTTCCAGTTTGCCCTAGCTCTTCAACTGGCAGACTTATTTTAAAAGCACTGAAATTGTGTTATCAAAAGAAAAATAAACAATCCATGAGACGCAAATTTAATACTTCCTTCGAAGGCAGGATCAAAAAACTCACACTATCACAAGAGCCCACCTCTTTCTCACAGAGCAAACATTAGCAGCAGCAGTTTTGATGTGGAACAACAAAATGCAGAAGCTCTTGAAATCTGAGAAACACTTTGCCCAGGAGTTTCACAGTAGTTTGGCAGTATAGAAAGAGAGAGATTCTGTTCTCTGGCTACAGCGATCAGCTGAGGGAGCTGGGGGTGTTTAACTCAGAGAAAAGCAGGCCCAGTGACCTTGTGGCTCTCTACAGCTCCCTGAAAGGAGGCTGGCACTTTCTTTAAGAGCTGTGCTCAGCACAGAAAACCAAGTTCAGAAGAGTCAAAAACTTGAAACCAGGGTTTTGTCTGAGATCTCATAGGCTGAATAGGTGGCATTCCCAGTAACCCCTTCTGGAAAGGGCACGTTCTGAGTGACCCAGTCCCAAACTGCAACACTCTTCAAACCCTTTGAGCACCTAAAGCTCAGTGATACATTTGAGAGCCAGTGGAGAAAGGGACAAGTGTTCTGGCACATTCCCTCTAGTCTCAACCTTCAAAACATTACAATGCTCACCAGCTAAGCAACCATGGTATTTGCTTTTGTGGCAGAGAGAAAATCTGGGTTGCAGTGACAGTCTCCCCTTAACTGAAAAGACAACACTGGTGAAATACAGCTTACATGATTAATACATTTTACTCAGTATGTACACAGTTCTCCAAAGAAGCTGGATCATCCAAAGGCAGTTTAAGAAGCTCTAAGTATGCCCCTTGCCAGCTGTTACACAGGCTGTGTTTTTGGCTTTGCTTCCTCCAGCTCAGCATCCAACCAGCGGAACCTGCGGTGACGGCGCAGGACTTCGATGGCTTTTTGTTCCAGGGGGGTTGGTTCAATCCCCAGCTCTTCAAAACCAGGAAGGTCAGGATGTGTCATGTCTGTTGTGTGAAACTTCAACAACAATAGGGAAGGTAAAGAAAAAAGAAAAAGATAATTCACTTGAAATTAACAGCTTTACACCCAGTGCAATTATTCTCCTGCCAAAAGAAGTAGAGGAAGAGGAAATAGTCAAACAGGACTGCGGCATAATAACACAAGGTTTTGAGTACCAAGACCTTCAACAGGAGGTACAGACATTCATCCAGCAAAAAGTCCTTCAGGCTTTAATTCAGGAATAAATACCATGCAGGAAGTGCCTTCCTTTTCTCTCCATACATTATCAGGGAAGTTACTGCATTGCAAGTGCAAAATTAAGCAGAACTCCAAGGCTATACTTGAACTCCAATTATGGATATTCTGATTTGTCAAGAGAATGTGTGTTGAATTATCATCTCTGGTAGATTGTTTTGCTCCGTTTATGGCATAGAACATGGTTCTGTACAGGACAAATAGTTAATTCTATTACAATATATGCAACCCATATGGCTTAAATCCTAGAAAACAGATTTATCTTATGCTGGTGTTCCTTGAAAGGTCTTTTAAGTCAAACACATCTAATCTTGTACAGATTGTTTAAGGAAGAAAAGCTTGGAAAGTGGAATGATCAGACCCAGAAGTGACATGGAGAAACTCCCTCTCACACTATCTATGCTACAGCTGACTTGCAGCAGTTTTAGTGATTTGGTGCAGGCTTATTTCATGAATTGTAACTCAAGAAACTACAAAGGCAGCTGAAGAAATGTTTTTGGAGATCTTACAATTATATCCTGGGGGACAATCAGGTTAAGTAGGCTACTGATATTGTGTTAATACAAAATACATTTAAATTCCAATGCTGCAAAACAGTTGAGAGAGTCACTCCATAATTTAGAAAGCAGAAAGCTTAGGGAATATACACGACTATCTTTGCTAGCCTACACATATGCCAAATTTTGACACTAATACTTGCCAATTCCTACTTTTTCCTTGCTTGCAGTTGGCTTTTTGCAAATTATTTCTCCACCCCCAGTGAAACACACTGAGAAGTCGGGAAAAAACACGAAGTGGCAACATTCTCCCAAGAAACACACTTGAATGTTAAGCGAGGTTTTGGAATGTGTGCAGGGTGTCAGTTCAACTTCAGTTGTAAAAACACCGTTCCCTGGATGATGGAAGTGATTTTAGTGGATCTAGAGGTACATAAACTGACTAAGAGTGGGGAGCACTGCCCCCTTCACTTTGCTCATCCAACCTCTACTTTTGGTTGTTTTCAATTCCCTGTGGTTTTGGGGAATGCAAAACTACAAGTGGGAATCACAAACACACAATGAAACATTTCCCAAGAGGGATTTTTGGCTGGTCCCACACTTACCCGATCCACCTTGTCCCGTGTCAACCACGGTTCAAATGGATTCATCTCAAAGAATCTTGCAACTAAACTGTGAACAGAAGAAATATTGCAAAAATGCAGTCATTTATCCAGATACACAGAAATCTGGTAAAAATTATTTCAGACTTAATAGATGGTGAGCAAGAGCTTGTTCTGAAGCTGTTCTTGCAAACTCTGAGTTCATTAAAGCACCAGATGTGCCAGCCACAAAGTTCTTAGTAGTGTTTCTGGTAATTAACTGTTCCTGAATTATTGGATCTTTTATTATTTTACCTTGGATAGAATGGAGACGCGGATCTCTAGAAATTAAAATGAGCATTAGTGAGTGGGGAAAGTAAACTCCATGTCCAATTCCCCACACACCAGAGGGCTTAGTCTTGCCCCTGCCTTTCATCCAAACTCTGTTCCCTGCCAGTGTAGGCAGCAATCCAATTAGTCAGGAATTTGGATTCAATGCCTCCAGGAGAAAACACACTTGCTGACAACTAAATGAGTTATCAGCAACACAAACAAGCTGGTAGAACCTGGAGCAGTCTATAAAAAGGGTGAGGATTGGGATATCTGCAATTTTCAGAAAATGAAGTTTCCCCTGAAAGAAAGGAAATCTGACAGGGAAAAGAGAATAATGCTACAGCTCTTGCTCAGTATCTCAGGACCATTTACTATCTTACTGAACAGGCAGGACCTCTTGCTGAAGTGCTCACCGGGCAGTTTAGGGTGTTACTGAGTTACTGCACATAAACACAACCAGGCTCATCTGCCTTTCAGGTGCATTCTTTCCTCAAAAACATGAGCTATCACTCAGTTTAACCCATAAATAAAAAAGCATAACATGGATGGCAGCAAATGTGAATAAAACTAAGAAACACCCACATAGCACCTTTTTAACAAGCTGCTTTGTCACCTGAGCCATGTTACAACCTGGTGCCTCTTGCAGCCAATACAGGAACAGCCACAAGAGTTTAGGATGTTCTAAGCATTATCCATCAGCACTTCATGGTTCCAATGCTGAGTCCTACTGGCAGGAGGGTTCTAACTCTGGTGACTGATTAAGCTTATTCACTTGCATTGCACTAAAAACGAGGACCAGGATGCCAAATAATAACACAGCCCCATCGTGCTGCGGGCAATTTCTGACAGGCATTTACTGTTTGGGGTAGCTCTTCAAAAAGATGTGATTATTCCCTAAGGATCAGGCCCAGGCTCAGCAGCAGATCCTTAAGATTGTGCACAAAAATCTGTCAGGGCCTACAGTCAACAACCTATACACAGACTTTCCCAGTGGTATTATTAAAAAGCATTTGGTTTCCTACTTCTATCAAATTAGTACCTTTTGCTACTTTTGGCACCTTTTGCTACTTCTTGGCTCAGCAAAGCCATTCAATCACAGAATCACTTAGGTTGAAGAAGACCTCCAGGATGATCAAGTCCAACCTTTGCTGATCACCACCTTGTCAACCAGACCAGAGCACAGAGTGCCATGTCCAGTTGTTTCTTCAACACCTCCTGGGCAGCCCATTGTAATGTTCAACAACCCTTTCTGTGAAGAAATTCTTCCTGATGTCCAACCTGAGCCTCCCCTGGTCCAGCTTGAGGCTATGTCCTCTCATCCTGTCCCTAGATGTCATGGAGAAATGACCCTGGAACGAACAGCTATGTTAAACTCACTACAAGTATGTACTCAATGTACCAGGTCTGTCCCTAAGCTGAAGGCTCAAAACTGGCTAGCAAGTACCTCAGGAAAGGCAACTTCTGCTACCCCACCATGTTAAATAACAACTGGGCAGAGTAAATAACCCATGCAACAGGAATTTATACCCCTGTGCTGCCCAGAGCTTACTGAATTAGGGTGCCACTTACTGGTAGAGAGGCCGTGGCAGCGGGTAGGCAATGAAGGGGTGGTAGGACACGGCGTAGATGTACTCCACCATGTCATACAGGAGGTACCGGTGAGGGCTGGAAGGGAAGGCAGCAAACATCACACCTCAGTCAGCTACTGAGAGAAAAAAAACCCAAAAATTAAACCCTCCACCCCACCCCCGAGGCTACAAAAAGCCTGTTTCTTCTATCCAAATAATTTGTCAGTAGAGATTCCCCTGTGGCTCACAGGGAGGAGATTTATCCTGGAGGACTAAAGCCTGTGGAAGGGCTCATCCTGGAGCTGGGGAAAAACATGGAAAAGTGGCAGAAAGGAACAGTGGGCACTGGCTGCTGACCAAGGCTAACCCACCACAACCACACTGGATGAAGTGTATTCTGTGTGCTTTGAAAGCACATCTGAATGTGCCTCCTTCCATGCTGACATTAATTCTGGACTCAGGACTTCCAGCACTGTGACATGAGTTTGTTCAAGCCCACTTGGAAGCCAGAAAGCAAATGGAGAAGTAAAGATGCTTTATTAACAAAACACCCCATCTTTGGGAGGAAGTGGTTGCAGGGAAATTGATCCACTTGACTATCTTGTTCCATTTAAAAGCAAATTGAATGAATTGTTCAAAAATGCATTCCCCCTCTCTCAAGATGGAGAGAATGAAGTAGTCTTCCATCCACTTGTCTAAGAGCAACATAAACTGGGAATTCCCATTTCTTTCTTGTTCAGATTCTGCCTTGGCATTTTAGGCTCTCTAGATGGCTCAGACTAAGCTGTCAGGTATTCCAGGCAATTTGCTGCCATTCCAAAACATTCCAAAGCTCCATGACACCACAAGAGCCCACTGCTGAGCAGTCTGATAAACCCAGGATCTCAGAGATGCCATGGTCTGAGGTTACAGGCATGAAAACTGAGCCTTCAACTGACAAGTTCTCCAGAAAAGGTCCAAGAGATCAGAGGATCATGAATTGGTTTGAGTTAGAAGGGACCTTAAAATCCATCTCATTCCATCCCCTGCCATGGGCAGGGACACCTCCCACTATCCCAGATTGCTCAGAGCCCCATCCAACCTGGCCTGGAACACCTCCAGGGATGGGACAGCCACAGCTTCTCTGGGCAACCTGTAAACCCAGTTTCTACCTGTAGATCCACTGCCTCTAAGCCATTCTAATTCCACGTAGTTTCCACACAGCTTTACCAGAATTTTCCCCAAATCCATGTTGTCTAGCACGTTTCCCAAGCTGCCTATTTCTTTGTGTGCACATACATCACATGAAATGCAGTGGGGCCCAGATTAGGATTTTCAGAGTACTCACAGTAAGAGCTTGAGCCATTTTTCCTCCCAAAAAGGAGGTGGAATTTATTGCAGCTTGAACTGTGTGCTTGGGTACTGTGCAGCATGCCAAAAAGAGACACCAAAAAGATGTACTACACTTCATTAGAATTAGAAAAAGTGACCTACCCAGCCAAGGCATATGTTTTTCCTTTTGAATCAGGATTCTTAATTGCATTAATAACTGCCTTTGCTACATCAACCACCTGTGAGGAACAAATTCTGACAGTTACCAAGAGAAAACAGGAATACATGCACACACTCTTCTTTCAGAGATGGCTTACAGACCAACACATCCACCCACCAAGGATTTGGGATTGGGATTTCACGGAAAACTTACATAGACTGGTTGCTTGACTGTTTTTTTGCCCAGAGCAACAAGAGGCACACCACCAAACCAGCGCATATCTGATGGAAAAAAAGAGAAAAAGCTGGGAATCCTTTCAGTACCAGAGTAACCAAGACATTTTATACCACACTGACAACTGACTTTGCTTTAAAAAAAAAATGGAATTGGGAAGAATTCCCAGCCAATTGCAGCAGTCTTTTTCTAAGACACATTCAGTTTTTGTATTAACAGCAATGAGAGGGCTGCATTTGCTGGTTCCTTAGAGTGGCTCAGTAAACACCCCTCCTCAATATAAAATGATTACAAAAATAAAAACAAAGAGCAACATTTAACTAGATTGAGAAAGAATTCCGTCAAGAGGTGAGAATTTAGTATGTTGCTATGCATCCCACTTATTCCTGATAAAAACACATCTGTCTGCTTTTCAGAAGCAAATCTCGTTTTCTCTCTGTTCTCTACAGGCAGTTACACAAATCACACATGGGTTTATTGTGCCAAGAGTACATACTTGCATAATGATTGAGAAATCGGTCCTCTCTCCCAAACATCTCAGAGGGCTTCAAAATTACAGCATCTGGAAATTCTTCCCTCACCACCTCCTCTCCAACAGCCTATCAATTAAAATGAACATATTCATTAGATCCATGCTGAACCAAGAAGTGGATGCCTTTCATAACAGAAGACATCCTTGACTTCAGAACTGAAAGAAATGATGTCATCAGTAGCATAAAAATTATTTACATCTAAGCCATTTGATCCTCGAGATGCTGCACTAAGATAAAGGCCTCACAGAAAGGCCAAACATTTCTCAGCTGTAGGAAACAGTCTTTAGTAAATTCACACACTGACTTCGTTCAAATAGACCCAGCTGGGGGAAACAACAAACCCAAACCACGTTCTCAGGAAATAAATTTAAATGGATTCCAGGCTTACTTTGCTCCTGAGGTATTTGGAAGGACTCTTCATGCTAGCATTCAGGTGAGAGATATGGATGAATTTTTCCACACCAGCTTCCTTACTTATCTGTGCGATACACTGAGGAATATTTACAAATTCATCTTCAAATCTGAAGTTTCTAAAGCAAGGCAAAATCCAAATGTTACTTTAAGAGCAATCAACAATGGCTGCCAATCAGCCAAAAAGCAATTATTATGTATTACTTGAATTTATTATCAAAAACCTATACTGACACTCTCTTAGAAACAAAATTTCCCTTCACAGTGGACTCATCACATAATAAAAATTAGAAGCAAGGGAAATTGCAACTGTACTCTTCCATTTTAGCTTGTCTTTTCACCTGGTAAGATTAAATCAGTATGAAAAATCATCTTGCCCACTTGTCTGTGACAAATAGAAAACTCCCAGAGAAAGTGAAAACAGGTTATTTTTATTAAAAGAAGCACTTCTGCATCTTGAACTCTCAGCAATACTGTGTTTTTACAAATCCTGTTCAAAATTTGCCTTGATTTGACACACTTAATTACACTACAAGGAAGTTCAAAATTTCTGAGCAGCACAAGTCAGGGCAGATGCTTGGCAGCAGAGAAGCAGACAAAAACAAACCAGAGAACACAGAGGTGCCCATGCAAATGGAAAAACAATTTGTCAGAGCGTTTAGAACCATTTCAGAACTGAAAGGGACTTCCAGGAGAAGCAAGAAGAAATCCTTCCCTCACTGTATGACATTCAAGGGGCCTAAATTAGGGGATTATACTGTCAAGCAGTTTGGTATCTGATCAAGAACAATACAGAAGCTCTGTCTCCACACAGAACTGACATTATAGGCTGCCAGCCACCCCAAAATTCTTTCCAACTACCCAAGACTGCAAGAAAGGGAAATGCTTTCTCATGTCATTGTATTGTCCCTGTGAGCACTCCTGCATCTTGACCGTGTGCTTTGGCTAACAAACATCTTATCCAAACACCTCCCCCTGTGCCCTCATCTCCTCCCACAGCTCTTCAGATCCCACTGGAGTCCAAAGAAAGCCTTAAAAATACAAAGTTATTTTTGAGCTTTCAATAACTAATCTGATCCTGGGAACCATCACTCCTCTTCTGCTCAGCAAAACAGATTTAGAAACACAAAAGAACAAACAACATCTCTCCTGTAACCATGGAGTTTCAAACAACACAGCACACACAGAGGAGCCTGGACACAAGTACAAGGCAAGGAGGAAAGTATTTCATGGCAGGCTTTGCTTTTTCTGACTGATCTCTCCATCTAATCTTACTTTTTTCCTGCCCAAGTTTTTCACAGGCTCTGGGATAATTACAATGGGTACTCTGACCTTGTGTTTAACAAACCAGAGAACTTGATCTCAGGGTTTCAGCACCACCACTGATACCCACACGCATAAAATATGTGATTAAAACACTTGTGCCACACAGTGGTTAAGGTCTGTAATGTCTGAAAACTTTAAACATGGACCAAAACTTGTCTGTTTGAGTCTACTGAAACTGTACAGAGAACAAGGTTTGGGGATTCTTAAACAGAATATAACTCTGTTCTTGTCCTCGCCACTTCCTTTTAATAATAAAGAAACTGTCTTTTCTATAAATCATACTTTATATACAAGTCCAGAAATTCTGAACATCAAAGGGCTGTTCATAAAAAAAAGGGCAACAAAAGCATTAGGTGTGTAAACAGAGATGAAAATGATATCTACATTTCTGTCTACTACAAAGAGAGAGCAAAAATTACGCCCCATACAAAGGCAAATTGCACCATTAAATTTTTGTCTGGCAGTTCTGCACAAGACAGAACTTTAAATAAAATGGACATAATTGCATGAACACACAGACACACAGAGAAGGTGTTTTTAACCTAAAACAGGAATTTTCAAATGGATTTCAAAAAGGAGCTATTCTTAGAAGTTATTATCAAAGAATGCTTCTGTAGCTAATACTGTCTGTGCCAAAATTCTACCAAGGAATGATGTTATTAGTCATAATCTTAGGGACTCTCCATCAGCTATTCCTGTTTGAGCCTGGCTTCTTCTAGCAGGCTACAACTCATCACTGTGTCCAAGTGACAGGATGAAATCTTACTTCTGTGATAATGTAAACATAAATCATGTAAATACGAGTTAAATATAAATAAGCTGTCAATGCAAACACAAATATAAGAAATTGGTCATCTATAGGAAGACACTCAGGGAACACCTATGAGGCATGTGAAAGCAGCACATTTGAATTTTCTGACAGAACAGAAATTGTACACTGGAAAATTTTGGAAAGAATGCACTTTTCCAAAGCAGACCACAACCAGGACTGGAGTCAACCATTTAAAGAAATTTTATATCCAAAACGTTGGGGCTGCCTTTTCACAGAAGCCAAGAACAATGGCAACATCACTGCACACACATGCTGTAAAACATGGCTACAATACCTGCTGCCAATCTATCACATAGAGGAAAAGAAAAAAAGGAAAATTACTTTGTTTCCCATTCCTTTCCAATAAGATTAATGACCACATTGCTGTGTTCCACGGCTCTTCTGATGGAATCCTTGTCCTTACAGTCCCACTCCTGCAAGCAGAGCATCAAATGGAGAAAAGATGAGACAATGTGTCAACAGGCATCACCAAAGCAAGCCCTTTCACAGCATTTCTGTTTAGAGGCTAAACAACAGCTGGAGCTGTGTCTCTGAGATGGATTACCTGGCTGCCTTGCATAGCCAGGGGCTTGTGCTTGATCTCAAGCCAGACTCACCAAGAAGAGGAGCTGCCCCAGGTCACCCATGGGCCGCAGGTGCATGAGGTCATACTGATCACAGCGATAGGGGATGATCACTTGAGAGCCAATGCGACCTAAAGGGCCACAAAAACCCCAACGTTTCACACAAACACATCCCCTTAGGTATACGAACTTCTGAATAAACAAAACTCCCTTTCTTCTCCTGGCATTAAAGCACTACAATTAGACAGAGGTATCTTGAGTGCCTATCTGTAAAGCTAGAAGTAGAACAGAGCTAAGGTTCTTCTTGAATCTACGTAATTCAAATTCTTAAACAGGATTCTTTCCTTAATATTTAGGCTTGCCAAATCTCGTTAACAAATAACAATAAAAATGGTGTGTCCTATAAACATAGCACAATACCTAAGAAATGGAACATATACAAGGATATTTACATTTTTAAGCTGCATGAAAAGAAGGAAGGGAAAAAAGCATGGGCTGTTTTCCAAAATTTAAATTCAGAAGGGCGATTTTAAAGAATTACAATCAAACACCTGCAAACCTTTCAGTAAAATGTCCTAATAAGGCTAAAGCCAGAGGAGTCAAATACATGCTGTAGCTCTCCTCAGATTTGGATTCTACAGAGGAGTAGGACTTCTTTTAATGACCTCAACCTTCAAAAGCTCCTGAATTTCCTTGATTAAAGCACTTATTACTACTTGTCACATGCTGGAACTTCAGCAGACAGCAAAACTCTTTTAAGATCCAAAATGCCAGAGACTTCTCCATCACCCTGCAAGCTAAAGACTAATTAGTTTTGTTAAGCATTTTTCGGGGTAGTTTTTTTAACAAGCACTCCCGGTGAGCGTTACCTAAGCGGTTGACAACGTAGCGTCCCAGGAATCCTGTGGCTCCAAAGACAGTGGCCACGATGCCACTGACAGAGGATCTCCCACTTCTCCCGTGAGGGATCACGGCGTGGTGGACCTGCCGGTGCTGCTGCCGCAGCGACGGTGCCGCAGTCAGGACAGAAATGCCATGGCCTGCAACACGGGACAGAGAGATCGGGACATTAACTGGCATTCGGCACTGCCAACTCACTGCGTGTATGGTTTTCTCATCACACATCCTTTCCTCTGATACCCCATGCTGAGACTCCTGATGGGCTGTGCCACAGACACCTGGGGAAGCCAAAGGGGAGCACGTAAAGCTAACTGTGAGTTTAAAGAGAAGCAAATACAGAACACTCAGTAAAAAAATAAATACAGCAGAGGAAGCAGTCCTCCTGTATCACAGCTCTGAAGCAAGGAGATAGGGAGAGAAGCAAAGAGCCAGATCCATGATACACAGGATACTGCCTCAAAGCTGCTCCTTTCCTCAGGGAGCTGGGAAAACTTGGGAGCCGTGGAGGCAGGACATCATTAGGACGCTGCTTATCAAGAGCATGTGGTGACAGGACAAGGGGGAATGGCCTCACAGTGACAGAGAGGAGGTTAGATGAGATATCAGGAAGAAATTCTGCCCTGTGAAGGTGCTGAGGTCCTGAGGTTACCCAGAGCAGCTGTGACTGCTCCATCCCTGGAAGTGTCCAAAGCCAGGCTGGATGGGGCTGGGAGCAACCTGACACTTGCACACTGAAGAAGGTTTTATCCCAACGTGGTTAGGAATTAGCAGTTACACAGGGGCACTGACATTGCAGCCACAACGTTCAGAAGATCAAAAGATTAGGGTATATTGAAGTATAAATGATATTCTGTTACCTCAGCTGGCAGAACTCAACCAGAAAGTCCCACCAGCTTTCAGCACCTGAAGGAGGTTTTTCGCTACCCAAAAGTCTGTCCCTCCCTGTTCTCTCCATACCCCACAAACTGGAAAAAAATACTGCATCTCCAATTTTGTCCTGAAAAGCAGTCTGAGAGCCACTGTAAGGTAAAAAATCAGTAATAATTTCTATCTTTCAACTACTGCTGTTACTTCTGCAAAAGTTATTGCTGGCAGGCTCTTCATAATGCCTCTTCATTGTCACACGTACAAACATTATCTAATTAATGGTTTGTATTTTCCCACTTTTGTGCATTCCCCTTACACTGTAAGGTGTTTAGCTATGAACATCTTTCCTTGCTCCATAACTCTGTGAGGTCTGGCTGCCATAAATTACCACCAGCTATGGTTCTATGCCCAATCATTGCTTCAAATTCCATTTTCCAGAGCAGCTGTGGCTGCCCCATCCCTGGCAGTGTCCAAGGCCAGGCTGGATGGGGCTCTGAGCAGCCTGGGCTAGTGGAAGGTGTCCCTGCCCATGGCAGGGGGTTGGAACCAGATGATCCTTAAGGTCCCTTCCAGTCCCAATAGTTCTGTTATTCTATGAAATAAAGCTCAAACATCCACAGCGAACTTAAAGTGCCTTCTTCTCTACCCAAAACTTTGTCTATCCTCATTCTCTCCCAAAGACACTACATCTCCTATTTTGTCCTGATAAACAGTCTGACAGTCACTTAGGTAAACAAAGAACACACTGCTGCTATTATAAGGATATTAAATTCCTCCCTGCCCTTTACTAACAAAACCCGTTTGCCATCTCCCATGTTACACGACTTAAGAGTGGGGGGCAAAATCAATTTAAACGGAAGCAAAGACCCAAATACACACTTTAAATATAATATTGTGGCTGCACCATAGATCATGGCCCAAAGGTCACACTCACCTAAGAAACAGCAAAAGGAATCCACACTTTTAGCTTACAGGGCAGCGACAGCCCCAGCGCGATACCCGCAGCCGCACCCCGAGCCCCTTGTGCTCCAACCCCCGGCTCCCTAAGGCGAAGGGAGGCACAAACACGATCATTTCTGCGCCCCTAGAAAAACTCTCGGCACCTCTTTTCCAGCCGCCGCGGTGCGAGTTCCCCTCGCTCGGAGCCGGGAGCGGAGCGCGCCCCGGGCTGGGGCAGAGCCG
>VXBQ01002462.1:221768-258626 GCA_013400175.1 Phainopepla nitens
CCACTGAGCGGTCACGGAGCTCAGGGCAGTGCCAGGTCCCTCAGGGGCCGCCGGTGCCACTGAGCGGTCACGGAGCTCAGGGCGGTGGCGGGTCCCTCAGGGGCCGCCGGTTCCATTGAGCGGTCACGGAGCTCAGTGCTGCGGAGAGAGTGTGGTGGTCAGTGGGGCCGATCTGTGACCCAACGCTGCCATGTCAGCCCGGCTGTAGTAAAATATAGTATAAAGTGAGTGGTGCCTCCAGTGTTTCCTTCAGCACCTCAGGGTGTAACGGTGACTCCAGGGACGGTCGCGACACCGCCAGCCTGGGCAGCCTATTCCGGTGTCCGAGGAAGAATTCTTATTTAAGTGAAGAAATTGTTCGTGGTGTGCAATCCGAGCCTCTCCCGGCGCAGCTTGAGGCCGTTTCCTCTTGTCCCGTGCTTTGTTCCCTGGGAGCAGAGCCCGACCCTGTCTGGAATGGCTTCGGATTAGCGGTGGATGTGGTGCTGTACACAGCTGAGAAGGAAAGCGCGAATCACCACTGATGGATGTCTTTGGCCTGGTTACAGACGGCAGGGGGAAGATGAAGGCCTGGCTTTTCCCTGGGCACTGTCAGCGCTCATAAAACCTACCGTACGATGGCGATGTGGGCTCGCAAACGAAGGAAACGCTCCTGGCCTTCCTCTAAACCTCTCCAAGTGCAGTGCCAAGCTGAAAACGTCACTGCTCTCCAATTCTTTTTGTCAGGACAAAAAGATTTTGCTGATCTTCCCCTTCCAAGTACAAACTTGTGCCACGCTCAAACGACAACACAAACTGCACTATAAGTGTTCCTCCTCTAATAAACTCCTTTATAAATGCTCCTCCTCTAATAAATGTTTTCACTCTGGCAGAGAGTCCCGCTACAAACTTGAATCCATCTAGCAAATCACAGCTCACAAAAGTGCTAGCTGAGAAAGCTCTTGCTGCTTACGACTTCAGCTGCACTCAAAGAACTACCAGCACACGCCCTACTGTCAGCACTTTCCTTCTCAGCTCTGTGAACCATCCTAATCCTTCAGTCTCACAGAGCCAGGGTCCAAATGGAACAGTACCAGTGACTGCTCACACACTGAAGGTACCAGGACAACAGCTCAAACAGCTCAACAGCTTGGCTTTTGCATTCCCAACAAAACAGTCCAACAGCTCTGACAGAACTGCCTGTTAGGGGAAAAAACCCATCAGGTGTCACTAAGACCACCCAATCTGTGGATCCAAAGTTACTTTGCCAAAGAGAGGAACTATAAGGCCAGGTCAAAAGAAAAAAAAAATTAGATCCCCTTCTCCGGAATAAACAACATCCAGGAAATGAGCCCCTGCAAAGGTGCTAGAACACTGTTACTGGGCATTACCTGCCCAGGGTTCTCTTACCAGCTGCACACCGATCCTGAGCATAGCTGCTTACCTCGTCTGAAATAAGTGCACTGCCAAAATCTCAGAAGGCCGCTTCTGAGAAGTGGAAACCACATGCCAAATGGGGCAGTGTGAGGAGTCGTTCTTTGGGCGCAGCTGAAGTTGCAAGCAGCACCAGCATTCTCAGCTGACACTTCTGTGAGCTTTGCTTTTGCCAGACGGTTTCAAGTTTGTAGCCGAGCTCTGCGAGACTGAAAAAATGAATTAGCGTCAAGGAGTTCGTGTTGCCGTTTGAGTTTGGGGCAAATAAGAGTTTGTAATCGGAAAAGCAGCGAAATCCTTTTGTCCTGACAAAGTTGATTTGAGCGCAGCGGCGATCTCAACCTGGAGCTGCACTTGCGGTACTTTCGCTAGGCGAGGTGCGTTTTCTTCTTTTGCAAGTGCACACCGCCATCGTGTGGTTCATTTTCTGTCAGTGCCCAGGAAGAAGCCGAGCGCTTTTCTGTCCCGGCACCTGTCGTGTGAGTGCAGTCCGGTGTAGGTGGTGCTGTTGCGGATGCTCTCTTCGAGACTGAAGCATGTAATCCGGAATAGAAGGAAGGGGCGTGTGATTCTGCATGTGAAGGAAGATGAATTGTCTCACTGTTGGCTGTGCAAAGGCTGCAAAAGGAAAGTGAATTCCAGCACTGCCTCTTTCTTCTAGAATTTCTCCTGTGGGAGCAGCTGCCGAACGTTCTTAGCTTTGTAACTGGGCTCTGTGAGACTCGCGGTGCATGAGGGTCCCCAGAGCTGAGCGCACAGACTTGGGTGTGCTGCACGTCAAAAGCTGCGAGGACAATGTGAAGCCCAGCGCTTACTTTTTGTTCTAGGAGCTTTGGATTGGAAGCAGTACTGGACACAGCAAGTTTTGAAGCTGGGCTCTGCAAGAGTGAGGGATGTGATGATCTCTGGGCATAAGTTCAGGGTGTGTGTTGCTTTTTACAGGATGTGAGTTTAAAACAACAGCTTCTTGAGCGGGCACATTTGGTGACCAGTAGTTCCACGTTATGCAGTTTAGGTTCAGGAGCTCTGCATGATGGAAAGAAAGAATTGGGTAGTGCATTTAGTTTGAAAGGAAAACTCCTAGCCCCTGTTGGCAGGGTGTTATTGATAGCCTTCAAAGGGAATGTGAAACCGAGCAAACGTTTTCTCCTCTCTTGATTCTACATTAAAATGTTGTAGCTGGGCTCACTGAGATAACCAGTGTCAAGGTATTGTGCAGTTGAAAAAAAGAGAAGCGTAATACAAATGTGTGGTGTGCCGCAGGAAAAGGGATGCCCAGCACTGCCTCTTTTGTTCCAGGCTTTTTTTCTTTAAGGCAGCTGATGATCCTGAAGGTCTTCAGGCGAAACTGAAAGGATAGGATTCCACATGCAGCTTCGAAGAAATTTAACCTTCCATTTGAAACCCTAATGAGATTCTTAATTAGTACGGCAATCCAGGGGCACTCAGACTTCTTGTGCAAGGGAAAGAAACAGTTGCTAGCCGACCCCTTCTTCTCGCAGCTTTCCAACTGCACGCCTCAGTATCGGTTTGCATATGTTCCTTCTCAAGTTTCTTTCACTCTTTTCTAAAGCTTTCCTAAGTTCTGTATAATAGTTTTCCCCAAAACGTTTGCATTTCACCTCTACTCGTCTGTGTTGGTGTCAAAATTTTTCAGAATCTCTCAGGAGGTTGCAGATTTTAGTGACAACAGAGCTTGCAATGCCTTTAGTAAATTCTCCTTTTCCTCTCTTCCTTTACAACAGCCCATAAGAACCCTATTAGAATAGAACTGGAAGAAAGGCAAATAATTAACAGCATTCTTTTTGCTTTTCTTAGCCCTCCCTGCAGTGGAACACAAAGGTGTTAAGGCCTAATTCCCTTTTTTCCTGCTTTTGCTTAGTTTGAGATAGGTATGTGACGTGAAAAGAGAGATAATAGGGACTTTGAAAAGAGAAGATCTAGATTTTTTTTTTTTTTTTTGGTTGTGGGAGCTGCACTGCCTTCTCATCTTTTCTGATCAGAAACCTCTTTTTAAAATTCCTAAATACCAGCTGGTTTCTGCTCCATCTCATATAGTGATGGCTTGTTTTATCTGGTTTCTTGTGGTGCAGAGGAAGTTTCCCATTTGGCTAGTAAAAGAAAAAAAAATCACTATCTTTATCTAGGCAGATATTTAAGTCTTCAACTCTACCTGTCTGTAATTATACAGAGAGACAGAATAAGCTAATTCATTATGGCTTCACTAGGGTTTGGAACCTTTCCTACAGGATTCTGTTCTTGATGGAGGATATTTTGTCCCCTTTTTCAACTCCTATGCTGCTGCATAGCTGAGTGTGCTAATAGACTTTGCCTGGATTTTACAAGGAACTTCAATGCAGTATTAACAGCAATGAAGAAAGAAGCAATGGTATCAACTTGGCCAACCTGCACCCAAAACTCCTGTGAAGGAAGTCACAGTAATTTTGTCGGCCCTGTTATAAGCAACTTCATTTCTAACTTAGCTTTTACAAAGACATTTCCAACACTGCTCTTCAGAATACAAGGGAAAATTGTTGCTAGCTCTTGAGATTGTAATCTTGTTTGAAAAATTCACCTAGATGGCAATATCAGCAAGAGGAGGTTTTGTAGAAAGTCACGTCTTTACCTTTTTATGTGTCTTTAATTGTGCAAAAGGTAATTTTTTACTTTGCAAGACAAATCAGCTCTGTACACTGTGGAGGTATTTTGCCATAACGTCTGGTTTGTTCTGGAGATTGTTTGGAAGTTGTCAAGTGTGGAAAAGATCAGTGTAAAAACAAGTAAAATCCTGAGATTTGTGTCTTTTCCTCCAGAAATATTTCTCTCCTGAGTACCCACCTGACAGCCTTTGCTTTGAGCACTTTTGCAGGGAGGAGATCCAAACTACACTTCTCCAATTTTCCCCTGGAGCCTCCTGTCTTACAACAGGCATGTCACAGTCAGGAGAATGTTCCTGCATTTCCATAAGCACAGAAATAAAGACTATAGCACCTATGGAACAGCTGCTGCCCAAGCAGCTCAGAGTAAATGTTAAAGACAATCCACTCTGTGTGCTGAAAATGAGGCCCTCTCTTGAAAGTGTGTGGTGAGAAATAATTCACAAGGAATCATGGTTGTCTACTACACATGATAGACTGAGCAGGCAGTCTGAAGGGAGCAGAACAAAATCAAAAGGAATACCCTATGAAGAGAAAATTTTCAGATTTCTTCAGCTGTTCACTCTGCCAGTCAGGCAAAGATAAGGAGGAAAACAAGATTTCCTGCTGTTTTTACACATACCTTCACCATAGGTATTCTTACTGAGGAGGACAGTGTTTTCCTAGGGCCAGAGACAAACAGATTAGTAGTAAGAATCTGAATATACAGGAAAATATCAGGAACTGCTCTTTGTGCTTTAGGCACCCTCTTTAATTGATTCTTTCTTTGCAGGACTGCAAATATTAACAATAAAATCCCAAGGTTGCTCTCTGTTTTCTTGCACTGGCAGATACCACCAGCTCTTTAAAGAAGTGTTTACTTACATTCATGAAAGGTAAATACTGTGACAGGAGGTGAGTAATTAGGAAAAAAAAAAAAAAAGGCATCCTGTTGTGCCAAACTGGCACTCACAGGCACTTTTTAACCATATTTTGGGTGAAAAGGCAGACATTTTAGCAGCTCTGTAGGGTTTCAGTGGTTTTTAGCCATTCTCTGCATGGCTACTACAGCTTTCCCCATGCATTGCAATTTATGTGGTTGCTCCTTGCAGTTCCCAAAAGCTTCTGTACTTTAATCTCCTCCCTCAGAGCTCCCCACAAATGAGATCAGGGAAAATAGCAGCACTGTGCCATTGAGTGCTGTCAAAAACACTGTGCACACCCAAAAATATTATTTAAATATTAAAAATTTGAAAAATATTTTTTAATATTTCAAAAAAAATTTAAAATATTCCATCTTAAGCTATGACATTGAAGGGATGTTAAATAGCCAAGACATTCAAGCAGGAAATTAGCTCTTTTGTGTTTGATGGAACTATTTATATGTTACTAAGATAATAGCCTTAATTGCTTTTCATCTTTGTACAGTTTCACTATTTGCACTAAATTCAGCTGTGAAAGTAAAAGGAGATTATTTAGGTTCAAGTTCTAGCTATAGTGCAATAGCAAAATGCTGAAATGTTTACATTGCAAGCAGAGCAGAAAACATGTACACAGGGAAAATAAGGATATAGTTCATACGATTTATGAATAAATTTCTGTTAAAAATTCCATCTTGGATCCTGAGTGGAATGTAAACTTTCACCATGACAATCAACAAGATAATCCCACATACACACTGCTTCTTTTCTGTATTTTTTGGAAAAGAGACCTGAGTAAAAGCAGAATCCCTTCCTTATCCTGGGGCTAGGAAATGGAGTAAAGACCAGGTCCTTGACAATGGGCTTTTACATGGATTTCCTAAGGAAAACCCTGTCTGGGAAGGGTACTTGGCAAATATTGTATTATCTTGTGCCAGAGGAAGATGTGATGTTTTGGGCTGAAACATCTACAATTATTTTGTAATTCATTATTTGAAAGGAATGCTTATTTTCATATTTTTCAGTACAAGTACTGATTTTTCATCTCTACCCACACACCTACATAGCCAGACTAATTGTTCTTCTCTAAAAGATGTTATCAAAATCATTTCTTCTCATTCTAAAACACTTGGAGGTTTCAAAAAAAACAATTTTCCAAAAACATTGCCAATAAAAAAATCTTGGAATATACAGATGAGAAGTAATTTCTGTGGTTGGTTGGTTTTGGTTGTTGGTTTCAGTTTTGTTAAAGATATGTTTATTTAATTTTTTAAAATTTTTTATTTACTGCTCATATTTGTTCGTAAAATGTCTGGTACAGGAATCTTGTTTTACACTGCTTCTGTAAAGAACCATCTCATAATAAACACTCTCGACTTAAAATTCAGGAATAAAAAGAAAAAATGGAGTGTAGCTGTCTTTGATAGTACTGATATTGCCACACATTTCAGTTGGCTTGGCAGTTATTTTGGGGAGAGCTCAGGTGGGATCATCATCTGAAGGATTTTAGTTGCATGCCGGTTGTTTCACTGCTTTCTGCCAGCTCTTCTCACCCTACACGATGGTCACAAATCTGCTCACAGGACACTGTTAAATATTGCCAGCAGCTTCAAACAGGCTGCCCCACGCAGACAAGCAGGATTGGGCCTGGATCATGGATAACAAAGCTGGCAAATTGTTCTCAGTTGGCACTCAGTTTTCAAAAATTGACACCCTCCCAACCTTCCCGGTGTCCAGGATTGACACAGAAACCCTTTGTGTTGGTGTGATTCACCAGAAGATGTGTGAACAGGCTTCTGTCCCTTCCAAGTGTGAAACTACTGCTGTAAAAAGAGTTCAGGAGTTTCCTTTGGTGTTCATATGGAACCTAAACGCTGTCCCCACCCACTAGGGTAAGATGCCCAGGGATATTTGCAGCTCATATTGATGCCTTAAGATTTTAGCTTTTGTGGTTTTCAGATCCTGTACTGTTAGTGTACAACTCTGAACTCCATAGGGAGTGTTAGTGAGCTCTCGTCACACTTTGGTCAGACAAAACAATCCTTCCAGGCCCGAGAACCAAGGACTCCCTCTGCCTCAGGCCTCAAAAAGTAAAAAGGAAAGTAAATCTCAGGGGAGGGCAAACTTGGGGAATGTGATTTCATTACCTGAATCTGTAGTTGGAGAATTAACCCCTGATATATAAATACACCAAATTTTTATCTGTCTGAAAAACTCGTGATCACCGTCCATGTGGGGTTTAGCCTCTGGGAGGCGTTTGGCTGCCCAAGGTGTATCTGTTAAAGGCCTTTAGTATATACCCACTTTATTCTCTTAACTCTGTCTAGCCCCTGCTCTAGGTAGCCACTCCAGGGCATCGATAAAACAAACAAACACCACAGCAGAGAGAAAACCTTAATTTCCAGATTTTCCCTGGATGCTGCCAAGGTGTTCCTGCTGCCTGGGAACTGAGCACAAAAGTACACATAAAAATTCACAGGCTGCAAAATAATTGCACAAGAGCACAAGGACCATCTCAGCACTTGCTGCCAACAGCATTCCAAACCCCTGTCGGATTCCTGTCTGAAGGATCTGTCTCTTGCCTCACAGAGGCTGATTTGAAGGCGATTTTCTGGAATCACAGCACGTTATTCCATCAGCCAGCTTGTCAGCCTGGGGCTGAGAAAGCGGCAGTGCCATTGCCCCTTAATTGGGTGCATTTTCAGCACCCAAAATGTCGATTGCACTGCAGCCTCATCACCCACCCAGACCTCCCCTAACGACCCGACCACGGAGCAGAGGAGGGGCAGAGCCGAGAGAGCTCCTGGCAGTGCTGATGAGGTGTCCATGAGAACAGAAACTGATTTTGTTGCAAATAGAAACAGTGTTTGTCCTCCAGCCTGAGGAAGCAATTGTGTGAAATATGTTAAAAATGACCAGATAGTGTTGGCTTTCACAGTTATTAGCTTTTGCATTTTGTTGTTGATCATAAGTATTTAGATATGGGATAAATTATAATGCCTTTTAGCTGCTTGTTAATATAATTTCTCAGCTTAATCATGTATTGTATTACTTATAGAAATAGTAGTGTGATTAATATCTGTGTATCACTTATAGAAATAGTAATGGGATTAATAGATTTTAACAAAACATAAGATGTGAAAAAGGTTTTATGTAACTAAAAGAACTGTGTAAGATCATCCATTAATTGACCAGCCCAAGTGATAAGGGAACAGTGACACAAGATAGCACTGGAGAGGATGGAAGTAAAACTCATAATTTTTTTCTTATCATGAAGAATAAATTCATAAGAAGAAATGAGATTTATTGATGTCATACAGATAAGCAAAGAAAACTCAAGAAAAATGCAATACAATAATAAATTCACAAGAAGAGATGAAATTGTTATACAGATAAGCGAAGATAGGAAACCTTAAATACAAAGAACCACTGTAACATCAAAGACTTTCAGGAATGTTTGAATAATGTATGGAGTAATGAATATGCATGTAATCCCAGCAATTTACCTGTATATAGAGACCTGGATTTTAACTGTTCACTGTGCTCTCTGACCGTTGTCAGAGGCACCCCAGCACTGGAAATACTGTCCTTTTCTATTATTATTATTATTATTATTATTATTATTATTATTATTATTATTAAAATTCTAAGTAGTGAGCTCCATTTCTTACAAATACATTCCAAAGAATTATTAAAATGAAAAATGCTTAAAATAGAGACATGTAAGAGGAAAAGCCATGAAATCTTTTTATTAGTAATTCTGTCTGTAAAAGCAGAATACCAGAAACTCTTACTTGTTTCAGTGATCTAGGTATGGATAATATAATTTTATATTTCTCACCTAATAATAACTTTTGGTTTATGCTACTTCAAAAACAATGTCCTTAATTTAAAGAATAGCCAAATCATTTTTTAGGCCAGAAAGGAATTTGCCCTAATTTTTTTCACAATTTTAACTTTTCAAAATTATCAGTTACAAATGAACCGACAAAATACCAACAGTGCTTTGTGTTCCTAGGCACAAGTAAAAGCTTCTAAAATATAAAAAGACTCTTTATGCAATGAATGATGTATGGACATTTTAAAATTCCCCAAATTGCAAGGAACAACTGTGAAAATGAATCCAAGGGAGGAGACGCTGCATTCTGGCACAGATGTGATAATAAAAAGACATCAGCAGCTCTGTGTGGGTGGTTGTCTGTGCTCCCACAGGCTTCCCAGTCCTCCTCCCATTATGATTTAATGCTTCTGTACTGTATATTTCCTAGGGATTCTGATTGATGCAATGGGAGCAGGGTTGCATGGCAGAAAATATCAATGTACTCAGTATGTCCACCAAGTGTGAAGCTCCACTTGGCTTGAATTAAGATTTCCTTAGAATCTAACAAAAGATAGCTTTTTAAAATTAAAAAAAAAAAAAAAACACAACAAAACCCCAAAACCAAACAAACAAACAAAAAAACCCCCAACAAAAAAACCTTAAAAAATAAAAAGGAGAGGGGAGGGGAAGGGAAGGGAAGGGAAGGGAAGGGAAGGGAAGGGAAGGGAAGGGAATAAAGAGCAGCAAGCATTTGCTATTTTACTGTTCTCCTGAGGACAAACTTTTAAAAGGTTACTCTGGTATCCCTACTCACAGGTCATGTTTTCTAGTCAGGCACAGTCTGAGTACCTCAAAACTTTGAAGGCATTTGCCTTTGACACTTTAGCACTGGTTTTATTTGGTGGCTTTTCACAACCTTTTGGCTTTCTTATTTACTCAGGACTGGCTTTGTGCTGCTTCCCCTCAGAGATGCATCATAAAGGGAGGCAGAACTGAGGTGTGTTTTAAGTTACCTTAGAACTGACAAAGACCACAATAAAAGTAATATTCCATATTCCTCACACAGGTATTAGAAAATCAACAGCCTTTAAATAATGGCTATAATATTAATATTTTATTACTGTTTGACAATATATTTATACACTATTACACCATAAGATTTTGTTTTAAAATTGCTTTTTTAACACTAATTTAATTTCTAGTTTTTAATTTTATAATAGAAACAGCTTCAAGAACTTTATAAATAGTGGGAAAAGACGTGCAATATCATGTAGCCATTATTAGTTTATGCAGTTATGTACAGATCTGCAGTCTTCACACAAAAGAAAAGATTTACACTACAGTTAGCACAGAAATAACTGGCACAGCAACAAAACTGTAAACCAAGAATAACTGGAGTTATGGCATTTCTACATCCTTGCCATGTATTGAAGAGAATTTATGTGAAATTGCTGATTTTTAGGAGCACATCATATGGCACTCACTGTGTCTTTCTGGCTGTCATAGTTGTAACAAAAAGTCAAAAGTTCTGAGTAGTCTGTAGAATTATTTCCGAGGTTTTGTTCCTTCATTTGGATTATTTTGTAATTTTTCTTCATTTGGGTTATTTTGTAAATTTTCCTTCTCTTAGTGTTAAGTAGGGGAAGGGATGATGCTGAGGCTGTAGGGATTGCCTCATTTTTGGATCTGGGTTTTGTTTAAGGCTTCTTAAGTCAGCATGGCTAGATTAATTTATACAATTTGACAATCTGTATTTTTATCTCAAGACATATACTTTTATAGTAGAAATATTATTAAGATTTCAAATATGAGAAATTTAAAATATGTGTAAAAAATGCAGGAAGATCAAAATCTCAGCTTTTCCTAAAGAAATAAGTGGCAGTAAAATGTTACAAGCCATGCTACTGTGCAACGTGACTCCTCAAAAATAATTGCAAAAAAATGTCTGTGCTTTTATTTCTAGTTCTCTTTCTCTTCTTCAGAACAGCATGTCACTTTTCCTGTAATCTGTTTTCCAAAAACTGAAAGCCTGGAAGTTTGCTTTACTCTATTAAATCTACTCATTAAGATATAGAGACTCTGCACTCCACAGAGACCTCTGTTCAGTTATCGAGTGAATTATTTATAACCCACTTAAAGGCAGTATTGCTGTAAAATATTTAAATGCAGTTTAGCATTTGAATCAAAGTCAATATAAAAACAGACTGGTTTTGCCAAAGGGAGTTCCATATTACACAGATTCCCTTTCTATTCTAAAACTTTTCTGTTAGGATAGTTTTTTAGCAGGACAATGTTTATCTCTGAAGAGTATTCAATATATGTGTATTTTATTTAAAAAACAAAAAAACCCACAGCTGTGTTAATAAAAATGCAAACACAAATCCCAACAAAACCTGTTTACACCCACACAGCCTTTCACTGTTTCACAAACAAGTTCCACAAAGAGTTTTAATTTTTGTAGATTTATTTTAAATGGCCTATCTTCCAGCAAATTATGGTTCATATTCAAGGCTTATTTGGGATAATGACTATGTACCTTATTATTGTATTTATGAAAGAAAAAAATGTCCTGAACCATGAAAATTCAAAATGTTTCATGGAAAATGTGTGTTTCCATGCTCACCACTTTAACCACTTAAGGTATCAATTATTTATGCAAATAGGGACGGTGAATTATTAGCAAAAGCAGTTTTTGGAAATGTTCCCTTTTCTGATGGCAGCTATGAAGACTTCAAGGTTGAAACCCAAGGCCTGAGTAATTGAGAGGAGCAGCAAAATTCTATTTAACCTATTTCATACATTTGAAAATTTAGTGTTTATTTTCTTTAAGAATTTAGAATTCCCAACTAGATTGTAAAAGTCTACATTTATCTTGCTTGCAGGTGATTTTTCTAAACTCAAATCCACACGTACACACAAACACAGACACACAGATCACCGAGTCCTCCCTGAGACTGATCAATCCCAGCTTGTCACCCAGCCCAGAGCACCGAGTGCCACGTCCCGTCGTTCCTTGGACACCCCAGGGCTGGAGACTCCCCCAGCTCCCTGGGCAGCCCCTGGCAGTGCCTGAGAGCCCTTCCCAGCCCCGGTGCCCCAGCCTGCAGCTGCAGGGGTTGGTGACACCCAAGGGCAGGACCTAGCACTTGGCCCTGCTGAACCTCAACTATGTGACTTTGCACAGCCATGCCTGGCTTAAAGGGCAAAAGGGAGGAGAGCTGGATTGGAGCAAGGACCACATATTCTGACCACCCCTTCTCTTGTCCATTGCTGCAAACACTTCTGTGTTTCTGCTGCGCTCACCACAGAGCCAAGTGGGATATCCTTTCCTCAGGGAAAAGGCAGTTTGTTTCCTGATTTAAAACAAGAACCTGGAAGAGGTCCTGATGAATGGACAGCAACACTCACTTGGCCCCTCACTTGCAAGCCTTTCCCCGGGGCTCAGTATGCACATGCTGAGCTAAATGGTACGGTTGTATGCAAATGATTAGCAAATGTACAAGACAGACTTGCTGATAATGTGCATAAACTCTCACCCAGAGGTGCACAAGGTTTGGCAGCAATGTCACTGCTGATAAAAATGTAAGGAAGAAAGGAGGCAAGTGAAACCCTGCCAAGTGAAAAGTGAATGGCACATCATTTTAGCATGACCAGAGGGTTTTGGATGCAGGGAATGGAGGTTGAGCAGGGACCACCAACTCTTCTTTGCCAGGCTCAAACTGAATAGGAAGTGAGAGCTGAGCACAAAAGACCTGCTGAGCTGATTTTTATTTAATAATTTTAATTATACCTGGAGCTAATCATTGTGTGAACAAATGCAGTTTCAGCACATAACATACAGTCCCTCCTCCCATTTTCCCTCTGTCAGCATAGCTCCAAGGTTTACCAGCATTTATCACAGAAATCCTTTGCACTGGGAGAAACACAGTGAGAAACTGCCAGAAGTTTTCCTCTTAAGCTGTTAACCCTGCAGATGAACCTCGCACTTGCATCATTTGTAGTGATAATGCCCTGGTAATGCCTGTGACAGGCCACGAGGCAAGGAGTTACTGCTAAGAATAGATTTGCTTCAAGAATGTTCATCCCAGCATACTCCATTTGTTCAACATATTTACCCTATTAAGACACACTGTGTGCTTGCTTTTTTGGGTAGCTTACAGTCTTACATGAAAACAGCATGCTGAATTTAAATTCAAAGGGAGAGAGGTGTGCAGGAAATGGATGATGACACCAGGATTTGCAATTGTGAGAGAAAGAAAGGGGTGTCTATCATGCCCAGTCCAAATTCTTCCAGCTACAAGAGATAAGCAATTGATTTTATAGAAAATCTGCATTTCCTCATTTGCAGAGAAGATTGTTTGAGAAGTTGACATTAATTTAAATATCTGGCACAAAGAGATAACATACTTACAGGATGCCTTTTGCCATAAAATATCTAATAAATATGCCTACAGTCAACCTTAACAGCTAGAATAGACAACTCAATTGCTTGCCAGCATTATTTTAGTTATGCAAAATATACTAAAGATTTTCTTTAGTATATTAAAGTGAGATTAAATCAAGCCCAGAAATCTTGTGAAATTGTGTGCAAATATTAACTAAGCAAATGGCAACATCCATAGCAATGGCCAAAACCAACTGCTTTAAGGGCTGCATTAAGTAAAATTCACAACACATAGGACTTGAGCAGTAGAAAACAATCGTGGTACTATATACTCAAAAATAAAAGTAAGTATTAGAGTTAAAAATATGCTCGCATTGCACAGAATTACTCTTTGATACTTCAGAAAGTAGCAGGATGTATTCCTGAACAGGATGAAGTCAATTTAAAGCAGAGTAATTAGGGATAAACAGCTACAAGTGATGGAGTGGAATCTCTTTAACAGGAAAAACTATATAACATGAGAGGCTGGTTGGCTGCCAGAAACACAATTGTCACCAGTTGCCATTTGTCTTTGTAGGCAATGCTGCAAGAATAACAGGTGAAATTTAGAAGCAGAATAAAGATTGGTGCTACAGTCCTGGAGGATGAAAGCCCCAGATGTGGAGGTGAACAGCCTGGACACAGAGCTCACCTTGTTTAACCACGCAGCCTCCATATTTCAGCCTGGGTGAGTCAGAAATCTGTCAAAGGTTTTATTAGCTCAGCTCAAAATACTTAAATGTTTAAGATACCCAGAGGAATAAAATTGAATTCTTACAGGATGCTGCTTGTTGTAGTCCAAATCTAGGCTTTGCAATATTAAAATCCCTGGAAAACAAGACCTTCTGATAACAAAGGAACTGCTTCTGGAAAAAGAAAGCAGACTTTGCTTTTGGGAAAGAAAAAAAATCAGGAAAGGACTGAAAGCCTTGATCTATTGACTCATGTGGTTTGCTTTAATTTCTTCAACAACTGACCAATGCAATCTGGTTATTTATGCTCTTAAACAAGGTGGAGGCTAGGCAGAGCGTAGGACATTAAGATATAAAAAAAGAGGTATTTAAACTGGCTCACATAAATGAAGTACAAACCAAGTTCACCATCTAACTCCCAAGGCAGATGCTGGATTGGCCATCCAGGTGCTGGTAACTCATCCTGCTCAAATCCCTCTCCTGCATGTCACATAGCTGGAAGAAAGAAGAGAATAGGGGCTGGCTGCTGCGTTGGTGCACAGTAAAATACACAAGATAAACTCCTTTTCCAAGAGCAGATCTGCTGCAATCATATACTGGGAGTATTCTTTGTTTCCTTCACAAAGAATAGTAACTGCTTCTAAACAGATAAACCCCTGCATCTGGAAGGTGCAGGATTTACCAGGCTCAATGCCAGTGCTTCAGACCTTGCCTGCAGTACCTTTACTTACCTAAACATTTTAAAGACAGATTTAGCAGAAACATTCAGCCTTCTTATTACTGGCCAGCCTTCATTACTTCTGAAACAGGACAACACACAGGATCAAACAATATGTTGGCTGTGAGATGATTCCAGCTCCTTCAGAAGGAACTAGATTTTCATGGAAGCAGCTTGTCCTCTGCTCCTTCACTGGCTGAGTTGATACATCTGCAGCTGGCTGTCTCATTTCCACAGACCAGGGGATGGGTTGGGGGTGCTCCAGGCCTGTGGTGTGTTACTGAAGAATTTACCTGCCCAGTGTGGAATGCAGGAACGTGCATGGAAACAGCAGCTGCCTCAAAAGAACAAAGCCTCCAGACTCAGAGAAACCAAAGCTTACAAATGCACACAGCTTGTTTCCAGCAAAGCTGGTAAGGACCAGGCCTCCCTGACTGTGCTGGACCTGGGATGTCCAGAGATAGCATCAATATCCCAGTTTGGGAAGTACTAGGAAGGTTCATAAAGCTGGAGCTCTGGGGAGGTCACAGGGTAAGCATTTACGAATACATAATTACGAATACATTTCAGAGGAGCACTTTCAATTCTTTCCAACATTGCTTACAGACCCCACAGATCATATCATTACATTCATACAATTCAGCATTTACTCTGGAGACAAGCTAGAGCTACATTTCAGACCTAATGTAGTTATTACATTTATGGAGATGTGCTGTCCTGTCTTCATGTATATGAAGCTTGAGAAAAATACTAAACACAGACACAGCTGTATCCTGAACTCCTACTGATGTCTTGGTACTTGTATAAATGAGAAAAGTATCCATCTTAATGTCCTCTCCATCAGCAATGCAAGTGCAGGTTCAACACCAGGAATGAAAATTCCAAGTGTCTCCTGAGGTCACGTCCTGAACAACTGTGGTGATTTGGTGGTGATTTTTATCAGAGCAGAGTCCCATATCGGTTCTGCTTTCATGTGGAACACATTGTACAAATATTTAAGAATGGTTTAAATTGGTTGTAGTATTATGTGGATGATTTTAAGTTCAGCATCCTCTGGGGAAGGAGCCACTGATCTTTATAAGGATTATGGTGACTAAATAATTCTATGGATGGCATTGGTGCAGGCTGATTCCCTTGCCATATAAAAGCTCATTAGAAACCTCAGTGATTTGTAGTTTCTGTTCTTGGAGTGCCATCTAACTTACATAAACTGCTTACAGTTTTCTGATATTTTAATAAAACCTTTTGGCATTGTACTGGTAATTTATTTCATTGTAAGAGACATTATATAAATGCTAAACACAGTCACATCAAGGAGAACAGAAAATGCCAAACAAAACTTTGCTAAAGACACTGTTATGTTTAGGGAATAAAAATGTGTGTTTAGTGGGTGGAGTTGGCTGCCTATCCTTATTAAACAGCCAAATAATTGTGCAGTGTCACATAAAGTGCAATAAATAAAATTAAAATGCAAATTACAGTCAGTCAAAGAATTCCCAAGGTCTGCATGCAATTTCAAAGTACTTAGTACTTGTTTTCAGGCCCAGCTGCTTCCAGATGTGCTGTAAGCACCTAAGGAGTCAGAGTAGGAAGGATGAGAGGGGCTCATTTGTCTGCGTGCTTGAAAGCTGAGCAGAATTTGCAAGCTCAGACTGTATCTAGCCAGGGAAACAGGATCAGGATTTTCAGTGTAGATGACAAGAGTGGTGTAATCAACCACATAAACTCCATAAATGCATAAAGGATCCAAGTTCAGCTCCTGAGTGAAACTGTTTCTGTCCAGGCATTTATGAACATAAACATCCCCTCTGTGTTTTATATCTCACAAGAGGTAATGCAACCTTCTGATGTAATTACACAAAGTGCTTAGAAGTACTTACCTAAGTTAAGTTATATATGATCTGTTATGTTGGACAAACAGGTGGGGGCATTAATGGTTTCATGTACAAGGCTTGAATCAAGAAAAACTTATCATCTGGTATTAATTACATTTGTGGTAGACTATCCCAAACTGTTCATGTTTTTATCTGCATGGAACCATTCCCTACATCATATGGGTAAAACCACAGAGTGTCTGTTACTCTTACTTGAGCTTTAGGGTTGTAAAAACAGGACAAACATAAAGGAAGGGCAATACCAGGCACTGCTCAGAGTGTTTTGCCTTACTTAAAACAATTTAATGCCTCTTCAGTTCCTAAATACCTTAAAAAAGCACCCTATGACAAATCATCTTGGAAGTCCTGCACGAGGTACCACTGTTGAAGGCAGTAAGAAGAATTCCTGTGAAACCCTGTGAATAGCCCTGATCATCTGGGCTGAGGGAAGATTAATTCCAAGTGGACAAGGCACAAATACTCTTGAGATGCTCAGGGGCTGGGCAGCCCCACCACAGCAGGGCACAGTACAGATAGAGATGCCAAGAACAGGAATATTCCCCCTTGCCCTCAATCCATTATTCCATACCCCTCATCTGGGTGTTGTGCAGGGAGGAGATGATTTAAGTTACCAGATAATGTTGGCACAGAGTGAAAATATAAATAAATATAGATAGGAAAAGAGGAAGGAGATCTGCAACAGCAGAAAAGTATTCCTCTGAAACACTGTCCTGATAGATGCTGAGAAAAACCATGCTGGACGGAAGATCTAAGACATATTTTTGTAGCAGATAATGTGTCATGCCTGTCACAGCAAGTAACCTGGACTCAGTACACCAGAAGGTCCATTCAACATTAAATTCCCCAAAGTAATTGGACAACATCAACCTGCTTCCAGTTCTTTACTGTATTTATTTGAAAAGGTTTAAGTCACTGTGTTTAATAGGGCACAGTGAGGCACTCACCACCACACTACTGAAAAAAAACCCAGCAAGACAACCACTGCTAAGATCTTTAGCAGTTTTTTCTGTGGTCTTCCAGTTTATCCTGAGTTTTTTCTCACCTTATGTTTGCAAAATAGAAGAGAGATTGTTCTATTTCAGTGGGTCACTTCAGAAGGCTTTTAGGTTGGGAATGAGGCCCACTGGAAACCCTGAGAGGGAAGTAGAGCTACTTTAGACATATTTTTCTCCCTTGTCTCCAGACAACTCCATTGAAATGATACAGGAAATTACACAGAGTGGTGTGACAGAGCCTCTCCTTTGAAACTACAGAGCAGACCTCTCTTCACAACTGGGGGGATCTCTGAGTTGGAAGGTAAAAATGGAATTGCAGAGAAATGCAATGGTGTAAACATGAACACTCAATTTTTTGGTATCCAGAATCCTAGAGAGTGCTCCATGCATGTTCAAAGGTGTTTTCCTTGCATCCAGCTCCATATGAGGGTATTGGAATCCATTAAGTTGCATGACTGAGTTTCAGTAGGGAAATAAAAAGTATCTCAAGCTTCTGCAGCTGAAGGACTAGCACAGAGTGATAGGCAAGTTTCAGAAATGTTTATAGCTTGCATACATTTCAGAAATGTTTATTACTAGTTTCTAGTAATTTTCCCTTTCATCTGCTTCATCCAAACACCATCAGTCTGCAAACATGGGCTGCATCCTTCATGAGGATATTTATTTCCATGCAGAACCAGGATAGGAGTCTACAGCGAGTCGTTTGTAAACAGTTTAAGCCTTTATCTGTTCACCAGGAACATAACGCCTTCATATTTATTTACTAGCCAGCACCATTCATTTTATAGCTGTTTATCTATGGAGATTGTTCTCAAGTGAGTTCATTTACATGTGCCTAGTATTTCAAGTGCCAAGTTTACTGGATGTAGTCACGGGATACTAATTCCCTTAGCAATGCTTCTGGTTGAATCAATACTACTATCCTTGAAAATCTGGTTTACAGTAGGAATATTTGCATACAGCAAACTCCAGTCTTGCTTCTGGAAATATCTTTTTCTCAACTTTGAGGCTGACATTTAACAAGCAGCTCACTGTGGGGAACATTTAGAGAAAATAAGATAGGTCAAAAAAAGGCCCCGAAAGATCCATCTTTGCCCTCTCTCCTGATCAATGAAGATTAAAAATAGTTGCAGCCTATTGACCAAGCAACTCTTCTGAGGCTTTTGAACATACTGATCTTTGATCCTAGCCAGGAAACATAGGTGTCCCTGTTGGATTTTTTAAAAGCACAGGTCCCCCTGTTAGGTTCTTCCATCTTAGGTATAGTCAGTCCAGAAGTGAATAACAAGTTAATTCAGAAATCCAAAGTTCAGACTTCCTTCCTTAACTTTCTGTTTTCCCCTTAGGTGGAATTTCTCTGACCCACAAGGGGCTTCTCTTTTCCTTTTGGAGGCAGAGGACAAGCCCAAAAAGCAAAGGTAAGAAGCATTTCAGTTTCACTAAAATAGAGCTGAGGAACATATAGAACTAATTCAGTTAATCTATTCCTAATCTTAGCCACCAGCCTAATAATTTTTAGTTAACAGGAAGTCATTGGATTCAAGTTTTATTTTATAGAATAGAAATCTGAGGGAAAAAAAATCCTCATGCTGGCATCTGTGAAATAATAACTCATGTGCCTATGAAGTCATTAAGTTACACAAACAATATGCAAAGCTTGGAGAAACTTTTGTTAATGATCAATCCCTCTGCTGAGGGATTGATGTCACACAAATGCCTGGCACCTGCTGCTGCAGGAATCAACCGGGAAGAAAATAATACCTACGCAAGTATCAGAGTTTCTCGGTGTTTCTCACCTATTTTTCAGGCTTTCTCATTCATCCCAGTGACAAGCTGGGCATGCAAACAAAAGGCTGTGAGGAGACTTGACAGCATTTGAAATCAAGGCTGTAAATGAACAGATGCACAATGCACAAGAAAGACTGATGCAAAAGTGACACTACATTGGCAAAGAAGAGCAGGCAGAAACGGCAGGAAGAAAAGAGCATTGATTCCTTTGATTTCCACGCCATGTACACTGGAGGATTGTTTGGAAAACCATCAGACTACTGGGAAGTGTTTTTACTTTCTGGTTACCCAGCCAATTAGTACATGAAAGGCTAAAGAGCACAGCTCACCAGGAAGAGAGTGAAAAGTTGGAATTGTCAACCGGACAGCTCAGTGTCTCTTGTGACCAAAATCAGAGCTTTCTTGTCCCCTGTTCAGATGCTCAGCTATCAAATCCTCCACTAGAATCATTAGATAACTACCACAGGTTATGAGAATAATATTTTCAGGGACACATGCACTTTCCTGTATCCACCTTCATACCGTAGGTGATTAGGGAATCACATTAAATTAAATTAATTGTGCAATGAGACCTTGAACAGCTCCTTGAAAACCGACTAAAACTCATCTTTACAGAAGAAGTGGAGGACAACAGTTAATTCTAAAATATTACTTGAACCAAACCCTTGTTTGAGATAAGAAGCGAAGTGTCACTGAGTGAGGGTACAATTCTTAATCACTGCTAATACTGTTATTTATCTGCTCTTAATTATGTCTTCTTTTCCTTAAAGTAGGGAAACCTTTTTGATTTTTCTCATAAAACCCATATATCCTACCTTATCACAGGTGTAATCAGGAATGTTAGAGCCACATCCTAAATTTTAGCTTGCTGGTAACTCAGACTGATACCACTCTGACCTCCACAGCAGGCAGAGATTTTTAGGCAAGTGCTGACAGATATTGTGGATCTGATGCAGCAAAACAGCTTTAGTATTTAATGTGATGATGAGAAATTAAATTGCCTGAGGCATGAAATATAATTGTTCATTTACACTGAAAACCCACGGATGCAAACCCAACCATTACAGTCATGGATGAGGAAAGCAGTAAAATAATAGATCCAAATCTTCTTTGAACCAGTGTTGAAACGTTAATGTTTTCTCTAACCAGCCTCTGGGGAAAATGCTTGTGTCAATGATAGCACTGGTACAGGTCTCTTGGTGCTAGAAATGGTAGAAAAGTTGGTATATCCACACAGTTGTTCCTCAATGAGTCTTCCTCAGATCAAGTGAGAGAATTCCCTGATAGTTTTCCCCATCCCAAGCAAATAAATAAATAAATAAAATGATACATGCACCTAACATTAGAAATTTGGTGTGAAATAAGGCTGCAGTCCCAAAGCAATCCCAGAAATTATGTTCCCATTATGAATATTCAGAATTCATGAAGCATCATGATCCAATACATTATGAGATTTTTTTCCATATCATTTTTTCTTCTTGCAATTTGTGCAGCAAAGGTCACAAAGAAAGAACTGATGGAGTTTGGGGAGTTTAATTGCTTTCAGCTTTGATATATTAAGCAGGGTTTATCTGCAATTATTTGACTTGGAGCTGAAGCTATTAATTAGATGCAAAGGAAGTTGTTTGTTTGACTGTGGAGTAATAAAGCTTGCACATCCTTACCAGGGAGTCAACAACATTATCATTTGTCACTGTAATTTTTGTCCTCTCCATAGCAGGCAACAACAGATCTTGTTTGCAAAATGATGGGAAAATCTTCACCCCCCAGTGCACAAGTGCCAGGGGGCTCAGGGTGGAAACACTGCCCTGCTGACTATTCCTCCCCCTCCCCATTTCTGGATGCCTCCCATAAATACTGGAATGCTGTTTCCTCTCAGATCCTGGTTGGCACAGTGGACAAGGAGCTGCCCCTGCCACCACACCTCCCTGGCAGCACCTCAGCCTGGCTGAGGATTCAGAAAGAACACCCTAAGGCTTGAAATAACGAGCTGTCACTGTCTAGGCTGGCAACTGCAAACCAGCCCATCATAGCAACATTAAAGGGTATTTAGAAATGTATAGGTGAGTTTAGATTAGTTTATTCCTTCCCCAGTCTCACACCACTCAGAGAAATCATCTTTCTAATGCCCCTTTCCCTGTATTTTTTCCCCTTTGTTTCTTTTCTCTTTGGACAAAAATCATCAAAGCCTGACTTTAATGAAAAGAGATTTTGTGTGCTTTGTCCAGTTTTTCTTTCTCCTCCTTCTTTTCCACACGGTAATTTAAGGAAAAGGAAGTAAAGCATGAAGAGGGCTCAAGCTGAAGAAAATAATTCTCAGAAGCTGTCAAAAGCCAGCAGATGCTTTGAATATTCATTTTCCAGGAAATGCTGCAGCTCAAACGTGGCTGCTAGGTGCAGAAAGGGACAGCAGCTTGATTAGAGAACACAGGTTTGGAGTCACCAGGTGGTGACAGTGAGCCACTGCATTCTCATGGCTGAGGATTCTGAGAAACCCAAAAAGTGTAATCTCTGAGGATGGAAAATGACTACTCTGTGTGACACAGGGAGACGATGACAAGAGCAACTTGACAATGTTTTTCAGGAAGAAAAGCTTCATTGCACTATAATAAAGGTATGGGAGACAGGGAGCACAGAGAGGAGAGATGATGAATGGGAAACACTGAGTAATGGGGAAAGAAATATAAGGAAAATACTCTTAAAAATCAGCTCATGCCAAATAAATGAGTCAAAAAATATTCTTCCTATTTTCATGAAATCCTATTTCAGTTATATGAAACACTCAAGTAAAACATTGCAAATAAGAAGAATTGTTTAAATTAATCCAGAAAGAAAATATTTTGCTCTATAAAAAGAAATAATATCCAAATCTAATACAAATATTGAATTAAACTGAGAAGGCAAAACTGGAAGCAGAAGTCAATGCCTTCTTAATTTTTCTGCCACGAAGAAATGGTTATATAAGAAAAGATTTATATAAAAGCCAATCAATTTTCATAATTATGAAAGATATCATGTTCCACTTTTTTGTAATTTGTTTTAGTCTCTTCTTTTCTAGGAACATTTGAGCTATTAGTGACTCTGCAGCAGTTGTTATTCTCTGCAGTTGCACCTAGAGAAGAACCAGCCTTCTTCTTCTTCTTCTTCTACATCAACCCAGCTCTCAAATAAAGAGCCCCAAACAATAAACTCATCTTGGCCTGCAGTGGCTTTGCTATGCAATCCCTCTGTCTTGGCAGTGAAAGGACAAGTGAAGTGCCAAGTGAAAATATCGAGGTTTTAGTTGACTATATTTAATTTCTAAGATAAAATAATTGTTGTTTGCAATGCCTTTACTTGGTAAAGGTGAACTACTGAGCTATGACTTGACTTCAATAGAGAAACATTCCCTCTACAGCAAACCAAAGAATATTTTGGAGGACTCAGTAAGATCAGCATTTGTCCCTTGAGCAGAGGGGATTTCAGATTGATTCTTCACTCCAGCAATTAAATTAAGGGCTTAAAATTGTGCCTGCAGTCACTCTCTGATCTCTTGAGACAGTACTGGTTCAGAAGCTTCTTTCCTCTGCTCACTCAGGGCTGGCCAGCTTAGGCTACAGGGGGAGATTTAATTGACTTCATAATCTAATTGACTTCATGGCATCCTGTTCACTGCTAGGCAAACCCTGCTGTCCTCTCCACCTGCCATTCAATTTCTTTTCTTTCTGAGAGGCAACTACCAAAACTTTCTGACAATGTGGGGAAAAGCGAATTAAACTACTTTAAAGTATAAAAAAACCTTCCAGGTGGCTTTGTTCATTTGACAGAATGCAGATCTGTCTTCTGCACTTCTTTCACTTCATGCACAGTTCTGAAGAAAGTTATAAAATTACTTGACATTTTGTGACAGGCCCACTGTCATTGCCATAACACAAGGGGACAGCACAGACAGGCAGGCTCTGTCACACCCACCAGAGCTGGTTAAGGCAGCTTCTCTGTCCTGAGAGCCTTTCTGGCGTGCAGCCCTGAGAGCAGGGACTGAAAACCAAGCAACACTATGGATTCTTCAGCTACAGCTGTTCAGGTTCTAGGTCAGATAAGACAGTTCTGCTTTAAACTTCACAGGAAGGTGGAAGTTGAAAGGTGAAGGATATTTTTTAAGCATGGAGAAGTGTATCTATTTAAATAGAATTGTATGATTATTTGGGTTGGAAAAAACCTCCAAGATCACCAAGTCCAACCTGTGACCAAATCCCCACCTTGTAAACCAAACCACAGCACTGAGTGCCATGCCCAGTTGTTCCTTGGACACCTCCAGGGATGGAGACTCCACCACTTCCCTGGGGAGCCCTTTCCAGTGCCTGACCACCTTTTCCATGAAGAAATTCCTCCTGATGTCCAGCCTGGCCCTCCTCTGGCACAGCTTGAGGCTGTTCCCTCTTGTCCTGTCCCTTGTACCTGGGAGCAGAGCCCGATCCCCCCCAGCTGTCCCCTCCTGTCAGGAGTTGTGCAGAGCCAGAAGGTTCCCCCTGAGCCCCCTTTTCTCCAGGCTGAGCCCCCCCAGCTCCCTCAGCCCCTCCTGGTGCTCCAGACCCTTCCCCAGCTCCGTTCCCTTCCCTGGACACGCTCCAGCCCCTCNNTGCCCTCCAGCAGATCCACACTCCCACCCAGCTGGGTGCTGTCCATGAACTAACTGAGTGTGCCCTTGACCATCTCATCTAAATCATTTTAGATTTTGAGATTGCATAGCCACAATTTAGAGAAGTCTTTGTTTTCTGCATTGTCAAAGCCCCTTTTTAGGAAACTCCTTTTTCAGTCAGTCACTGATTTATTATGCAGAGATCCCTGAATGATTGCTTACATGAGTAAAACCCAAAGGCACTTTTATCAGTACACAAAAAATTGGACAAGCCATACATTTTCAATTCATGATGGTTTTTGGTGGAGGACAGGCACTTCAGTAAAATTTCTGCCCTGGAAAGTCTCACTCCTACTGTACAGACATTTTTGTGGCTTGAAAAAAAAATAGGGGAGAAGTTATTTTGATAGCAGGGTACACTGACAGAGACTCTTATTTTTCACTGCAAACTACTGTAGGTTGTAGTTACTGCAGGGATAGTTAAGGATTTATGAGTTGTTTGCCGTCTAAATGAAAGAAAAAATAGCATACATGTGGCCTGTGTTCTTGTCTCCTACTTTTGCCTTGGAAGTTTTCAGTGTGACTTTGCCAATATGGTAGGGCAATAAAAAGAGGCAAAACCACACACTTTCAGAAATGTCTTATACATCAAAAGAAGGAAGGCTGCTCCTCATTCCTTATTTATAAAAGGAAGCCAACAAGCAAAGGAAAACAGACAATGCATCTTCCTTCCACATCCAGCTGTCAGAATTGATGTTGTGGAAGCAATGACACTCATCATTTGTTCTTGCATCAGCTGCTTTTCAACCATGCATATAATTCACAGATAAATTAAACTGAAGACAAAAAAGCATTTCTTTCTTTAAACATTCAATAAAACACTATGATTAGGATGAAAGTCTCCCATTGAAGTCTCTCCTCCACCAAGATAAATGGTTATTTTTAATGAAAATTCTCTTTGCACCTCAACGGTGTAAATGAATTACCGAGAAATTATTTTTTCCGTGTCCAAGGTGAAAAAGTCCAATTTAGAATTAGCAAACCATTACATTATACAATTTCTAATACTTAAATCAGGTCTGGCCAACCTGCCTGACCCCACAAGCCATTCATTGTCAACATAAAACATTGCTGTCATTCTGCAGAATATCCTATACTCATTACAAATAAAAATGTGCTTATTCACATTTACAATTCTTGAACTACTTGGGTCATAGGGGTTAGCAATGCAAGGTGAGTATACTTAGGTGTAAAATAGCAGAGAACATGATTGAAGGAGGGAAAAGCAATTTGTGGAAATTATTAATTAGAAAAGTCAGGACTGTCCCAGGAAAGAACCAGGGCCATAAACAGGAGGAAGTGTACCTGGAAGGAAAACACAGGGATGACATGCTCTGCTGATTTGTGTTTGTGTTTTTTAAATGCCTGACAACTCATGTGATTTTACCTCAGTTCTCAGTCTTCAATATTAGCGAAGACATTTTAAATTTCTTTTTCATGTGTGTTAGTTTGAAAGTAAAAACTAGTGAAATTTGAAGTCAGAAATGCAATTTAATAGAAAAAGGTAAAGTATATGCAATAATACAAAAGAAAAACCTCTGACAAAGTCAGAATACAACCTGACACCCTGTGCGTTAGGGTGGTGGTAGTAGTCCAGATGAAGTCATCTTGCTGAAGTGGTGATCCTGTAGAAAAGGTCTAGTAGTCCTTGTCCTCTGGAAACCAGTGGATAAGCACTGCTGTTCTGTTTGAAATCCCAGATTATATCCAGGTGGGAATGCTTGGCTCCTCCCCCTGGGCAGAGCATCTCACAATGGGATGATGTCATTTAATCAGTCATGTGGTGGGTCCTTGATTGCCCATTGAACAGAAATAGCTCCCCGAGGGAGTTATCTATGACTCAAGGGGCAAGGTATTGATGGCCCATTAACAGGAGATAGCCCGGGGGAGGAGACAAGAAAAACACTGCCCCTGCTGGTTTCAACAGTTCATGGAGATGGTGATGGAATACATAGCTTTGGGCACATATTTACATTGTAACCTAGGACGTCATGCAAGGTTTCAAATGATTGTGCCTTGGGCAAGGCACAATGCCCCATGGTCTCCCCAAGCAGTTTTAAATAATTTTCCTCCTTCTACCACCCAGCTGTATCTCTCTCTTATGAGAAGCAAGAACCCTCCTCTCTCTTCCAGGTAGATGCTGCTCCATGAATCACACTTCTTAATTTCACCTCTTGGTCTTAACCAGGGATCAAAAGATGTTTGCCAGAAAAATCATTTTCTCTCTGGAACTGAATTTACTGAGGAAGACATACCATCCCTGTCTGTGGATTCAAACAGACCTAAATCCTTTCTTAGATCCAAGCTATGATTCTGCAGTTAGCTGAGCAGACCTGGAAGTGAGAAGTTTGGAGGAAAATATCTGGGAGGGCAAACAACCCCAAAGCTTTTGAGAGAACTCAAAGTGGAGGGAAAATTGTGTTTAAGATAAATGCTTAAAATCGCTAGAAGGATACAATTAAAATCAGAATAGGAAGTTTCAGAAGGCTCACTAGACAGTAGAAGTTGAGGAGTTTTGGAGAATATATTGAGTTTAATTGGATTTTCTGCCCAGTCCATTTCCATATGTCATTCAGGTTAACTTCTTATGTGGCTGATAAATGACTGGTGTGGTAGGATAGTGCCATACCAATGGAAAGATGAGAATTTTCAGACTTGATCAGATCTTCTCACCCAGAACCCTGTCCCTGTGAGTTACTCGTGCTACAAACACAGGCAGAACAAGTGTGTGAGTGCTGATCTTCTTCCATCAAAAACAAGGGCAGAGAGCAGAATTGATCCTCCTTAAATCCACCAGTGAGCATTCCCAAGCTCCTGGCTGGAAATTCTTCAGGTCCAGGCAGGAGAACACCCTTAGTTCACTTTCCTCCTGTGGCCTGCAGGCTCTGCTACCAAGCACCCAATTCAAACTTTCGTTCCTTCAAGGATGGTTCTGGTGGTTGCTACTCTTGCCGAAGACTGTGGGTGCTTTCCATAGAATGGAACAGTAAATCCTGTATTTTCTCTATGGATTTCTGGATTTTTTCTTCACTCTGACCACAGATTTCCCTGCTGTCCCCAGCATTGCTGGTGCTATTTATGGAGGGATTTTTCAGGCAGAGCAGGTGCCCATGGCCATTCTGTTCTGTTCACTTCATCCCCAGAGACTTCCCAAGTTCCCAAGTCTCAGGTACCACTGCAGTGTTGTGCCCACCTTTGAAGTTATGAGCTACCCCTGTGGATATTGCCACAGAAGGACAGACTTTGTATTTATGCATTAAACACGTTTACTGCAGTAGCAGATGAGCAGAAAATTCATGCCAGAGGACACTCATGCTTTTTTAAAGACAGGTCATAAGTCTCTTCTCACTAAGAAACTCTTTAATATTAAAGACTTTTTTTAGGGATGTGCTTTCCAGCGATCCAGAAAACAGCCAGCACTGGGAATCCCTGGGACCCAATGATGCCAGAGCACTGCAACAAAAAATATGTAGCAAAAGCATTGTTAAATCTGTGCCATCACCATGAAACAAATACACAGTGCAGCCACAAAGCAATGAAAATGAAAGAATAACTGTAAGTATTTCCAGTGTTCTGTGCCAATTGAAAAATCTAGGGAAGGTCAATTGCACATTATCCCACCTAACCAACAGAGGATACATTTGCCCTATAAGCACTTTGTAATTTACAGCAATAAGTGTTTCAAGAATATGATTTTTCTACAGTAAGAACAGCAAACTATAAAAGGGAAGCAAAATATTTGCTTTTTATTTCTCTGAACAAAAAGGCCTAGACAGTAAGTGTGACTTCAGGAAGAAATAAGAAGGGTAAAACAGGAAAAAGCTCCCACCAAACCCTTAAAATGAAGTGTCTACTCAGAAGAATTGTATATGATTAAAGAAAAGTGTATAATTACTGATATACTGTCCCCATGCTATAGGTACTGTACAATTACATTCTTTGCTTTTCACAATATTATTGATATATTTATAAGAAACAACTATCCCTTACAGAATGTTCCTGTGCCTTTCTAGTAGCAGACTTACACAAACATCAAGGGATGATAGGAAAGCACAAAAGCAGCTATTAAAATATCACAGAATATCCATTACGTAGATAGGAGGGTAAGTTCATAAGGGAGAGAATGGAAGAGAATATCTCCAATTTCAAAATCAGAGGGTTTTTCTTCAAGAACATCTGTGCTTGTCAAACAGCACTGAGGCTCAGAAAAACACCTCCAGGCTGAGGAAAACACCATGAAACACTCATTTATAACTAGAGTTTAACTGACTGTGCTCATTATTTGTACCTGTCTTGCTGGATATCATTGTTGAAGATTTTACGTTCAGACCAGACCATTTATCAAGTGTAATTAATGTGTCAGACTTCAGTTTGAAAACCTTGCACTGATAATAGCAATTTCTCTACTCCACATTGGATTATCCACATCAAGTTTTTAGCAAAAGAACTGTCAGTGATAAGACTAAAAATACGATGGCTTTGTTCTTTTCCTACTTCGGTCTCCATATTTTATATGTAGTACTTGGCAAAATAAAACAAAACAGTCCCAGTACCATTTCACTTGACATGAACCAAAAGAAGCTACAGAATCAAGTAAAAATCTCACAGAGGTGCGATTTTAAAAGGCAGTTATCTCTGAGGATTGATGAAGCACTGCAGAAATCTGTATTTGCTTCAGTTTTCATCCTTTTTCCTAAGACCCTGGTTCAGACAGATGTGACACAGCTAAAAATTGGACAAAACCTTGAGTGCTTTTACCATTATGACTCAATTCCTATATGGCATGAATTTGCCTTGAGGTTGGCACACCAAACCAAGGTTTTAAGTCTTTAAGCAATGGAAAGCAACCCCACGTCATTGAAAAGTTCAGCATTCAAGCTGAGCTCAACAAAAGCTTGCAGACAAAAGTGTTACTTCATAAATGTCAATTTGTAAAAGGAAGAAAAATCCATCAAACTTCTTTTCCCTTCAGAAGCAGGGTTCCCAGTAGCACGACTCTGAAATGTCAGGAGTGAACATTTTCCCTGGTGATCTGAGGAGAAGGTGGTAATTTGGAGCTCTTTGTCACACTCCTCAGCAGCTGCAGCCCATTTTGCTCTGGAAGCAGCATGATCCTTGAGTGGAGCAGCGCTGCACCCAGCAGGCCTCACACGGAAGCAATTATTTCTATTGTACTTAGAAGGACACCCTAGTGCAGATTGACCTTAAGAAAGCCAGCTCTGTGGTCAGCACCATGTTCTGAAGGTCAGAGGTTGGTGTCACAAAAGTGGGAAGCTGAAGCAAAGCTGTCAGGAAGCATTTCCGTGGCATGATGGCACAGACTCATTCTATGGCTCTTTGTAGCATCAGTGCTCACACCTGGAAAAATCTTCTTTAGGTTTAAACTCTCTCCTGCTTTGTTTGTGGACTCAGTATTTTTCTACCATAAGAAATAACAGAGTGGTCAGATAAAAGAAAATTCTGTGAAACCACTGAACAGTACTTTAAGAAAAATTATTGCCATATATTCTTTCCAACAATAGCTTGTAGTACTACATGAAGTGGCAATAAAAGACTATCAGACTTGGCCAAATACTTCCAGTTCATAATCTTACCTCTGAAAACAGGCAAAATGCTAACTCAAGGTCAGGTCCAGTAAACAGAAATCTCAGTTTTTACAAATGAAGTTCACATTCAAAGCATGTAGGTCAGGGTAATATTTTGTGGTATGTGAAGTGTCGTATGGCTACTTGTCTCAGTGACTGAAGGATTTTTGCATTGATATAATACATACTGGACATGTTCAGGAAATGTTTAAGGAGATTTTCAAATCATTATAATTATTTATCTAATTAAAATCTTAATTGGTTAGTATCAAATCATATATCCTCTTTCATTTGTAAAATTAACTGTAGATTAAACATATTAGGCAGGACTGTATTTCCCATGTAACATAAACAAGATTTGTTCTCTATCCTGTGTTGGTGAAGTCACCTCGTAATTGAGTTTCTTTGTAAAGCAGAGTATAGTCTAGCAGCAGAGTGTAGCCTAAAGACTCACACTTCCTATCATCCCCATCATTAAAAACCCTGGTTATTTATCCAGACCTTGAAAACAGAGCTCCTAAATGCCTGTGCTTGCCTGGTAATTGAGTCTCTCTCCCTGCACAGGTACTGGATGAGGGAACTGCAGCAGTACAGAAATGCAGCATTTATTCTTTCCAACTCTTTGGCTATTTACAGTATCACACACCTGAAATGATCACAGATGCAAGCCTCTGTTGTTGGGAAAGCTCAAAGTATAAGTTTTTTGTCCAAGCTTTTTTGTTTTTTATAAGTTTTTTTAATTTCATGTAAAGAGACAAAGGTGACCTTATCTCTGAACAAAGAAAAATAGAGAGAGATGAGAAAAAAGTGTGGTGGCTCTCAGGTCTCCATGGAACCTCAGCAATCCTCCACAGCATCCCTGCACTCTGTGCTTTATGCAAAACCTCTCTAAACTTTCCATTCCCACTGCAGTCAGCTGGAGGGTTGCCATCCACCTTCAGAGGGGATGCTCTTCCAATCCCTGAAATCCCTGTTTCTTCACCTCCTGTTAAAATTCACTCGCAACTCACAAGGATGGCACAGAATCAGAGAGGAGAGGGAGTCCTCTGAGTGTTCACAGCTGTCACAGAATCATAGCATGAGCTTGAGCTTTGAAAGTTGTGTAACTTGAGGTAATTTTTTTTTTAAAATTTCATTTCATAGATTTCTCAAAGGAAAACATGAACATGTGGGATTTGGCTGTACCAGTATTTGCTGTACTCCTAAAACACTTGAAGCTATATGCCTAGTAAAGCCACTTTATTTTGAAGTGAAGTATCATGGGTTGGCACTAGCCAGGGGCCAGTGCACCCATGAAATATGTTTTCCTCAATTCTGCTGTGAGATAGGACCAAAGAAGGAGCACAACCACTCAAACCTAAAGAACAGAATAAACTTTATTAACTAACACTGAGAAAGAAGGAAGAAAAAACAAAAACCATAATGAAACTTTCAAGGCATTCCTCCTTCCCCCAGCAACTGTTCACTTTCCCACTGTCAACATGAGAAGACAAAACCTAGGATTTTCTGTCAAACCACCCCTTGAACAATCAATTCCCAATTCATCCAGGAAGAGCAGAGTCTCTCCTACATGCCATAGATTCTCCACAAGAATACCAGTCCTCTCGTGGCCACACCCTTCACAAATGGCCCGCCGGGATTTGCCATTGTGAAGCATGTCCCTATGAGANGGCCCAAGGACATCAATAGATCAGTGCTACATCAGCACTCCCCACTAGACTAGGCTCACATGCATCCCCCTGAAAGCATCCTACATGTTATAAAAGCATTCAGTCCATTCTCTGTGGCTTTGCAAGAGAAGTCCATGCCAACCAGCCCACTCCTTCATTCTTCCTTCTCATCTTGGGTCCCTTTCTGTCTTCCCTGACATCCTGTCTCAGGATGTGTCTCTCATATCTCCTTCAGGCTGTTCCCTTTTCACTTTGAGCAGGAATGCTTTAAAAAGTCTATCTGGGCAAGTAGAAGTTAAAATCCGAGACCTCTGCCAGCAGCTGCAGCTGTGGGCAGCTATTATGATGAAATGTCCTTGACTGCTGCCTTGAAGAAGTGGGAGGCTAAGATCTCTCAGCTCCACGCCGGAGGGTGGCGGGGGGCAGTGATTCTTCTCCTCTGCCAGGTTGGCGCAAGCCTGTCCCTTCCTTCCTCCCACCTCTGCCAGGACAGCTCCCTCGGAAGGGGGCCTCCCCGGCACGGCCCGGCCTGACTCCCCCCATAGGACATGGGAGAGGAAAAACCGGGCCGGGGCAAGCTCTTCCCTTCCATCCTCCCCCCATGCCGGGACAGTCCCTCGGGAGGGGCTCCCAGCATGGCCCGGCCCGGCCCGGCCTCCCGTAGCCTCTGTGGCCGCGGAGGGGAAGCCAGGCCGCAGCTGCAGCACGTCTGCACCTGTTCAAGGCGCAAGGAAAGAGAGCGATTCCCGGGAAATCTGTGCCAAAATGTACATCCGACGGAGGTGAATTTCACCTCCGATTGGTTCATTTCTCTGTCTGTCCCCAAAACTGTCCCACCACTGGTCTTACACTGGGCCCAGGGGAAATTCACAAACCAACCTCACTTCCAGGGGTGGTTATTTCCTGCCCACTGATATGTCAATCAATATCAAACCAGCGCATGAAGAAAACTTGCAAAAGTTTTTATTTTCAAGACTGACAGAGATGATTGCATTTCAGTGAATTCAGGCAAATACTGGAGCATTAGAGCTGCAATTATTTCTTAGAGGTTAAGTCCCTCTTCATTCCTTATGGACAGGGAGAATATGGGTTTGAGTGAACTGCGTCCGCTAAAGGCAGGAAAATTATATGGACTTAAAAATCTATAGGCTTCTGCTGAAAATGGACATCAGCAATTACTCTGTGTTTTAGAGCATCAGTGAAGGCCATCAACACCAGCCACAATTTCCTCCTTTTAATTCCTTGACGGCCAAAATCACCTCAAGATTCATTTTTCTGAGTACGTGTTACGGACAACTTCTAATTCATTGTTACTGTGCTGGCTTAGAATCAATCTTCTGAACTCACATCACAGAAGAAACCAGTTTGTAATTAGTGCATAGTTACTGGACGAAGAAACACCTGCCTTTAAAAACATCTCTTAGCCTGGACGCCTGGGAGCTTTTTCTAACTTAAAGCATCCCACAACATTCTTGTTTCCGTGAGAAACCCCACGCAGAATTCTTTGAGATGTTTGGTTTGGGATTTCAAGATTTTTTTTTCCCACCAAAAGTTTTACTGCAAACTACAGCAACTATAATTTTTTAAAACCTGATTTTAAATGTATTCTACAAGCAAACTGAAGAAAACTGTGAAATTATTTGTGTGACTTTTCCACCGTACACCTCTGCAAGCTGTTTCAGAAGATGAAAGCCTCGAATACCATCAGTGAATTTCACATGACCTGTGGCAACAAAAATGTTCATTTAGAGATTGTGGGTTGCAATATGAGAAGTAGCTGTATAGACCAAGATTTTCAAAAGATGGTAGAGACAGGGACAACTTTAAAAGCTTTAATTTTCTAGGAAATAAAACCTGCTCTGCAAATGCTGTTACTTTGTAAAACAAGTCCCAGCAGCATGGCACAGGCTGCCAGGGACTGCTACGTTTAGAAAAAAGAATCTTGATTTGCTTTCTGAGCTCCCAGCACATGAATATCTTCATTTTGCTTCTCAGAAAGTCAAAGGATAAAGAAGCCAAACAACTCTTCCAAGTCACACACTGAAGCAATGCCAGAGCTGGATGTGAACTTGGCTGCTCTTAAGTGCTCATTACACCCAAGGCAGCCATACAGAATTTTCCTCAACACATTTTTTGATAAGGAGTGATTTTTTTCCCCATAGAAGAATCCATTTAAAATGCAAAATCAGTCTTGTGCAGAATCCTTCTGCATTACCAAGGTGATGTAATTACAAGTAGAATTCAATTCACTCACTGGTTGAGCATTAATTGTAGTTTTGCTCTACTACAGTTTGGGAGGAAAAAAAAAATCAAACTTCATTAGACTGAAAATGATTATCAAGGGAAGTGATTGCAACTCATTTATTGCCTTTCCACCTGCTTATAAAGGACAGTGGTTTACCAAAACTGGAATGTTTCTCTACTTTCACATTTGGTGTACATGATTTTGGATATTCCATATATTCTTTCTTTTAATGTTTAAAACCAGTTATTGCTGAATGCAACTTTCTAAACATAACATGTACCCCTCTCCCCAGAATCTACACAAAATTTGTCCATAAAATTGTTCCACAGGAATGTCAAAACATGAACTCACTTCATACCTCTTTTTTTTTTTTTTTTATGTGCAAGCTGGGCTTCACTTTAGACAGCATCTTCACTGTTGCAGATTCTCCATTAAGGTTGTTTGGTTGGTGAAGATTTCACAGACAGTATTTATTTTTTTTTTCTTTTTTTTATGCATAAGGAAATTGCAACTCTCCTTGCCTATATTTTGACTTCTACCGAGCTCAAGTTCCTTAAACTTCACACAACTTGACTTTTCAGTGTGGAAAGTCTCATGAAAATGGAAGTTCCTGACAAAGATGTTTGGGTTTTTTAATAATGAAATTAAGATTATATAACCTGTCACATGGACCTAAAATATAGACAATGTAGGGTGGCTGCACAAATACCACAAATATTTTTATTTCTAGTTTTGGGTGTTTTAAAACTCTCACTAAAGTGTGATAAAACAAAACCAAACCAAAGCAATCTGCATCTTAACAATTTCATAATGAAGTAATCACTGAAAATTCAAAACCAGTGAAATATTGGTGCTTTGTTCTCTTGGTGCTTTTGGGCACCTGAGGAGTCAGTTTAAGGCTATATTCAGTAAACTGGTTTTTATTCATATATAACATGGAGCTGTAAAATAACTTCTGTATCTAACTGCAGCATAGCAGCAAATACATTTAGAGCAGGATGTGCTATGAGTAACAACAGCAAGATGGACTCAAGTCTACATCTCTCTTACTATTTCTAATATAATAGCTTTTGCTACAATGGAGAACACTGAAGAAATTGGTCCTTTCTAGTTAAATAGCAAAGAAACAATATTAGACCTTCTTGGCTCATCTTGGCACTCAGTGTATGCAAGTACCGTGGCCTCAAACAGAAACAATTTTTTGTCATTAAGGTTGTCATTAAAGCCTTGTTCTTACCACCCTGCTCAGCTGATGTGTAGCATTTGCTTTGTATTTATAAAAGCCATCACAACGTCCTCATTCCTTCCTTTTAAACAGAAAAACCAAAACCCACTTCCATTTTGACTGGAATGTTTGTTGCTCTATCTCAGTCAAACACTGATTCCAAGACTGAAAAGGAACAGAGACCTTTTTTAACAAGGCTGTGTGACTAGTTTCAGTGGAATTAGGAACACTAACTTGAAGCAAATTCAGAGTAAGCCAGGCCCCTGAATGACCTGAGGTTTTTTTCCTTTTTCTTAAGCCGCATGTTAAGAGTTTAAATTAAAATCCATTTTGATTAAACATCATATTTCATATCTACATATATGAGTCAGACTACCAGTAGTAATTTTTGTTGACAAGTAGATTCTTTTATTTCGTGGTAGATCTCATCTAAATATGAGTCTTCTTGTAAGAAAAAACAAGTTATAAAGAAGATATCTTAACCTTCAAAATATATCTGATGTTTCCATTTATTAAATTTCTGGAACTCCAGTTTTTTTTTCGTGACCTTGAGTAGAACATGTTTCCTCACTTTGAGAGATCATTATTATAAATATGGGTGTGAATATAATAAATTAGTAACAGAAACTCTACCTCTGTGTTTCCCCCATAGAAATCTATGGCTAAAGACAAAGAAGGTTAAGAAATAAATCCTAAAAGAGCTGCTGTGCTAAGTTTATTTATGGAGTATAACTACTTTCAGCCTTAGATGAATAAATTGAGGCTAGACAGGACCACAGTAGGGAATGACTTCCCCCAAGAACCCAAAACTAAAGCAAAGCAGGTCCCACCTGTGAGCAGCAGGGACTTGGATGGAATCTGTGCAGCAAGGGTGAGGTGCACATCCAGTCAAAACCAAGCCTGTGAGTCGAGAGATTTCCCTTACATCACTGTGAGGCAAACTTTGTGCCCACATTTCCCTAGCTCAATGTAACAAATGCCTCCTGAATTATTGAAAACTGCTTCTCTCCAAGAGATTTCTGTCCTGCAGATCACAAGTGCTTTTCCTTCAACTCTAAAGCCAACTTTGCTACCAGGCACAGCAGTTCTGTAAAAAAACCTCACGCCTGTGTAAAAGTTATGTAAAAGGGCTATTGTGCTTTGCTTGAGTTCTGAACAGGTAGAAACAACAGCATTTTCTCGTTGACAAACCGTCTGCAATTTGCACAAACTCCTGAGAACACCCAACACTATCAGACTTCAGGAAGTGAAGAGAAAAATTTTAATGGGCAAAGAGATATCACAGACTGTGGACTGAACCCAGGCAGAGCCACAGAAACCTTCCAGTGCCTCACTGCTTTCCCTGTCCTTTGGCAAAAGGTTATTGACTGTTGTGCAGAAGCTCATGTAGATACTATTTACTCTGGAAAATAATTTCTGCAGGGAAATTTTGACTAAAGTTGCAGAATTGTTTTCCCCCATCTGCAAATTTTGAAGAAGAAAGCACAAGGCCCTGCCTCACATCTGTACATTCATTTGTGTATACACAAAAAAATCATCTGTTTATATGCACAGAGCTGTCTGTACTGAGCTTATTACTAAGATTTTAATTGTCTAAGTGTAATTACTTGCACAAGAGTACATGAGACCCTTTCACAGTTAAGTATCTGCTATGTGAACCAATTCTAATTCCTGCCTTCATTTTCCAACCAGTTATTGTCAGAACTACAGCAAAACATTCACACTGTGTTAGAGCAATTCGTTTGTTGTTCAGACTGTTTACTTTAATCTGAGTTTGATTTCAATCCAATTTTCCCTTCCTGAAGGAAGAAGACACAGGTCATTAGAAACACTAAATCCCAAAACTGGCCCAATAGAAACAGAGTCAGTCTTTCTAAAATAGAGATGAGCTTTCTGTTAGAATCATCAAGTCATTTAGGTTGGAAAAGACTTTTAAGATCATCAAGTCCAACTGTTCTCCCATCACTGTCAAGTCCACCTCTAAACCATGTCCCTAGGCACAACACCTACACATCTTTCAAATCCCTCCAGGGATGATGACTCAAACACTGCCCTGGTCAGCCTGTTCCATGGCTTAACAACCTTTTTGGTGAAGAAATTGTCCCTATTATCCAATCTAATCCTCTCCTGGCACAGCTTGAGGCTGTTCCCTCTT
>VXBQ01002462.1:258853-373556 GCA_013400175.1 Phainopepla nitens
CATGGGTGCAGCGTGTCCAGGTTCCTTCCTACCCTCAAGCAGAACAACACTCACACAGCATGGTGTTATTTGCTGCCAGCACAGATGATGAACCTTGAGCCTCCTCTCATTTCAAGTGAATGCCATGTGGCCTGTGCTTGTGCCACCTGCAGCCACTGCCACTGTTTGCACATCAGGGAACAGTCCAGGACCAGAATCCTGTGAGTTGACAATTGCATGGGACAGGCAGCTCCCAGTGCTTTACTGGTCTCTTTTCTGATGCCTCTGTTTGCCTGAGCATTGTAACAATGCAACAAAAATTATCACAGATGGAGTAAACCTCAATAGGAAGAAAAATTGCAGAGAATACTGCTCCAAAGACTATACTACTCTGCATGCTTTACATATAGCTCTCATTTTCTTCATGCAGCACCCAGAAATCAAAGTGGGGCAGAATTCCATCTTTGTGCTTCATTGATGAAGGATTTCTAAATAAATACCTCAGTAAATATGGAAGTGTTGATCTAAACAGCCTTAACAGGCTGAATACTCACCAGCTCTTATCACCAAAATCGCTGTGCAGCAAATAACCAGAGCATGAAAGTGTTAACAGGGAGCTGAAACAGCACTGCATAAACCTGTTCTTGAGAACTGGAATTAGTACCCTGCTACTAATACACACTCTGGGGTGGCGTGAAAAACAAACAAGGGGCAGACTCCTCTAGTTGGTGCCCTTTCCAAAAAATTCCTGCAATGTCATCTAACAGTTTACAGCAAGGGTTACACTCTTCTGCCAGCAAACTTTGGTTTTGCCAGTGGAACAGATTGCAATTGACAGGTGAGACAAGCGATGCTTGTAATCATTATACATCTGAATAATTCAATTTTCTACTGATTCTTAATTTAGTACTTCAATGGTTAGCAGGCCAACACAGCACCTGCTAATTAGATACCTGAAATTCCCTCTGTGATAATGAGGCAAGGTCTTGGCCTTTGGGCTTGCAAAGGCAGCTGGCACCAAGGCACTGAGTCAGAGCAATGTCAAAGTGACTTCTGCTTCTGTAATGACCCAACCTGCCATTAGCTACTGTCCATCCTCCAGGCAGTTGCCACTTTAGATGTCTGTGGTGCCAGGTTTTCCTTGGGGATTCTGCTTTTAAAAACAGTTGCCAAGCCAAAATGGAATCAAGATGTATGGAAACCTTGGAGTTTGTTTGTTATTTGGCCTAAAATCTGATGCAAACAGATAAAAACTGGACAATACCTTCAGAGGAACTTGCACACAACAGTGGCTTCTCTTGGTTATTCAACAGACCCCATATTTTGGAAGATCTGCGGGGTCAGGTGAGTTCTAAAGGCTCCTGTGCAAAATAAATAAAATCAGCTTGGCTTTTATAAAGAAATTTACCTGTAAAAACCATGAAGGTGTAAAGCATTCTTCTTTAGGTTCTCCTTTGACTTTTGGTTTTGCTGCTCCCTTGCACATGTGGTAAAGCAGACACTGGTGTGTTTATGGTGAAGCCTGATGAATGTTTACAGGGTTGGTGAATAGCTTATTCCTCTGAGTAAGGAGCTTATTCCTCATCAACTGATTCTTGAATCTTCATCAAACTTGCGTTGAAGATTGGCTGGGACTCGGTGCATTACAGGGGAAACAATTCAGAATACCGAGAAGCCTTTTAGCAGCTCAGTCGTGTCCTCTTAATGTGAAATCACATCTCCATCCAAGCTGGGTGTCCTACTAACAGAAAAGCAGGCACAAAAGGGGCACTGACTTTTACTCAGTCACTTCTACATTTGTGCTGTCTCAGAATGCATTGCTTAGCAATTATTCAGGGGTGATAACACTAATCCAAAAAGGTTACTATTCCCTTTTGTCCTTCCTTTGCATTAGTTTCTTAAAAAGGTTATTTCAAAACAGAAAGCCTTCCATCATTGCATTTTATTATATTACAGTTACTTGTGCTGGTAGAGGGAGTAAAAAGTGGTTTAGAATAAAAAAAAAAAAAACAAAACTTTAAAAATAAACATTACAAATAAAAGTACTGGCAGAAGGAAGTAACTCCATATAACTGACATGATTCCCATTACTGCTCATTAAAAAAAAAACAAACCACCAGATTTTTTTTAGAAACAGTAGGCATGACAAGAGTGATGTATCTGAAAGCAAGCTCTGTGTTTATGGCCAATACCAGAAACATGAAGTGTAATGCAACCTTGTTACCTACATACATTTTCCAATTAGTCCTGAAGCAGATTTAAATTGCTATTTAATGGGTGACAGGCTTCCCATGATTTTAAGCTTCAAGCATTTTATGAAAGAAACTCAGCCTTTCTACTTTACCATGTACTGGAGATTAGGAGGAGGAGGTCAGAGTATTTCCCCCAGTGGGATTATATTGCTGCAGATCATTCAACCTGGCAGATTTCTTTGTCTTTACCCACTGACATTAAGGTTTACATCCAAACTTTCAGGTAAGGATGCTCAGCACAAGGCTAGAATTCAAATAAAAGTGCCCTGACTCTCCAAGACGTTGAGCATTTGTGACTTTGAAGGCTTTCCTGGCTCAAAAAGTGCAGCTGAGAGTTTTAAGCTTCAAGAAAGATTTTCCAGGAGAAGGCTCTATACAGCACCTCCCAAGAAAGGACACAGTTGCAGATGTGGTGAGGCCTTAAGTCAGTAACTATTAAAAGGAAAGAAAGGAAAGCACTTCTGGAAGCCCCTGAGCTGCTGACTATTGGAAGACCAAAGAGCAAAATACTTTGTCATCCTTCTTTGGCTGTGGTGATCAACACGATTTATTGTTGAATCTAATGATTGCTGAGTCATAACATTTAAAGTTCCTTAACTGCTGTGGTTTTTCAACAAAATGATCCTCTCCCACATGGTTTTTAGGCAGCTGCCTTATTAGATTTAGAACTTGCCTGCAATACCCATGAGGCTACTGCCTGAGTATATAACTAGGTAGAGTTTACCCATCTTTTTTTTCACTGGTACAATTATTTGACTGAAATTTTTACATTTGGACTTTGGTAGTTAGAGCCTTTGTTTGGTCTAATATTGTGAGTAATTCACACCCTTAAGGTTTGACTGCCTGCTCACAGCCAGCACAGGAATTAACATGCACATTACTGAGATGTTTTCTTGTAAGGTGTAATAGCAGCCACTTTTAAACAGTTTTTAAAATTTTTAATGCAGTTTGTAAAGTGTTTCAAAAATATACACTAATACACTACAGTCAAGACCTTCAAACTGAGAACAGGCAGAAAAGTTGGTTCTCTGAGGAAAAAAACAAAACCATATGAAAAAAAATCTAATTATGTGCAGAAATATGAAGAGCACCATTTTTTGGAAAACGTCATTAAAAAGATACAACAGCCCTTTCAGTCATATTTAGTGAACAATTCTTCAGAATACCCTCTGTGACTCTATCAGTGCTCATGTGAAAAACAAAATCATGAGCTTCACCTGACACCCAGAAGTGCTAGAGAAGCATCAGAACTTGTGGTGAAACTACTCAGTGCCTGCAGCAAGAAAACTTGAGTGATAGCACAGAAAACTGATGAGTAAATATCATATGTTTAATGTCTGCTAGTACAGAAGCAGCTGAGCTGATTTTAAACTTTGGACCAAGCACAGTGAGCAACAAATTTCCATGCCTTTAAACCTACTCTTGGATGATATGTTACTTCCTACCCACAAGTCTGCTCCTAACAGTGCTACTGTTCCTGCTTTGATCCTGTTTAAGATCCTTCACTGAAGCAGTTTTCTACTGCCACCGTCCTCTCCCAGAAAACAGGAATAAATGTATTAGACAAAAAGGCCCCATCTGCCAAGAAAGATCCCAGGAAAACACAGTGATAGATAATGTCCTCCTTCCAAAATTAGTTAAGTAGTTAAAAGTTGCTTTTATCCTGGAGGAAGAGTTCCCTAAGCTCAATACAGAGACTGGTACCTCTCTTGGCTGCCCAAGGAACCAAGGAGTTCCTTGATATTCTCAGCCTTGTCCCCAAAAGATCCAGGAGTTCTCTAGGCAGAGCCCAGGTCACACCTAAGTATTATGTTCACTTCTGGACTTCACAGTGCAGGAGGAATATTGGAGAGAGTCCAGCAAAACACTACTCATGATGAAGGTTTTACATGATGTGAAAACACCACTCACTCACACTGGAGCACCTCATGTGAGGGAGGGCTGAGAGAACTGTTTAGCCTGGAGAAGAATCAGGGGGAATCTTGTCCATGGACATAAATACCTGAAGGCAAGATGCAAAAAAAGTGGAATCAGGCCTTTTTCACTGCTGACAGAAGAGAGGGGCACAAACTAAATCAGAGCAGGGTCTATCTGACCATCAGGCCATCAGGAAATGCTTTTGTTTTGTGTGGGTGACTGACCCCTGGAGCAGGCTGCCCAGAGGGGCTGGGGAGTCTCCCTCCTTGGAGATAGCACAAGGCAGTGGGATCCAGGTAGCCCTGCTTGAGCAGGGGACTTGGACCAGAGGACCTGTAGAGGTCCTTCCAGCCTCAGACATTCTGTGACTCTGTGGTTCCATATAAGTCAGTTGTGTGGTCCTGAGCACCTTTTCTTCACTCCCCTGTACAAGCTGGTGGCATGACACTGGAAAGGTTATTTGTTAGCAGGAACATGAGCTAGTCACCACAGCTCATCTCTTTTTAATATAAAATCTTGTACTATGCCAAGGCTTGAACCTCACCTATCTCAAAATTTAAGAGGAGAAGAACTACAGACAAGCATCAGTGATGAATGCTTAGGAATTCAGCATAAAGTCACCGAATGGTTTGGGGTGGAAGGGACCTTTCAAGGTCATCTAGTCCAACCTCCCTGCAATGAGCAGAGACATCTTCCACTAGATCAGGTTGCTCAAAGCCCTGTCTGACCTGACCTCGAATATTTCCATGGATGGGGCATCCACCACCTTGGCAGGGAAGCCTGTTCCTGTGCCTCATCATAAAAAATTTCCTCCTTAAATCCAGTCTGTATCTATCATTTTTTAATTTAAAACCATTACCCCTTGCCTTATCACCACATACCCTGCAAAATGTCTGTTCCCATCTGTCTTACAGCCTCTTTAAATACTGGAAAGCTGCCATAAGGTCTCCCTGGACTCTCAATCTTCTCCAGGCTGACCAACCCCAACTCTCAGCCTGTCTCCATAGAAGAGGTGCCCCAGCCCTCTGATCATTTGTCCATCAGAGAGAAAGCCCTCAAATTTTCCTATTGCCTCATATCATGGCAGAGCTTTTTCCTAGTGTTGTACAGATACAGAGTGCTTGCTAAAAACTCTCCTTTACTGGGATCTGTTGCAAACAGCAATGTTGACATGGGAAATCTCCTCAGTAAACAGTTGCTTGCTGTCTGGATGACAACAATATCTTGATATGGCTTGGGTGAGTTGTCTTAAATGGCAGTTTTGCCAAATTCTTATGTACAGCTCATATATATTCCTATATACAGCTTCTCCCTGGCCCTCCCAGGGTTTGTAGTCTACCCTGAAGCACGCAGCTATTACCTGTGGAGGCATCAGTCCATTTCTGTGACTGTAATTTTCACCTCATACTCAGCTGAAAATAGTAACTTTCAGGTCAGGATATAAAGGCTAGGCCTCATCGGGAATTTGGACATCTCAGTTTCACAGGAAGGATCTGCTCTGTCTAAACCTAATTTTCACAAGATAGCAGATGTCAATACCTTCATACACCAAGAATGTCTCATTGGACCTAAATAGTTTTATCTGTCTTTGCACAGAGATGAGATTTCATGTCTGACTTTCTTGGAATTGAATATATTATTAAGTGAGAGCTGATAACTTTATCAGCTGAGAAGCATCAGCTTCTTCTGCAAATGTCTCTATCTTAAATTGGAAATATGAGAGAAGAAAATACGTATTTAAGGTCTTTGTAGTTCCAGCCATGGAAAAAATATGGTTTTCACTGCCAGATACAAGTTAAAATAAATCAATAGCCTTCTCTTAGGCTAAATATGCTATCCATTTTCTGTTTCTGAATTTAACTGCAATAATGTGGGTTATCTGAACACTTCTACTTTTAAACTAAGGCAGGCCTCATCATGAACCGGATTATTCATGTAATATTCTGCTATACCAATTCATGTAATTATCCTTGTTATACCGATTCAGTATGAATTCTTACCAATATACTACTTGGTATATATGGGATGCACACTGTCAGGAACACTGCAGTCTGTGCTGAAATACCCCAAGAGCCACCAGCAACAGCATCCAGTATTCACACATCTTTATGGGGCTGTCAGCAGAACTGGTTGAACTGGAGTAAAATTGTTCAAAGCAGTGGAAATCACCATTTCTCGGGGTATTTCTGATTCTGGTGGAGAGAATACATATATTTAAAGTGAGCAGAAATGGAATAATAATGGAATTAAACTTTGTGTCTGGGCTAACTCTAGCTGTCGAGCTGTATCTGTGCAGCTTCAAAGTGGAAATCACTGCATTTCATCCCACTTAAAATATACCAGCACTGCTTTCTGTAATGCACGAGGGTTATTGCACATTACACAACCCTCAATGAAAGACAGGGGATTTAAGCTGTTGGCAAAAGTTTGCAGAGATTTTTTTTTTTTATAAAGATGTTTTTACAAAGCACTTCCCCACATGAAGGCAGAGTTTCCTAGGATTCCTATGAGCCTCCAAGCAAATCCGTGGAAACATAATAAAAGACCAGAAAGAAAAAACTGTGATTATGAAAGAAGGATAATAAAGGAAAAATAAATAAGCAGTGAAGGAGATGGAGAAGCTACAACCTGTGAAACAAATACCCAAATTAATTATGCTTCAGGAAGCGTGACTGCACTTAATTATGCTTCAGGAAGTGTGACTGCACTGACAGCAAGGAGGAGAGCCTCGCTGCAGTACAGGTCTGTTTGCTCATGATTACAGTCCTGAAGCTTCTAGCCCAAGTATGACAGCTGTGTTTAAATAAAGCTTAGCAAGGAAACATGTTTTATCACCAAGATAACACACCGCGCTTGGGGAATTATCTCCTTTCACAGTCAAAGAAATTGTTATCTATTTCCTTTGGCTTCAGATCCAGCCTGAAATGACTGATTTCCAGAGGAATGCTGCCAAGTCCTATTCTTCTCCTGGAAACAATAGAAGAAAGTTTGAAAAATAGAGAGACCTTTTTCAGATGTGTGTTTAGCTACAGGGAGCCCCCTATGACAAGTAATCACCTCCCGGTCTGTCATTCCTAATTTTTTCTTACCATTTCTTTCATCTGAAGACAGCAAAGAATCTTTTGATATATTTTTACAGCTCTGTAGCATTCCGAAGCATCTGATTATGCCATAAAACTTCATTATCCTACAACTAAAATCCAATAATCTTGCTCACATGCCAGTTAGTTATCTTATACTACTAGTTAATGCTACATTAAGTGAATGCAAATAAATCAGCTTAATTAGACAGTAATTCAGTATTGTAGTCAAAAATGAGCAAACCTATTGGTTCAGCTTATAAACCTGAAAAAAATACACCAGAAAAGTACTGGATACTTGAATGATTATGGCCAAAAAGCCTACAAGAAATGCCACAAGGCCTACAAGGATGAAGGGATGGGATATAAGAGAACAGGGTAAAGTGTCTAGAATTAAATGTGTTACCAGAAGACCACAATAAAAAGTGTCATAGTTGATGCTAAAACATAGTTGGCAATGCTAATGCTGGAAGAACAAAGCCAGATATAAATGCAAATAAATGCAATAATTGCATTCCAGTTATCTTATTAAATTTTACTGTTTAAATAGCTCCATTGCTTTAATAAATATTTTGACTATCCCCAGGATTTAATTTTCTGTTCTTAAACTTTCATTTGCGTTATCCATCAAAGACGATTCAGGCTCTAAGCTTTAAAGAAAGGCAAAAAAAGAAGGTGTTAGGTCTGCCTGGTTGGTTCCCAGCTAATGAATTTAGTTAAGTAACCAAAACTGTAGAACCAACACAGATGGCAGAGAACAGAGCAAGTTATTACACTGCTATCCCTGGTATCAGCCATTACTGAGCATATTCTTAGATCCAAAAATTGAAGTGAGAGGTCTGTCCCATATCTTCACCCCTCTCTTTCTCCCTCCACCTTCACTATGGCTGGAAATTATTTAAGTTTCATGACTATTTTTAATTAGTTCTTTTAATTAATTGTAAGAAGTGCTCACTTTTATCCAGCACTAGTTAAGTTTCTTCATAAAACCTTACTGTTATTTGATCATTAAATCACCGAAACATCAAGTTTGCTAAAACTAACCCTCACAAGCTTTAATGAACAGAGCCAGATGGAATTGAAGATTGGACATCTAGGATCTTAAATTTATGGCCCTTCAAGGATGTTGGAGTAGGCAGAAGGTATGGAGGAGATCAAGGCCTGGCAACTTGGAGACTCCCTGTCTGAGGAGAAAAATCTGAATCCTCTCAAGAGGATGTGGTCTGAAGAAGGAAAGTGGTGGGAGCATAGAGCCAAGAGGAAGGGGGCACCAACATAGGTAAAGGAGTGGGTCAGAAACACGGGAACTCTTCTTTCTGAAGCTGTTACCTGCTGCAGGAAACAGAAGCAAAAAAAAAAAAAAAGGTTGATTGGTTGATAGTTGTATTGTTCTCCTTCCAAATAGAGAATGGAAATATGAGTGATAAAAATCAGATAGAGAATCAGGACTGGTGTAGACAAATTTTTTCCTGAGTCTAGAAGCACTGAGTGTAGCCGTTTACATGAGTAAATTTCCATTAGTCAACAAGGCCTTCACCAAAACAAGGCTTGCAAAATTCAAACCAAATACATCCAACATAAGCCTGTCCAATAACATCAGCCTGCACAGAGCTCTGATTAGAGAAAAGAGTGAGTGAAACCTCAGTGCTCTTGAATTTTAAGGATTTAATTCTCAACCAAGCCATACATCTAATCTTATTCAGGCATTTCCTCTTAACATGTGCAGTGGTATTTTTCCCACAGCAGGTTGCAAGGGGTAGGATCTCTGACCTTCAAGGAAGAAGGCAAGCACCAGATTGTCCTGCCAAACAGATTTCTAGTGCAAATCAAGTCTTTGCAATTGCTACAGTGGGGAAAGTACAAGAAAATAAAGATTCAGTACTGCAGCAGTCACTGCACTTAGTTTATCAATGGTACACTTAGTTTATCAGTGATTTGCTTGCAAATGGGGTAAGAGAGGTCAAAGGAAAGATATGAATACTGAAACATCTGGGGCTGGCTTCCTTCTAAGAGAACCTTCATCCTAATTTGAAAGAAGAAAGCAAAAATAAGCTAAAATTAGAAAAATCACATATAAAATTAGGTCAAATAAGATCCTTTATACTTAGATATGCTGTACAATTGCTGTGAAATTGCACAGTATTAAATGAGGGGAAAACATCATAAGTTGGACAAGTGAAGGCTTCTGCAGTTTTAAACCCCTGAATTGAATTGAATTTCTGGGCATCACTTCAGAACAGAAAACAGTTTAGGTTTCATTTTTTCTTCTTCATTGTTTTTTTCTGTCTTTAAATCTTTTCTTTAAATGCATATCACACACCAGTAAATTAAATTCCTCATTACACTTTTTTTTTTTTTTTTTGCTTTTGAGGGTAATTGATTTCAATAAAGGCTGTGAAAATGGAGCTATCCATGCTGCACAGAAAATCTTCCATGCAGAATTTAACTTGGGTTTGTGGATTTTTCTTATCCTCCAGGCAGTCATTTGCTGAGGTTCATTTAATCAACTCAGGTGCTATTATGTGAACAACCAGCTGGAGGAAGTTTATTTCTAATAATCTTCAACAGATCTCTCAGAGAATATTCCCTCACATATCTGTATTACAAGCAGTATAACATAAAGTAATCATTTTATACTTCTGTGAATTCCTGTGCTTAGTCCTGAAATTCTAGGATTAAGAATTAAAGAAATTGAGATGGCGATGTAGTTCTTTAAGCATTAGAGTAGGAATCAGGCTGTAGTCTAGAAAATTTAAATTGTGCTTAAAAAAAAAAATCTAACAAGAATCGTCTTGTCTACATGAATCTGGTGCAATATGTAGTAGAAATATAGCATTACTGACCACATGAAATGGCAAGTGACACAAATAACTTAGTTAATTAGTTGTCCTGCAAGATACACAGCGTGAGCTAAGGGATGAAACATTTTAGGCCCAGTTTTGAAGTTCCTTTCTGTTGTATTTAGGCCATACTTTGCTTATCTAGACCACATTTGAGACTGTGACATCCTGGCCCTACCTGTTATATTTGGGCCTTTAGGTTATAAGTGAGTACAAGTTATCAAGTTCCCTCTGTGGCAAAACACAGACTAAATTCTGTACTGGGGCATACCACACCCACACCAGTCTGGTACAAATATGACTACAAACTACTTTTTTACATCTATTATACTTTGCTTGGCTTTCTTCTTGCAATCCATTCAGCACCAGATTCTCATTTAAAAAATCAAAGTGCTGTGAGGTCTAATTACCACGGCTCAGATTGGTATTTATTATGCAATTATTCATCTTTATAATTGCTAGTCCCAAGCTTCCAGGTTCCCCCCTCAAAAAAAAAAAAACCAAACAAAAAACCAAAACAAAATAACCACCAAAAAACAAAAAAAAACCCAACTAAACAAAACAAAAACCCAAACAAACAAAACCCCCAAAACCCAACAAACAAACAAAAAAAAATGAACCAAGAAAATCCCAAGCCAAAATTCAGATTTTAATTAGACTGTTTTGAGTATTTCTAAATTTGAAAATCACTCCTTTATCTTGCAGTTTCTCTTTTATTTGACAACACCTTTTAAGTAAACCAAAATCTTTCTTACCCCAGTCATGATCATTATCACTGACAATCTTCTCTCCTACTCTAACAAAGAGTAGGAGCCTCTCAAGGCAGAGACTGAAGAAGAATGACCCCGGAGCTCTCCCATGAGCCAAGTTGCACACAGAAATCCCAGAGAAAACGAGAAATTAAACAGTGAAACAGTCCTGCAATCCTGGCCCTGGATTTCTTTTAAATCCTAATTTAAAAGAAAGCTCCAACAGTTTGTCTAGGCCATGCAGCTGAGCATACACCAGGCCCGTAATATTTAACACACCCAAAGAGTCCTTCTGCCATGTCAAGCAACACTGCCACAGATTCTGTCTAAAATATACTTACACAACGAATTTAAGAAGTATGGGGAAAGCAGACATATCTTAGCACTGGACTTGCAGTGGTAAAGAGAAAAAATAGAAAGAAAGAAGAGCTCGATGCCAAAATTGTTGAAAGATTTTAAAACTAGATAAATTAGAGGTTCCTTCACGCAAGCTTATCAGTTTATCTGTAGTATAAATATTTACCAAAGAGCTGAGCCCACAGGCAGCACCGAAGGAGCTCTATTTTGGCACCTCTGCTCGTGCCTGACATTAGAACAGGCCAATCAATTTCTGTAAAATAGCCAGATAGTGCTGATAGCCTGAGGTAAACTTTTTAAAACCTTAAAATCTTCGCTTGAGATGAAGTTAGTTCAGTTTGCAATCGCAGTAGAAGTTTGCCCTGCAAAATCCAGGAGAGCAGTGGTTCAGCTGCTCTTTAGAGCTCCTGGGGCGGGACAGGCACTGGTCTGCTCAGAGCCACCCTGCCCAAACCACGCCCTGGGCGTTCATGATCAGGATCAAAAGTATCATTAAATAACTTTAGACAAAAACCTTACAGCTTTCCTACACTGGGCTGCCTCCTGCATGTCCTCATGCCAGGCACATCCCCTCCTCACATCGCTGGGGGAGCCCCAGCTGCCCTTACCCTCTCCAGGATATAGGACTGGGTTTTCCCTGTTGGGACCTGTTGGTCCCCACAGACCACGGGGTCAGGGTCATCCCCTTCTCAGGGCAGTGTCCTGTCCCTTCCCTGCCCTCTCCCTGAGCTGCTCGCACACTTTTCCTACAGCCATGGGGTTAACCCCTCTTCACCCCTCCAAGAACTCTTTGGAGCTGTCCCAGAAGTCCTGGGGCCAAGCACTGAGAGGGGCCTCAAGGTACCCCACGGTGAAGCAATGAGGAGGTTACAGCCAGGGGAAATTCGGGCTCTTCTCCCGGGTGACGGGACACAAGGAAACAGCCTTGAGCTGTGCCAGGGGAGGTTCAGGTTGGGCATCAGGAGGAATTTCTTCATGAAACGGTTTTTAAGCTTTGGAAAGGGCTGGTCAGGGAGGTAGTGGAGTCCATCCCTGGAGGTGTCCATGGAAGGATTGGATGTGGCACTCAGTGACAAGGTGGGGATCAGTCACAAGTGGGACTCGATGGTCTTGGAGTTCCTTTCCAACCTAAACGGTTCTGTGATTCTGTCATTAAGAATAAAGATCTAAACTGCATCAAGACATGCCTTAAATTAGATTTGTTTGTGATACGCAGGAATAAAGATGTTCATATATATTCAGGCAGGCAATGAAAAGCAGGATAGGTTTTTGTAGTCTTAGATACACTGCAGTTTAAAGCTTGCCACTAAATTTGACATCATCAAAGACAAAGTTGTCAGCAAAAACACAGCAAGTTATTGGAGCAACAAATTGCTGGAATAATTCTTTTGAATTGTTATCTCTGTTGCATAAAATGTCAAAATAATGTGGGTCTGTTACTTAACACTGCAGGAATTTTAGGTATTATTTTCTTGCATTTCACCTGCAGTAAAATCAAAGAAAAATTAGGATTAAAAGGACTGGAATGTGACTGTGTAATTTTAGAGGCCACAGCTCTATGAAGAGCTGAAGGTACAATGCCTCAGTTGTGAAACATGGCCTGACATGCACAAAAATTAATCATTTCTCCTGAAATGATTACCGATTTTCTTTACACAGTTATTTTGAATTTGCAGTGTTTTCCTGCACTGTGAGCACTGAGTGCTCTGGACTAACTCTGTCTGCATATGTCCATTCTATAACCATGACCTTGTTTGAAGACATAATTTCCTATTAGCACTCTCTCAAAATTAGAAATCCATAATCTTGCCCTCCAGTGACAGTTATAAAAAGCATCATTAAAAATGGATGTATTTGTGTTGCATGTGCATATTCTTTTTAATACAGTGCAATTTTTTATTCATACTTCCTTTTTATAGACCTTGTTCCCAGCAGTGTCTTGCACTTCTCAGAAATATCCTTGCATGTTATACCAGTCTTCTAAAATAACAGTAGGTGGAGAGGAAAAATAGTGTCCACTGAAGTTCCTGCTCAGTCTGGGGCAGAGCCATAGTGGCCTCATGAAGTAGTTTTGACTATGCTGATTTGGTAGATGAGTCCCATCCAGAAAATGGATCTTTTTTTGTTTTAACAGATACAAAACACCAGAAGTCTGCAGTGTGGGCTGTAGAAGAGGGCTTCTTTTGCCTCAGGACTGGCGTGTTAATTAGAATGAGGCTAGCACAGCAGAAAGTTGATTCTCTTTACAATATGTTTTTGCCTCTGTGGTTAGGATCTGTTTTCACAGAAGAAGCTATTTATGAACCAAGCTGTCATGTTCTGTCAAGCAATTGATGACTATTCCTATCCTCTGACAGCTGCTCCTTCTGATTACACCAATGACAGTTTGCCTCAGGATGGTTGTATCAATATTTTTCACTAAAAAATATTCTTGACTTTGATTCCATTTTCATCTTGTGGCACAAAACCTATCCCATCTCCAGGGGAAGTCCTATTTATTAGCTGCGCTACTCACATCATTGAAAAATACCCTCTGCAGCCTGCTTACATTCTATTCTGACAAAACATGAGCAGATCTGTGAAAGCAGTGGTATCAGCAACTCTTCTTTCCTGTACAGTGCTTCTCAAAAGGAGATGTAGCAGATCCAGTCACCACATAAACCTTTTGTACAGATGACAGGGATTGGAAACATGGGCAAGGAACTCCTGCTTTGGGTTCTCCGTTTCAATGAAATTCAGGCAGTTGTACACTTTTTTTTTTTTCTTAATAGGAGAGCATTATATTCCTTTTCACCTTGGAATTTTGGGATCAGACTACAGCGGAGATACTCAGCTTTAGACAAAGAGGTAAAGATTCTAAGAGGCAGCATCTGAACAAAAGCATTTGCATGAGCCACTCACTGTGCCTGCCTTCTCATAGCTTCATGATCATTCCTCTCCTCACCTTTCTTTCTGTGACACAGGATTCTTAACGAGTTGCATGTGGAAATCAGTTACTCGATGTGCCTTTGATAAGCTGACTGGTAGAAGATGGGAGGTCAAAATCATTTAAGACCCTCCCTATTTTACTGAGGTGAGATGGTCAAGCAGGTGAAGGTAAACACCTTCCCCTGCAAATGTCTCTCCAGTGTTACCTGAGTTCAAAGCTCCTTTTTCTAACAGGGATCAGAAAATGGTGGAGTGACCTTTGAGATAAGCTATGAAAAGCTGCATTCCTGCTCCAAAGCAAGGAAAGGCTGCAGTGCTCACCAGCCTAAACTCTGTGTGAAGGGAGAAAGTTGATGACCATTAGACTGCTGCCTTTCAGACTGAGCACTGGAAAACTGAGCTGGGAAAGCAACTTTAGGGCAGTCAAAGGAAAGGAACATGTAAACATGTACTGAGAAGTGGGCCAATGCATCTCACTTCTCCCACAGAGGATGGGAAAGGAGTTAGATCTCAAAGCATCCCTCCAGCATTTGGCTTGATTTAATTTTATTTAAGCGAAATCTTAATCTTAAAATGGGCTTTTTCCACATCCAGTTCTAAACATAACTTACTGCAATCATGCAAGTGTGCTTCTCCTATTCTTCCATCTTTCTTTTTCCTTTGCAAATCTATAGGTCCTCTTTTATAGCTTATCTATCAACAGAGCTGTCAATTAAGCTGTAGCAAGATAGTACAGTGCTCAATTCTGTCTTAAAGCAAGAATGAGAGTTATGAATTACCAGAACTTGCACTGCTGCTAATGCATTGCTGGTGAGACAAGATGCTGGCAGAGGGGGGCCCAGCTGGTTTTCAAAACTCAACCTTATTTTCTTGGATATGCAGTTAGCAAAGTGTAAATATGTTTAGACTTATAAATGATTAGCAGAATTATGAAGTTATTGAGGATCTTCAAATATCTCAGCAATGCATTAATTTTTCAGTCAGCTAAAGTTTTCAATTATAGGCTTCAAAGGCTAAAATCCTGGCTCCAGCACAATTAAAATGGCTTTTTTCATTGACTTTGATAGATTCTGGATTTCACTTTTTCTGTAAATGCCTTTTACTTTTGCATTTCTAAACAACACTCAGATTTTGGCATCATCAAGGGACTCCCAAAGACTGAATCTGCTCCAAAAGTCCTGTAACCCATCTGGCTAGGACGTAACTCAGGCCCTATATATGATTCTTCCTAGGTTTTCCTATTGATTCCACAAGTAAGGCAGAGACCCAGGTGTGATTTTGGAGTCAGCACAGGTGGGAGCAAGAAATCACTCTGTGATCTTGAGAGAGATGCAGACCAGGAGGCAGAAAAGGTAATTTTGGTGATATTTGTCCCTGTGTTAATGTCTCTGAACCGAAAACAATCTCCAGAAGTACCCTGGTGAGTGAAGTATTAGAAAACAATGAGGCCCTCATTCATGCTGACCATTTAATGCACACTGATAAGTTCATTTTGATAAGATTTCTTTGATAAGATTTCCCTCTTAATCTGTTTATTATAGCTCAAAATTTTGTAGAGGAAAAAGGATGGAATAACAAAAATTAATGGATGTTATATTGTTCCACATACTAACTCTATAGATGGGCTGGAATGTGCCAAGTAATCTCAATTTTCTGTTTAGAGTTCTAACAACAATAAGAGGACAGACAATCATCCTGCTAAAACACTTCCAGAGTGTAAAGGATAAGCTGGTCAGAAAAGCAGAGAGAATATTTTTTAGCAAGATCAAGATACCAAGACTTTGCTTCCTGCCCTTTTTGAAAATTCCATTTGGAAACCTTGATCTCAAAGTTACTTTGGGCACAATTAGCAGTGAAAACATTTTGATCCACTTGAGAGTATAAACCAGAAGAATAAAAACACCCTTCAGTACTCATCAAGTAAGAATTTCGTTTTCAGGCTTAGTTCAGCCAAGTGCTAAAATTTATCCTTGGGAAAGAAACTCCGAAAAAAGGGAGATGGATGGTGAGACTTGGCATATCTGTTTGTTTCCTAAGTGTGTGAGGCATTCAAGCACATCAGCAGGCTACCTTCTCAAAATGTTTTCTCATGTTCACAAGAGTAGAAAGGACAACAGCTGATTGCTGCCAGCCCTTTTTTCCATATGTTCCTAATTTAATGACTGCTGTATGTACGTGCAGTTATTCCACATTTGACCTGTCTCTTTTTCTCTTCCTAATAGTGACAATTCATTTTGCAGGAGGTCACATGGGAGCAAATTAGACTACTCAGAATGTCACAGTGTTACTCAGACAGTATGAAAAAGGCACAGCAATCTGTCTGCATAGACATGTCTGGGGTAACTTTAAATGAGATAGCTCAAGTGCAGAGAGCATAATATGGAGCTTAGTGAACGCTAATTCACCAATTTTGACTGTTTTCAGGTAGCTATAAAGCAAAACCCTCACGTGCAAGGCTGACAGTGGTTTGTGTCACGCCTGCCATGGGAAGGGTAGATATGTGCAAAAATATTTATTGTAATCAGGATATGTAAGCAGGATTGTAATAGGTTTGCTTTATAGTTTCTTATTTACTAAATAAATCTATTTTCCTCAGGAGCTGAAAATATCTGCAAGTATTAGCTGAAGTCCAGCAGGGATTGTATTTTATGGTGAAGATGCACAGTAAGAGGAACAGACCAAGAGATAACAGAGAGGCTGCAGACATAGGCTTTAGTTTTGGTTCCTCTTTTCTGCCAACTCCTATTCTCAGTCTTTTCATCTAAGTGTCAGCATTTTCCTCAGTGATTTTGGTTGCGTTCTGCTGAAATAATCAATGCTAACCCTCAGCATTTGCTTTGTCTAGAAAATGCCAAATTGGGGGTGAAGGGAGGAGCACCCATTTGTCTCCTTTACTCAAAAATATTTGTTCTGATGTTGATAGTTCCCTTTCCCTGTTTGATACATGTGCTCTGGAAAACCAAACACCCCAGGAGCTCCTGCAGAGCATTTCTAGGCAGCAGGAACTCGGGAGGTGAGCGAGACTCATGCATAACAATAACTCACTAAGTGTGCTGTAGGGAGAAACATCTGCTGGTCCTGTGCTGGGGAAAAGGATCACACAGCAGCAAGATTTAAGTGTTAAATAAGGAAAGGTTTATTCTTTGCAATATTAAACTGAAAGGGATTAGTAGATGGCAATGATGCATTTCTTCTAATCTACTTTACTGGAAATACTCAAAATTCATGAGGATTTTTTAAAGACACCAAAAAATAGGCTTCTTCTCTTTTCTTTCTGTTTGGGGCAAATGTTTTCAAGAAAGTACAAAATCTGAAAAGTTTCCCAGAGTCATAATGAGTGTGTATATAAAATACATTGCTAAGCATCTGTCACTTTTTTTTTTTTTTTTGTAAATACTGCTTGGCATAGCAGGGGAATGTGGTCACTTGTCCCTTTGTTCTACCCCTGCGTAAGAGATTTGGCATGTCACCAGTTACTCAGGCTCTTCCCTGGTGGGTTTACCAAGAGGCAAATTTAAAAGATGGAATCTGCTGTAAAGCTACAATACATACTTCTTTGATAATTCTTACTCCCTGTGAAAATAAGACAACTGTTTGCTTTTATTAACTTTTTCTATACCAGGTAACATAACTCTGCTACTCTGTATTGTCACATTGTAGATACAGGTATGTGAACTGCAGAATTTTGTAATTTTATGGTGTGAGCCTGTAGCAGACAAGACTTTCCAGTTATGAGGATATATATATTCTCACAATATGAGAATATTGTGAGATATATATATGATATGAGATATAAATATGATATGATATATAGATCCCTTTTTACCCAGGAACTTCATGCTGAATTTACTGTGGTGTAAGAGCCGGGCTATGTCAGCTCTCCCTGGATGTTTGGTCATTTTAAAGTTAAAGATTAAACAAAATTATTCATTCTTTCTATCACATTTTCAAAAGGTAGCTAAGAAGATTAGGAAGTGAAAGGACATGCTCCTGAGAGGAGCAAAGAGATCTGAAATGACAAATGGCACTGATGGAAAAGTGATGGAAAGGAAGTACTTGGGTTTTGTTTAAAGAGAAAGCCTCTTTTTTTCCTGTTATGCTCAAATTCCTGCTATTCTAGAGCAGGAAAGGGTCTCCCCTGCTGAGCATCTCTCTGGAACTAATGAGGCACCTTGTTGTTTGCTACACTGCCTTGCTTTTTAAATAGAACCCATGATGGGGGACCATTTTAAAATCCTAGTGCCAAACTCTCTAGCTACAAATGGAGCACCAGGGACCAGAATTAGTGGTTCCCATGTTCAAGAAGCCACAGATGAGATCCAAGTGAACACTGAGCCAACAGGTTACCCTGCCTTTTATTGTTTGTAACTTTCAACACAGTGATTGTCCCACCAGTGGAGAAACACTTCAGTCTGTCAGGGCTGTGCTTTACACCTGACAGTGTTGAGAGTGTTGGGGGAAGAATTGCCAGTGATATTTCCCTACCCTGATTCCCTCATCAGACAATCTCCCTGGTCTGCAAGTGTGATTTAGGTACATTTTTCTTATTACATTCCAATGTTTTGAGCAGTTTGAAACGGAAAGCAAATGTAAAAGATTAGAAACAATGTCGTGTTTTTGGATCAAGAGCCCATTTCCGTGGAATATTATTTTAATCAGATGGGGAACATGCTGATAAAATACAGTGGATAGACAGACAATAGAAGCATTTAGAAATCAGGAATGCTTCAAATTCCATTCCTTTTGCTTTTGTTTTAACCCTTTTTTCCACACTGTGATTTTCTTGGAAATGACTTCATTTTTGGTCATTAATAACAATGCAAAGCATGGTTCAAATTCAGTTCCAGAGATATGCAAAAGAGAGAGTGTAAATGCATTTAGGAATTTCTCAGCCCTTGCTTTCAGCTCCACTTTTACATATTGACCCTCTGGGGCACATAATTCAAATTTTATACAATTTGCCAGCTCCAGGAAAGTTTTGGTCAGTTTTGGAGCTCAGCTGCTCAGGGCTTGAGTTCCAGCCTCAGCTGAATGAAATTCTCCATTCTGTTGTTGTTCCATCCTGTGTTTGTTTTCCGACATTTCACCTCTGAAGTGCTTGTTTCTATACATAGTTTCTAAAAACATGGTGGGAAGAGATACATCCAAAACTAATATTTTCCTCCCAAAGAGTACTGAGTTCCTGTTAGCACATATAACCAGAATCCCTGCTGATTTGGGCTGACTCATAATCCAGTTGCTGTCATGGGTTAACAGATGCAGAACTGCCATTTTAATTTCATATATGAATAATTTCATGGACAGGTTTAACCCAGTTTTTCCTTTCAACTTTTGTGGAAGTTTAAATTTCAGAAAAGTCTCCATACAATCATACGCCGCAGTGTAATTAAGGCTAATTTGCTGTATTTAATGAAATTAGTCAAATTTATTCTCCCCCTGGATTATTTGAGGGTAGGATCAGATGTGGGCAGAGGAAATAGCCAGATTTTGCCATTTTCAACTGCTTTTCCTTTCTAAAACATTTGCATTGCCAGACTATCCTTCCTTCTCTCTGTCATGAACACCACACCTCCAGGCACTGAACTGTCAGCTAGAAAAGCTGTCTGGGACTTAGAGGAGTAGTATACAAGGTCGGATGGATTAAGAGCAGCTCTTTTTTTTATGTATGCGGAATAAAGAGAGGAAAAAATAATTGTTATAACAATTGGTTATATTGTCTTCAAGTTGTGAGCTTTCCACCCTGCAAACTGCCCTCTTATTCTTTACTTCTGCTTGCACTTAGGGAACTTGTTTCCTGCAAATTGAAATATTTTTTGTTTATGTGCAAAATGAAATAAGTTGAAAATGGTACACATATTACATGGAAAAGTGTAACACCTCACTGCCAATAAAACCAATCCCTGTCATCTCATTTGGTCTAATTTTACTGCCACAGGCAGGAATGCAACAAGATAGTATTCAAATATAGCTGTTCAAAAACATTTCTAGAGGGTTTGTTTTTCCACTGGACTTTTGAAAATGGTTTTGGAAGGCCAGAATAGTTCAGCCACTATTTAGCTCCTATTTCCTTGAAAAAAAATAGCTTATTATGGTCTATTCTCTATCTGTATTTTTCCATTTTACAAACCTTTCTGGAATCAATTTTTATTTATTAGCCTTATTAGAAGCAGCACTCACATACTTAAAAATTGAGACTGCCTTGTGAATGAAGAAGTCATGAGAGGGCAAGAGAAAAAAATCAGTGCAAAATAAGTTGATTTGTAAACTATTGCAGCAGAACAGCTGGGTTTTGTACAAATATCATGTTATAAGTTTTCTATCTTGTTGCTTTCTAGACCAGCAAGTGAAATTTTGAGTAGTTTCTTTGTAGAGTCAGGGAATCAAAGCCTCTTACCCTTTGAGGGGTGAGATTGTATTATGACTGAATGTAAGTGATGAAATAATTTGTAAATATGTAAAAGTGGAATTTGCTATGACTTGTAAGGACAGCATTTTTTACCTATCTGTATGAGTGGACAATGGACCTCAGCTTTTATGATGACTCCATGCAGATATCCAAAGGTTTAACCTGACAGTAACTATTTTGAGTATCATAACTAGGTGAAAGTTTTTTGCTTTTCCCAAACATTTTTTTTAAATGAACCTGCACAAAACTGCTTTTATATGTGCATTAATAAATGTTTGTTGATAGAATTGAAGAATATTAGAAGCCTGTTGGTAATTGAAAATATCTAAGCTTCAGTATTCACACTGATGTTTTTGGAGTTTCTGGATATCTAGTGGTATGTCATATTTTTCATCTTACAATTGTAATACTATCTTTTTATCTAATTTGACATTTGTATTTGATATTTAAACACAGTACTCCTTCTGGTTTTAGGACGTGGACTATTTTATTTGACCTCCCCTGGAAATGAAACCCGAAGACTCTAAGTCTAAACAAGACCAATAAAATGTGTTTCCCTTGTTTGCAGTAAAGAAAGCACTTTGTTGTGATTTCCAGCATTACATTTAGATGCTGACATCTATGAACAATGATTAGTTTGGCTTGTCTCAGGCATTTATGTAGCATTTATATTGGCTTTGCTGAAGGCTACACTAATCACTGCATGAGTCTCCTTTGTGACTTCCTGTCAAAGTAGAACTTATTTATACATTAATTCATGATGTCAGCTGTCAGTCCTGTAAAAATCCTAATTTCTGAGTCATTTACATAGCCTACTTTTAGTGGCTGCTGAACAAGTTTTTCAAAGACCATACAGGAGAAGCAGCTCTGCATGTCCTGTACGTGCACTCGTGAAGATGCGGGGAGGGTGATGTGTGTGTATGCTGGTGAAATGGACTTAGAAGGATTTTTAACATTAAGGCTCAAAATCAGCTACTGGTTTCTCAGACAACACTGAGCTCTGGGCCTCTGAAATTCAGCTGGAAAAAGGACACATTCAAGTTTCTTTGCACATGTGCTGAGCTGAGCAGAAGGGCTGTTACACCTGCCTTAAGCGATGAGAGGTAACTCAGTAGTGTCCCTACCAGAAGTTGATTTAGGAGGAATGGTCAGAATTCACAGTGAGACTTTCTGGCACAGCAGAGGCCATTCAGTTTTGTGCAGGGTTTTCGTGAAAGGCCTGAGTATTTAGGACTGCCATTTGTGTTCCCTTTCACAGCTAGAGACCAAGGTGCCATTTCACCAGCTGCAAAGTGAGTGAGTGGATTATATGCCCCAATGATCCCAGAAATGAGCTGTGCTTCCCATTGCCCATGGAAGTGTTAAAAAAAAAAAAAAAAAAAAAGACCAAGAGTGTCCTTCCTACCTTGACGTGAAAATTGGTGAAGCAGATGGACAAAGGAGATGTTTTCTGTAGCAAGGTGGAATGGGATGTTAACATCCACATTACTTATGATTGGATGGGAGCTCTGTTTGGCTGCTGGTGTCCTTATCAGTGAAGGTCTTGGAAATGGTGACTTCCTAAATGTCATGTAATGTGCCAGCCCCTTCCCAAAGCTGAGCAAGGCCAGTCCTGTCTAATGTGTTTACCAATGACACTCGATCCCCTCGTGCACCCTCAGTCAGTTCACAGACAACAGCCAGCTGGGTGGGAGTGTGGATTTGCTGGAGGGAGAATTGCCTGTCCCTTCTTCCAAAGGTGATAAACTCTCTTCTTCCCTGAGTTCTAGCCAAAACTCTTTGTTCAACCAGCTCATCTTTTTGGCTCCATAGTCCCAAGACTAGAGCTGATTCATGTCTAACCAATGCAGAGATGAGGTTTGTCTGCACCCATGTTGTAGGTACCTTCAGCACGTGTGAGTCCAGCCATCCAGTGTCATTTATTATCCTTTAAATCTTACCTGTGCAGCCAAAGTCCAGCAAACCACTGAGGGGAAATTTGTCAATAACTGAATAAATGTGTATTGCTTACTGTTCAGTGTGTTGGATAGGATAATGCAGACTTTGAGAGTGGAATTCCCATTGTTAAAATAAGAAGGCTCAAGAGCGGAAGCTGTGCTTCTGGTGAAACTGGTTGGTGTTAAAACCAAAAGATAGGCTGGGAAGCTGAACCACAGGTTCTGTGGCCAACCACAGACCAGGAATGAGGGATGTGAAAGATCCAGAAGCATCCAGAAGGATGTGAAAGACTTGAGGAGCTAATCCACCCAGGAATCTCAAAAAAACCCCTTTTTAGTTAATTTAGTTAATTTTTGGTGTTTTCCCAAAGCTAGTAAGTTTCTGTGGTTTGGGTTTTCTGGCCCTAGAAGTATCATTTGAGTTGACCGTGTCTTTCCTTTTCTCATTCCATTTTCATCTTCCATGTTGCTAAGAGGTTTCTATGGCAATCCTAACACTGGATTAAGGAAGGCATGCTGCTGAGGGTAGTCTGACTCTCTGGTCTAGCTGAAGCCAACATGTGCAGCTCTGCTGCGTGTGAATGACACAGACAGGCTAAAAACTACCATCAACTGGTGTCAGTAACAAAAGACTATATAATATCAGCAGGCTGCAGGGAAATAAAAAGCAAAATGCTGCTCCTCTGATCCTCTGCAAACATACTTGCACTGATTTTGTTGGAACTACACTAATTTCCACTGTTTGAGAACTCAGCCCCAACAAATTGCATTTGTCGTAGTAATTCCATGAAAAGAAATGTAATTAACATTGCCTGTGTTGAAAACATCACTATTCATTGATGCCAGAAAGCATTAATTCAATTTCTCATTACCCTAGAACTGGAGACACTCTGAATGGCATTCTTTATAATAACCAATACTCATATTTGCCTACATGGCCTCTCACTGTGACTTGTAAGGTATTTCAAACAGCTCAATAATTGCAGTTCTGCTGCAGAACTATTATGCCTTGGGTGGGACTGATATTTTCAAAAGGAATAAATGAATTATGATAAGGCTATCAATTACATCCAGAAAGGGCAGTAAAATGCAAATAATTGTCTCATTGTGTTTAGAGGTTAATTTATTATCCCAAGCTATTTTATTGATTCAGCTTACAAAGATGTGGCTCAGGCAGTGTGTACCTTCATGCAAGGACACACTGGATACAGAAACCACCCCCTGCACTTGTCTGGAGCCACGTCTCAGGGCTGGGCTGCAGACACAATACAGTTCATGGTGTGCTCTCTCATGTGGAGGGGTGTTTCTCTTTTTTGTACAGAGAGCTGTGCATCAGAAATTGACACACAGAGATCTAAGTTCCTCCAGCCAGTCTGTCTAAATTCACTGCACACCTGGTCCAGGTTCAGAAAAGGCTCAGTGAAGAAACTTCATATTTTGAGGTTATGAACTATCCCTGATAATCCATAAACAGCAACAGTGCTCTGTACATTATCTAAATGTCAGCCAGTTCTGACTTACCCAAGAAATACACAGACATTCTAGAGGATAAAAATGTTTAAATACTGCTTAAATAAACTATGACTTAAAAAAACCTGAAAGTTTTCCAAAGTCACTGTGTGCTTGAAGTCTTAGCTAAAACAAAACAAAACAAAACAAAAACCCACATTAATCTACACTATTACCATCCATCTTGAAGATTCCTCTCTGTCCATGCCTGGTGGGGAGAAGTGGGAAAATCAGTGGTTTTAGCTTTGCTGGTGGTGCTTCAGGACATCAAAGGATTGCATATTCCATCGCTCTGTTTATGCCAGAAAGTTGTATCACCTCCTGCTGCCTCACAAGGCCCCCCCTTCTTTGGGACATCCAGCCTATTAAATCAGTTTCTCAGCCCATAGAACTAAATATTTATTTGTGGGCAGTCTTACAGTTGTCACAGTGAGATTAAGTCCTGTCCAGCAGATGGAATCTGTTTTAGCTTCCTACCAATTATGAAAGGGTAAGAGGAATGGCTGGGCTTTGTTTTTTTATTTCCAGACCTCTAATCTAAAACACACTCATGCAGCTGGGGAGAGAGAGTACTCAACTCAAATGATCAGACCAGCTGCTTTCCTGGAAAGTGTTTGAAGCCATGGCTCTACCTGCTGGAGCAGTGGGAAATGACATGGCACCAAGAGGCTGCTTGGAGAAACTGCCTCCTTTGTATCATGTATTTCCCCTCCAGAATCCACAATTTAGCTCCTGTCTGTAATAGCAGAAATTTTCAGTATATTTATGGGGTAATATGGCATGAGACTGGAGATCTGTCTGTCCCTTTCTCTGCTGGTAATTTGTGTGTTGGGCTACAAACCTGCTTTTCTCAATAGAGCTAAGTGGGAGCACCTGTTAATTAATACCAGGACCTGATCTGGTGTTAATCTCCTCTGAAGTCTCTGGTACTGGCTGATTAAAGCTGGGCTTAGGCACTGGCCGATTTTCTGATGAATACTAAACTTACAAAAAAGGGGGAGATGGCTCATGGATAACATTTTCAGGAGCATCCAGGTGAGTTAGGCACTTCTGAACACTGCATGCAGTGTCACTAAGTTTCTTTGAAGGCAACAACAGCCAAGAGTCAAACTGAGCCCTTTGAGCTTTATCCAGTACACTGGTTCAGAGTAGTTCTTTAATATTTTGTTGATTTGTTTTGATTTTGTTTGTGCATTGGTTTTTGGAAAAGTTTTGTACTTCATATCAGTCAGGTTAAATTTAGCCCTATTAGCCCCGTACAGAATGAGTTTTCTCCAGAGTTTATGCTATATTTTTTATTTCTATAATGCTTCCATCTAATATTCTCACTTCTCTTTTGCAACATTAACAAGCTAAGCCATACTGTTGATGCAATCATTTCTATTATTCTCTTACTGATGCAGAGATCACTAGCACATCTTCCAAAGCTGGCCAAAACAGTCAGTTATTTCACAAAACACTGATGAGAAAATAGATTTTAAAAATATCTTGAAGTTGTTTTTGTGGCTTTGTTAAAATATATTTTGGTTCTACAAACTTATTTTCTATTCCAAATGCTTATATTTGTAATCAACACCATTTATGAGAGTGCAAGGGATCTTTAATAGGAGGCTTTTTGGTTTATGTTTCTTGAAAGAAACAGAAATCAATTTGCTGCTGCTCTTCCTATTTTGTCCTTTGTCAAAAACATGGAAACATTACAACTAGAATGTTAAGACAATGTTTAAAAAGACATGAAGGGTAGCATCTGTGAACAAAACCATTTAAAAATTCCTCGTTTGTGTTGTGAAATATGCTGTGTGAAGAGCAGCAGAGGAAATGGTTGCCTGGTCCATGCAGCACTGGGCAGAGTGAGCGGCTCACTGTGACAGTGCTGAGCTCAACACACCAAGGGGCAGTGCCTTTGCACTCCTGGAGCTCTCCTCTGGTGTTAGTGTAGAGCTTTCCTCCTGGATATTCAACAGGAATTCTGCTAGGGTGAGTTGTGCTGGTCCTGGAGCTTGGCTGGACAGTGCAGGGTCTACACAAGGCAGGTGTGCACTGCCAGCAGAGACATCCTGACAGTCACCCCTCAAGGGACTGCTTGAAAAACCTAACTATAGTTCTTTTTCCACCCAATATGACATGAAATTGTGCCTGTAAGCACGATTCTCCTTCTCTATTCACACAAAAAAAATGTAGCTGTTAACAGATTTCTGATATCTCTCCAAGGCTGAATGTGGAACAAGAACTCTCCAAGCTTACAGAATGGCTCAGGCTGGAAGGGACCACAGTGGGTCACTGGTCCCACCTCCCTGCTCCAGCAGGGCCACCCCAGAGCACAGGATTGTGTCCAGCTGCTTCTGGAATATCCCCAGTGAGAAGATTCCACACCCTCTCTGGACAATCTGTTCAGTGCCCAGTCACTGCACAGGACAGAAGTTCTGCCTCCTGCCCAGGTGGAACCTCCTGGGATCAGCCCCTGCCTGTTGCTCTGGTGCCATTGCTGGCCCCAGAGCAGAGCCTGGGCCCTGCTGGGAGCCCTCCCTGCAGCCAGGGACACACAGGGATGAGGGTCCCTCTCAGCTGGGGCTCCTCTCGAGGCTGCACAGCCCCAGCCCCCTCAGCCTTTCCCTGTCAGAGATGCTCCAGGCCCCAAATCATCCCCACAGCCTCTGCTGGCCCCGCTCCCGGAGCTCCATGTCCCTCCTGTGCTGATGATCCCAGACTGGACACAGCTCTCCAGATGTGCCTCCCAGGGCTGGGCAGAGGGGCAGGATCACTCCCTGAGCTGCTGCCACTGCTCTTCCTGATGTCCCCCAGGATCCCAATGGACTTCAATTTGTAAAGCCCCAGCCCATATTTATTCAGCCCATATAACCCATACAGCTGCTCCTCCTTAGGAGATGGCAGCAACCCCAAGAACCTTTCAGAGTCGCTGCTCCTGCATGTGTTGCTACTGCAGCATAAAAGCAGGAACTAAATCTGATCTGAAACTGAAATGGGGCTTCATAAAAGACTTAGAAACCTTTCTTTTATTTCTTATCCAGCTGGGTGGTGGATTTAACACAAAGGAGAATTTAACTGCATGTCAAAAAGGACAGTTAATGGAAGTTGGAAGGATACAGTGAGTATTTTTTTCATATAGTTAATTAATATAATACATTAAATATTTTGGTTACTGCAGCAAAAGCTCTTCCAAGGATGCAAAGCAATCAGCATCTGACAGTATAATTTAGAATATCTCTTTAGACTTATTTTATGTATGCTGTGCAGGTATGCAAGTCAAAAGCATATTTTGTTCTATACTGTTAGTTTCAAGCTTGTACTGTTCTGGGGACTAGACTGTTGTGCGGAGGTGGGACAAGGGATGCAGTCTCGTGGAAGTAATTTCAAAGAGTAGAGTTTTCTCTTTTTAATCTAGGATGGGCATCCATCAAAGGCAAGTGGTGGATCTGGAGTGAGGCTGTGTGCTGGTTTACGTGGTGTCTCTGCTGGAGGGAATCATCCTCTGTACCAGGAAAGGGGCTTTTAGCTTTTGCTTGACATCACTCCACTCCTTTGATGCAGTGCTGAAAGTGAGGCTCTTCTCCAAGGTTTTCATCTCCAGTGAAATCCTGGCCCTTTGAAATCTATAACAAATCTGTCTTACAGATAACTCTCCCAACACCTGCAAGGTTGGCTTCTCTTGCTGAGAGAAAGCCTCCAACAAGAATCTTTCAGGAACATTTTTTTTTTTTTATGTATCTACAAATATCTACAAATATCTACAAATTGAATTGGGCCAATACTGCACATATAATGTATAACTGGTCTCTCACAATTTCAATTGCAGCATCTTTGGAGGGGCATAAAAAGTGGTCTTAAAAATATCCAGAGGTAAACTCATCCTTTTTATTTTTTATTAAGATCAGTCAAAAATTAAAAAAGAAAATTTCCAGCCAGAACAAGCTATTAAATTTTCATAATTTTATGCAAAATTATTGAAACTCTTGGTTCTCAATGCAGGCTTTTCCACTGGAAGATTCTTGTCTTGAAATTAGGAATTTCAATATGAAAAAACATGTTAATACAACATGAAAGAGATGTGCAAAATACTGCCTGCCCATGGCTCTCCCTACCCTCAATTTTAGTGGCAGCAACTTAAAAAAAAGAAAGGAATTTTTTTTGGGAAGTAGTCTATTAGAGTGGAAACTAATTCTCTGATTGCCATGGAGGCTAATAACAGAAAAGGGCTGGTTTATTTAACTTGGTTGTCTGAAACTGCAGATGCCTTCAGACATCTTTATTGCTCTAAAGGAAGCAATAATGATAATTTGAGGGTGAATGGATAACATCACTCATGGCTGTAGAGCTGCAGAGCTCCCAGGATAAAGACACATAAATAAACAGTGGAAATGTGAGAGATGGTAGGATCTCAGTTTGCAAGCTTGGAAGGGGAATGCACTGATAAACCCAACTGAGGTACTGGTAGGACACACCAACTTATATTTTAAAATCTCTGTGCACGTGGTGAGATTAGTGAGAGAGAAAACTACAGATCTTTGGTATCAAAGCCACTGAATATTGCAGGGCTTCAGTAACATCATGTGACAGAATTCTTGAAACCTTTGGAAACCAACAAACAAAAAATTCAGCTTTCTGTGGTCAAAAACATTTCAACAAAAGTAAAGAACCTGATCACATTCAAGGCTCAGGGATGCACTGCTGCCTAATTTTTTGTTGGAAATGGGAACATTCCAAGTGAAGATGGGAGTATAGGTGGGATAGTACTGCCTGGCAGGGTTTTGACCAAAACCAAGGTTCATTATGTCAGTTTTCATAATGCCACTTCTCCATGTCAGCCAGTACGATCTCACAAATTGGTAAGGAGAAAACCTGAACAAATGGAGACAGGAGGCAGCTTGGAAAACACTCTTTAAGATGGGGACCATGTTCTCAGAAAGCTTGTTCCTGACCTTAGACCTGTTCAAGTTCATGACTGAGTCTTCTGAAACTCCTGTGCATTGGCTGAGCATGATGGCAATTCATGTGTAGGTGGAAACACCTTATCAGCCAGGAGAGGCTGGTGGAAGACATGGGAGCTGAGTTGAGTTCTTGCACATAACAGCACCATGCTCTGAGAAAAAAAAAAAAAAAAAGCTTTCATTTCTTTTCAAGTCATTTTGAGCAGGTTATTTTGAAGCAGCTGTGAGACTGCCTGGGGTGTCTGTTTCAACGTTGCTGAAATCTCAGTACCTCACATTAGAATTAAAGGTGACCCTCCGCTATTGTGAAGTCAAGGACTGGAATAGGAAATCAAAGAGTCCCCCTCTCTACTAGCAGGAAAACATGCTTTCTCATTTAGAGGAAACAGAAGGAGGGAATTGGGTTTCCATAGTGATTCATGAGGAAAGGACATGGTTACCTGGAAACAGGACTGCTCCCAGCCGCTGAAAAAGCCTTTCTTATATTTGTTTATTGGTGAGAGATCAAAGCCAGCTCTTCACTCACACAGGAGTCGGGAGGCTGGACCCAGAGCAGGTGCTCTGCGTCTGATTTGAGCACAAGCAAGTAGAGGGAGACACCAAAAACTTTCAGCAGGATCTCCACCACCTAGAAATTACTATTTCTGTTTGTAAATCAAGTCTTTATTGTCAAAGGCTTCAGAAAAGTGGCCACTAATTTAGAATGATTACTGCAGTCACTGCCATCTGCGGCTGCGTGAGAGCCATGACAGTGTTTTGTACAGTCAGGCACAGCTGTACCTGGGGAGGAAAATCTGTCTTGAACCTTTGCAGTTGTACTCTACAGATGTTTACAGAGCCCACACTGCCAGCTGCTCCTCTCCATGTGATCCCTTCCTTCCTTGCACCAGGGGCTTGGTGGGTCCTTCACTTCTCAGAGCAGAAGAATCAAGGAGGCAAGATTTTGAAAGACTCCAATGGGGATCTAAGGGAATAACTGGAGCTTCTGGTTATCTGTGAGTTGCAAGTACTACCCAAGCATGTGAGTCAATGCAGGCAGGCAACCAGAACAACCACAAAACTGTGGCTCAAATGCAAAGAGTAAGTTTATTGCATTACCTCTGTCACCAGAGAATCCCAAAGCAGCACCTGAGTGGAGACACACAAGTGGGAATGCTGTCACTGCCGAGCTCAGTCCATCCCAGCTATTGGCACCCATTTACCAAAGATGAGTTGTTTTCCACCATGCTGTGACCTCCCTGTTCTTTTCATGATCTCTGAGCTTTGATCCTCTCTCTCCTGAAGCAGGCAGTTCAGGCATGTCTGTGAGAGGGCCTCTCCAAACACCCACACTAGGTCTGCACAGAGCTTCTGTTTCTCAAAGCAGCCAGAGTATGAACAGCAATCAGCACAATGGATGGGGTTTCCCATACTGTTATTCTCCAGGTCTTGGCTTTCCCAGCTGCAAGGTCACTCAGCAAGCCTACCATTGTCCTCAACATTCTTCCAGTTTTACCCTTTTCCTCACAACATCAAGCATGATTATCCTCACAAAGGATTTTGTTCAAAGCACAGAAATATTTCTAGAGATCTTGGCAAGTCTGCTAGTTGTCCAAGGAAAAAATGGGTTTATAGCTAAACCTCTGGACTACACCTCCGCTTCCAACTTTTTCATAAAGCTGCTCAAGAACAGTCCTTGCAATTCCTCCGTGTATTTAGGGAATTTCCTTCCTCTGTTAGAGACAATAAACTGTTCTACTTTTCAGAAGAAAGTCCTTCTTTCAGAACAAAACAATAAGAAAGTGAAGGATCAGCAGATAACTATTTCCATAAACTCCTTCTAAAAAAGCTGCCGACTAGAAGAGAAATTAAAACTACAGGTATAAACCTCTGGTCAGTCACACAAAGAGTCATCAGAACACTCTGGAGGGGAAGCACTCAAACACAGTTTGGCCAAAGAAAATAGCGAGCCTCAAAATCTGTGCCTCAAAAGCTTGTTTTGATATTTCTTGCTGTGAATTTTAAACAAAATACCTTCAACTCAAAGGAATGAGTCTGTATCTCTTCTCCAATGTTATTGCCTAGGCCATGCTTGGAGGGTTGGTTGCTGTGGTACCATCAGCTCCAGCATGAGGGGGATCAGAGCTTGGCCATAGGGAACGTAGGGGATCGTAGGCTCTGATCCCCTCTGCTCACACAAGGGGTGTTTTATCCATGGGCTGTCAGAGGAGACCCTAAAAGTCCTTCTAGTCTCCTGTTTCCTTGCAATCCTGCTATCATTTTTTCAGCATGGCAGTGAAGGCATGGAAAGTGGAATAACAGCTTTAAGTCTTTTAAACCGGCAAGGAGCAGGAATACAGGTGCTGCACCTCCTCAGTGAGTGCTTCACCTGTAGTGTGATGGAGCTGCACCCAGGCTCTGTGCCTTCAAAGAAAGGTCAAACCTTTTATCAGCACTCAAAGGAAAAGTGAGAGGCACTGGAGAAAATGATACATTGTGCATCCTGCCCTTACCCAGGTACTTATCTGTGGATACTCATCTGTGCCATATCTGAGGAGAGAAAGGATTTTACAGATGTGCCTCTTGAAGGTGTTGCCCATTAGTTTTCTGCAGGGCCTGTCACAGAGTGTGCTGCCTACCCTGAATCCAGGGCATGCACTTTCTTCATCCTCCTGAGCCCTTACACTGGGAACTTCATCTCTTAACACAGCCTTGGTAATTCCTTCTGCAGCCAGGCACAGAAAGTCCCTGCTCAGAACCAGCTTTAAACTTATATGCTGCAAAACTGGGTGGGTGGATGTCTCTGCTTTGTCTCAAAGGTACCAATCTACAATATTGTTCTTGACCACATTTCTAGCCTCCTGCCTTGCTTCTGGCAGCTGTTTGTTTCCCATGCTGGAAAGAACTCGACCTAAAGAAAAAGAGGGGTACAGTGAAAGATCCTGGCTGAGATCTGAGGAATGCTCAAGCCCGTGAGTGGTATTGCCATTTTATGAACAAGACAAAGATGAAGTGGTAGTTAGGCACCTACTTGCCCTACAAATGCCTAATTCATCTTTTGGATCCCAGTAAAAGCCTCAAAAATTCAGCTTAATATCCGTATTTCTTCTATTTATATAGAAACCTCCGCAAACCATAGGAGAGACCCCTCTCTCTTTCACTCTCTGTTCACTTAATTACAGGATAAAAAATAGAAAAAAACTCTCCAGGGCCCCATTAGTAAGTTGGGATTCTGAGCAGAGATAAAAGATGCTTTCTGCATTTCATCCCAAACTCCTGAGTCTTTGTTTGGCCGTTGCTTAGGGATCAAGTAATTAAGTTGTTTTCACATCTCCACAGAGACCCTAACTCAGGGTCAGTATTCAATAAAAGCATGGCAGTAATGAAGGCCCAAGAACCTTCAGGACTTGGGGACAAGGTGATTTACCCAAGGTCCCACAGAAATGTAGTCAAAGAGGCTGTTGCACCTGTGACTACAATCCCACTGTGCCACATACTCCCAGTGTGAGGCCCCAGCCCTGACCTGTTACACTGGTTACCAGTTCCTTGTAGAAACATAAATGTGTTACCCAGAGCTTGACACTGGTTTTCTTTATGATACTCAGTTTAGCCATGGGAGAACGGCAAAATTCTTAAAAAACTGGTACCCCATAATTCATTGGTCTTCAGAACAAAAGCATAGCCCTGAAAAATGGGAGAAAAATGGTTTAGGTTAAGGGAAGAAGCAGCACCTAAGAAAATGGGGTTGAAAAGAGGCAGCAGCTGAGTAGCAGGATAAAGCACCTTTCCAGTCTGGGAAACAACTCCCCTACCACCACCACAAAGCATCACCCAGTGTGTAGTCAGAGGCAGAAGCCAAGCACTGGGAATCTTCTTATAAAGGGATAAGATCCTAAATTTGAACAGGCAGGTGGAAGAAAGGAGGTGTCCACTTGATTTTCAGCTTATCCCTTCAAAACTCTCTCAGCCCTGATCACCTGGGTAGCTGCAGCCACCTGTGCTGACTACATGGTCTCATCTCCTTGGAGGAAATATTTAGGATTTTCTTGTGTTTTTCAGGGTGTTCTCATTCTCTGGGAGCCAGGCTGTGCAGATCGTGCTTGACACTAACTTATTGCCATTTCTTGTCAGTTCAGTTAAATGAGGAAAAAAGCCTGTGATTGTGAGCTGGTTTTACTTGGACACTGTTTGCCTCAGGTTCTAATTTCAGAATCAGCCTTAATTTAAGGTCTTCTCTTTGGCAGCTGATTTTGAAATCCTTCTGAAATGAACAGAAAAAAACCAGAAGTATCTATCTGGCTGTATAATGAAGAAAACTAATCAGATTGAGCTCTGGAGCCCTATTAACTTATTGCTCTGTTACACAGTTTTCTGTAGTTTACAAGAGCTTTATCCTATAATTATTTACTTGTTTGTAAAAAGAAAGAAAAACTGCACCACACAATATGTCTCAGACATATTCTTATGGCAATCACTTTCCTAGAATGACTTTATGCTCTAAAATGGAAATGTTTCCATTTATCTGCTTAGAGATATGCTTAAGTGCAAACCTTTCACAATTCTTTTTCTTTCGGCAGAGACAAAAAAGATTTTAGGTTTAGTACCAACAGTACTTATTCATACTTAAATATATTGTTACATATTTATTTGTAGATGTGTATTTGTGCCTTCAGAAAATGATCTCTTAAAGAGTTCCTTTAGTACCCTAATATGCTTAAAAACCTTGCTAGCCTCCCATCACTGTAAACAAAGGATGTTAGTTTCTGAAAATATTTTTGCTTCCAGTATCAACCAGAAAGAGAACACTGTGTGAGAAGTATGTGCTTCTCCTAGTGTGTTTCTGCACTCTTCCAGAGTCACTGCAACTCACTGATAAGGATGCCATTTATTTTTAATTTATTCAGTTTACTGTTGAGTCATGGACAGGGTTTGATTTTTCTTTCAGTGTGACAAATTGGCAGGGATTAGAAAAACAAAAGTTCTTAGAAAAATAAGTAACCCCAAGAACTTGGACAATTTCTACTGCTAAGTGTGTAACTCTCCAATAACTGTGTTTGAAAGCTTTGGGCAGGTGCAGCCACAGAAGTCATTACTGTCACTCAGACCCTTTGGAGCCAGCACAAGACAAATTCTGTGTGCATCAGTTACTGAAGATGTTATCTGCTAATCAATTCCCTCAGCACAATGTCAGGCTTTGAGTTTAGTCCCCAGTCCCTCGTTGTTTTCATATCAGGCAGAAGCACTGCACTGGGGGTGCAGAGAGGATGTGTGTGGAGCAGAGTACATGGAGAACAAAAGGGCATTCCAGATGTTTGAGCACAGGAAAATTTATTCTTTCAGCTGGTGGCAAATGGAAAAAAAAAAAAAAGAGAGGTTATATTTCTGTCTAACTGAACAGAAGAACACAAAGAAGCTTGAGGTAAAACGTCCAAAGCTGCATCTTTGAGGTGTTTCACAAAGAAATAGAAATTTTGCAAGAGGTCTTACTGTTGAGCTAGATCAGGATTCTCTCTGCAATGTCATCTTCAGCTCCAGCCATCGGTTTTGCTGAGTGCTAATTCCTCTTTCCTCAGCAACATCCCCACTATTTATATTGACTTGTGGGACATCAAATCAGCAGCTGCTGCAGCAAACTGAATAATTAGAGCAGCATAAACAGGCGCTTCCTCCCTGGTCCTTATTTATGGAACAGTCAATCTTTAGACTTCCTTTAAAAGGCTTGTGTTCCTAAGCAGGAGGGATTGCAGTGCCTGCACTGCCTTTAGAGGTACGTGGGCTTTGCCAACACCCACTTTGTAGGTTCAACCTAGTCCTGACAAAGCTCCATACACTTTGAACCACAAAGTCTTTTACTCCAACTTTGCTGTGGACAGCTTCTGCCTCGAGCTGCTTTGGCTGTGTCTCAGGGAGGCACACCTCCAAGCATCTGCGCGTGGAGAAGATGTGCTGCACAATAGAGCAGCTGCAGCAAAGCCAGGATCTACACCCGTAGTGAGGTGACCAGGGTAGGATGGTACAGGATTCACTGGAAACCACGGTATATTTTAGGTGTTCATCTGCCACTATCTGCTCTGAACCTGAATCCCATGTTTCTTGCAAGCACTTCTAACACCCCTAAGCTCCATTACCTATTTACAGACAGGAAGCAGAGGTGCAGACAAGAATAATGTCCTGTCTGAAGTCAGATCAACAGCAGCCATTAGCACATCGATAATGCCTTCCTGCACTTTCCCTTACACAGAGATAGCTGCATTTGTTCCCCTTTCCCAGCTTTGTCTGAGCACAGTGCAAAGCTCCAGGGTGCCACAGAGTTATCAGAAGGCAGTCAAGATTTGTTGAGTGCACAGATCTTCTATAGCACTTCATGTTTTATAGTAACTCCATGGTTCTTCCTGTCCTAAAAATTCTGAACAAATATTAACTAAGGAAAGTTTCCTTTTTACAGTGCAAAACGCCAGAAGTGGAGGGGCAGGCCCTGATCTCTGCTCTGTGTGACCAGGGATAGGACCCAGAGAACGGCTGGAGCTGGGTCAGGGAAGGGTTAGGCACATCCAGGCAACCTTTCCCTGGATAATCCCCCAGAGGGTGGTGGGGCACTGAACAGGCTCCCCAGGAATGGTCACAGCCCCAAGGCCAACAGAGCTCCAGGAGCATTTGGACAATGCTCTCAGGCACAGGGTGGGATTGTTGGGGTGTCTGTGCAGGGAGAGGAGATGGACTGGATGATCCTTGTGGGACCCTTCTAGCTCAGGATATTCTGTGATATGTGGTTTGGATAAATTGTCCTCATGAGCACAGTTTTCTGCTTTTGTTATTCACATAATTTACAGCTCCCCAATGAGCAGACTGCCATAAGCAGTGAAAGAAAAGATGCTCAAGTGTGCTGTGTAAGTGTTGTACAAAAGAAGAAGGGGTCTAGGGGGGAAGGGCAACCTGAAAAAATATCCAAATGTAATCAGAACAGAGCAGTGGTTTTGACACGGTATCAGTAGCTCCTCTTATTATGAGAAGATATTCAGATGTAATCAGGCTCCATGTCACAGAGAATCAGAGCTAATAACTGATGCAAATGTTTGCAGGCTGGGGATATAATGTTCTCAGGGTCTCTTTTGTCTGTTAAGTGTGAGAACAGCCTCACAGAGCTGGCAAAGGCTTTGAAAGGTCAGAGTACTCTGGTGATAATAACTACCTACTTACAACTGATGAACTTTCCTTTTTACTTGTTGTATACGAGTTTACTTTCCTTATGATCCATTTAGCCCCTCCACTTTCTGTAAAAAACCTGCACTTATTAAATACTGAGATGGAACATTCCTGAAAAGCTTGTTTATGTGAGGTTGATTTCAAGGACTGGATTTGTGATTGCACTCAAATCTGCCCACTAAGGCACTGATGACTCCAAGTCATTAGTCAGAGCCTCTGCGGTCTCACACCTGACACCTGTGACTCTCAATCACTTCTAGAGAGAAAAATACTGTAATTAAATGCTTTCAAAGATCTTGATTTCACAACATTTTTACAGATGTGAAATCTACAATAAAAATAAATGTGAAGAAGCAAACTTCACATTCTGTTTATCACATTATTTGAGGCTTTTTTTCAGTTCTGCTCCATCCCATCCTGGTAGCAGCTCTTATTTGAGTGCCTAAAATCCCAAGAGAAATCAGGGTCCCTCATTTGATTCAGCCTGTCAGAATATTGACAAGTCAAGAAATAAACACAGAAAACACATACTGCATATTCTGTTGCTTATATGATGATTGTTTCCCATGTTCTTTTGACCATTCACACTAGCACTGCTGCACCACCTTCATTGCTTCAAAGTGATGTTAAATAAAGTGAGTGCTATGAAAGTGGATGATGAAAGGCAGAACGAGAAAGTGAGAAAAAGAAGAATCAATTCAGTTAATTAATGGATGACAAATAAGAGTAAAAATGAAGCTTCACAGTAGCAAGGGACATCAAATTCAGAAATCAGCCTGATGAGGAATAATGAGGGTACCAGACCTTGTAAAATATGATTATGTTGCTCTAATCTAGAGAAAGCAAACAACAGTAGAATTTGAAAAGTAAGGGTCAGATTAGGAATTTGGCCTTCTACCACAGAGCTCTGCAGGAAAGGACATGGAACTGAGCAAGAGACAGCTCTGGCAAAACCTTCTGGAGCTGTTGTTGGTTTTCTGGAAGAGATGAACTAAGTCCTTTACCTTTCCTCCAAGTGGATTTCCTAGGAGAATGAAGTCTGCACAGCTCCGTTCCCTTTGCCTGACACCTCAGGAATTTCCTTGGCCATTTCCCAGCACAGGTGACAGAGAGGAGACTCCAAAGATGTTGCACCCCCTAAAGTTTCGTGAAGGCAGTTGTGTTGTGTTAAAGAAAGTCCTACCACACCAGCCTCTGACTGAATACCCAAATTTGATTTCGATGCCAGAGAAGAAACCAGACATTACAGACAGATGTTAAGGAGTGGCCACCCACAGAAGACTTTTTTCTTCTTCTATCCTTAATTTTCATCCACCTGTCCTTCTTATCTAGATTTTGAGTCCCCTGAGACACCTGACTGCTAATTTATCTTTAGACCACAGCATTGCTGGGAGCCCCAGTCTGCCCAGATCTTCCCTGTGAGGCATCTCATAACACAAAACTGTGTTCACCTCACCCAAGAAGTAAGAGCATAATTTCACTAAAAAATAACATTATTTGTAGAAAACACACAGCACAAGAAGCAAACACACCAAAACCTTGGAGTGAGAAGTAGAAAGAATTCTAAGTATTTATGAGTGAGACGGTCTCCCAGATTCATTTCACAGATGTGGCAGTTGTGTCCAAATAATTTAGCACACCTTGAAACCCTGATGACCTGAATGCTCCATGGCTTCATCCACAGTGCTCAATGTTGTGCTATTGTAAAAACTGCAGGAAAATCCAATAAGTCTGTCCTTATTAGAATTAAACAGCCATCCCTGGAGGTAATTGAAGGGCTGGTATGGGCATTGTGCATTTCCTTCACAGATCTAGGAACTGGGTTAGTGCTATAGTGCTCTAAGGACAATTTTGAAAAACAAAATAGATTAATTGAAAGGTAAGGAAGTGATCAATTAAGAAGAGAAGTTCACCCTTATCATAATTTTGTGATTTTCCTATTCATTAAGTACAAATTTGAACACTGACTAATAAATCACACTGCTATTGAGTCAGATGATTTTAGCATGAATTAATTCACTGAAAAGTTGTATCTGCTTCAATTTTAATGGAATTTAACTCAGAAACAACTAAATATTTTTCTTACTGAAGCCTTCTCACTGCACTAGTGGGAGCAAGAAGTGCCCTGGCTTTGTTTGTTTTTAAGAGAAAGTTCTTTGTTGTATTTAAAACATAGTGCATTATTTCTAAGTCCAGCTGAAGGGAAGGTTTTCAGTTAAGAATACCATAAAAAAACCTCTCATAATCCTGAAAGTATTTCAACACAAGTATTACCTGAGATACCACTGATCTTAAATAGTGCAAAATCTCTCCTTACCTCATAGGAAGATGATTCTAGAAAAGATTTTTTTATTTTGATAGAAGAAACATTTTAGTATTTGCCTTTAAACAACTCGGTTTAGTTTTCAATTCTCACAAAACTAATTTTTTACTGAAAGAAAACGATCTTTAATTTTGAGAATATGTTTTGTTCCTCTGTAAGAGAGAGGCTGAGCATTTGCCTGAACTGCAAAGCTCTTCTGCAGCTGAATTGTAGAACTGTAAACTATCCCATTTTAATGCAGAGACAAATCAAGGGTATCACCAACAGAAGAGAAAGAGAGTTAATATTTACCATGAAGCACTTTGGAACATCTAAACTGGATGAGTTTGACATCTGCTGTCTGATATGATTAAGCACAGAGTTATTGCAGGATTATTTGATTTAAAAGTTCTCACTGCACAATTTAGCTTTCCGTAAAATAATTTATATGGATGAATTGAAGGTAAAAACTACCTATATGAGTGCCACAAGGCTTTGGATCCCATTAGCAAATGCACTACACAGTTGAACATCAAAGTTTTGTCTTTGAACAGGATCAGTAAATAATGCCATGAGCTTTTCAATTGTTTGCCATGAATTGAAAGATTCAGCAACTGAATGAGGTCGATGTCGTTTAGCTGCTACCTTTTTTACACATTTATTCTGAATCATGAAAATAATTGCTTCTGGCTAAGCTTCATCAAGCTGAAAGCAAAACTGCCTCTCCCATCTTTTCCCCTATCCATCAAAATACCTGTGCATTGCAAATTACAAGTGCTATGCTTCACATTCTTGGAGTTTATACGGCTTTAGTGGATTTCACAGTAAATAGCGAATGCACATAAATCCTTTTGTTCTAAAGGGGTTTAGCAGAAGAAAATTGAGTGTTTTACAGAGAAGATTTTAATTGGCAGCTTGATTTGGGGCAATTCTAATAACTCTTTGGGGAAATTCTAATAACTCTAAGGAAAAGACTGAAATGAAAGAATGTAACAAAACTATGCAGCTATCAAGCCTTTTGCTGTCAACCTTTGTAATTTAAAAAAATCTTATTTTTCTCTTAATGCTGTCAGAAACATGAACCACTGTAAACATAAAGTTAACTTGGCATGTTCCAGGTCATCAGGAGATATTACTCAGCAACGCTTTTAGCACTTTAATGAAATGCACTGAATTTTACTGAGCCTCGTTCCTCTCAAGGGCATAGAATCACAGAACCATTGGGTTGGAAAAGCCCTCCAAGATCACCGAGTCCACCCTGAGACTGATCAATCCCCACCTCGTCCCCCAGCCCAGAGCACTGACTGCCATGCCCAGTTGTTCCTTGGACACCTCCAGGGATAGAAATCCAACTCCCTCCCTGGGCAGCCTCTTCCCTGACCACCCTTTACACGAAAAAATTTCTCCTGATGTCCAACCTGAACCTCTCCTGGCACAGCTTGAGGCTGTTCCCTCTTGTCCTGTGCCTTGTTCCCTGGGANGCTGGCACAGCCCAGGTGCCATTGGCCTCTTGCCCCCTGGGCTCCTGTCCAGCCGCTGTCCCCAGCACCCCCAGGGCCTTTCCCAGCTTTCCAGCCCCTCTGCCCCAGCCTGGAGCTGCAGGGGTTGCTGTGACCCAAGGCAGGACCGGGCCCTTGGCCTTGGTGACCCTCAGAGCACTGGCCTGGGCCCATGGGTGCAGCCTGTCCAGATCCCTCTGCAGAGCCTTCCTGCCCTCCAGCAGATCCACACTCCCACCCAGCTGGGTGCTGTCCATGAACTGCCCTCGATCCCCTTGTTCTGATCAAAGACATTAAGCAGGACTGGTCCCAGTGCTGAACCCTGGAGAACCCCCCTGGCGCCTGGCCACCAGCTGCATGGGGCAGCATTCTCCACCACAGAGTGTGGCTGTATATGCTTTACCCCGAGGTATAACCCAGGAAGAGTTTTTGTTGTCCAAAGTTTCCCTAGATGTAGATAGCAGCAAATCTTTCAGTGTCTTCTACTGGATCAGACTTTAACTGAAAAGATAAAAATTAATGCAGGAACTTTTTTTCTATCTTCTTATAACAGTGTTGTATAAACTCGACTCCCCATCTCATTAACTGCCTTAAGTTACAATATAAATACAAATATTTGAGGGTGGAAGGTTATTATCTTCTCCCTTCCAGATATAAGTAGATTACATAGTACAGCACTGTCCACTGGAAGTACTAACATTATTGTGGAGGAAATTAATTGCTTAATTCCACTCTCTAAACTTCCAGCTAATTAGCAGAATAGCACCAAGCATTAGTTACCAGCTCTACAGTATTTCTTTGAAGAGTTGCTCACTTTGTTCATTTTCTGTGAAGTCATAGTTACTCCCAAGAATAAACTCTCAGCATCAAACAGCATTTAAGAATTTAAGCATAATTGGAGGTATTTCAGATTTCATATCAACGAAATTGTTCATGCAAATAATACTAATCCCAAGATTACTGTACTTCTGGAAAATTTTTCAGTATATAAACACAGCATAGATGCATAATGCAAAGGGTAAATTATTCTGTGGTCTCCGAAGAAAATGTGCAATTCCTTTGGATTACACAGATTTGGATTAATCAAATACCAAAAGTTCAACCAACTATATGATATGACTCATAAACTTACCTTTCTTTGGAGAATACTGTTAATAGTACCTAAATAACACAGTTAATTATCTGGGATGTAACCACTGCATGCTGATTTCTCTTCTCCAGTTCTCCTCCAGTTCACTGCTGTCTTTCCAGCATTGCTGTGAGACTTTGAAAGATAAAAAGGCTTTATAATCTCAGAAAATGTTGCCCAGAACATGCACCATCAGGTATAAGCACATGTGCATGTTTTTCCTGCTGTCGATGGGACTGGCAGAAGTTATGCTGAAAAACAATTAGAGAAAAATCACTTAAAGTCTGTAGTTATTGTAGAACCAAAATGGGTTCAGATCAATACACATCATCTCCATTTCAAATTTCAGGAGGACTGAAATACAAATTCCATTAATTCACATTTTAAAAACTTTTAAATCATTTCATCTATGTAGTGTTCATTTCTTCCATGCCTTATATTTCAAAAATATCAATATGCTTGCTTTCTTCTTTCTGTATACTGGGAATTATTTTATATAGGGCATTGAATTTTCTCAAGACAGCTGTAAATTTCAGTCCAGAGATTTTTTTATATGTTTTTCTTTACTGCATCTGAACAGAGCATGCATGCTCAGGGGCTACACCCCAAACTTGACTTTGCATTGTGGAATTATTCAGGTGGGAAGAGACCTTAAAGGCCTTCTCATCCCACCTCTGCCATGGGCAGGGACACCTTCACTATCCCAGGTTGCCCAGACCCCCATCCAGCCTAGTTTTAAACACTTCCAGGGACTGGGCAGCCACAGCTTCTCTGAGCAGCCTGTGCCAGGGCCTCACCAGCATTCTAAAATAAGGTCTTTAAAATTGCCAGTTTTGTTTTGTTGTAGCCTTGTGACTGTCAGTGCCCCAGGGCTGAGAGGATGGCTGGAAAACTCCAAGGAAAAGAACCCAGCCTGGGAGATGACATGGTGGGCTTGTGCTTATTTGTCATCTGTCAGAACTATAATCCTAGTATATGTATAGAATCTGTTAATTAGAACTGTAATGAGCTGTTCAGTTCACTTTGTTCATGCAGTAGCTTGCAGACTTATAGACAAAAGCCAGTTCCTGAAGACCCAGGGGACTAATTAAGTACACAATGTTTCAAGGAATTAACATCCTACTCAGATGTTTTCAGTGACAGTAAGTGTATTATGCTGTCATTGCCCTGCCCTAGGGTGTCCTCAGGACCGGTTTTTTAAACACTCTTATTCTTGCAATCCGTTTTATCATTTAACCAAAACAGATGTCAGGGATTCTTTAATAAATTTTTAAAATAAATCTGCAGCAAAACTTGTTCTTCCCAAAGAAGTCACTGCCAAGTTTCTATGACCTAGACTCTGATCCTTAAAATTAATTATTTGTGTATCAATTCAAACTAAATAGACCTATTGGTAGAAGAGATTTTTTTTTTTTTGCAAAGGATTGATGCTGATTGGATGTGTGAAGATTAAAAAAACAGCTAGACATCTTATTGCATACTGACAATTGTCCTTTTGATCTTGCTCATTTACGAGTGCTGTATTTAATATTTCAACTGGCATAATGCCACTTACAAAGACTAAGCAGCAAAAAGTGCCAAAACTCCGGCTCTTTTTTCAGTTAAATAACATTTAGGAATGTGCCTTTGGTTTTCTTTATAATTTGACTGTCTTGGTGCTCTAAGGTAAGGACTGTCATGTTACCTGAGCCAGATGAAAATGAGGAGGAAGACCACCATGTGCCACTGAGGCCATGTCTGCTTGCAAACTGAACTATGAGCCTTGACAAAATGTGGCAGCATAAAGCCCAGTGACAGTAAAAAATATGCACCTGCATTTTTAAACAAGCAATAAGTTATCAGAGGAAATTCTAATCTGGAAAAATAGCTCAGATCTGTCTTTAAGAAAGTGTCCAACAATAAAAGGTAAAATAATTCAGAGGCAATAGCAAGATTCCATCATTTCATGTAATTTCATGTAATTTTGTTTCATGTAATTTCATGTAATTTCATTTCACTCCATTTCTAGTGAGTTCATTGCTTTAAGCATCATGAGGTGGTATTAGGAAGGCATTACTTTGTGTCTTCTTGGAGGGAGGTGACTTCATCCATGTGTTTGCCTGATCTTCTTCCGGGATTGCAGTGATTGCTGCATCTTTCCCTCCCTTTTTAGTCAGCAAAGTAGACTTTCTGATTTCCAAAGGCCTTGTGTGAAAGATTATGGGTAATTTTCATGATTTTTGCAGCCTTGGAAAGGATATCACAGAATCCCAGAACAGCTCAGGCTGGAAGGGACCACAGTGGGTCACTGGTCCCACCTCCCTTCTCCAGCAGGGCCACCCCAGAGCACAGGGCACAGGATTGTGTCCAGAGGGGTGTGGAATATCCCCAGTGAGGAGACTCCACACCCTCTCTGGACAATCTGCTCAGGGCTCAGTCACTGCCCAGGGAAGAAGTTCTGCCTCATGCCCAGGTGGAACCTCCTGGGATCAGCCCCTGCCCGTTGCTCTGGTGCCATTGCTGGGCCCCAGAGCAGAGCCTGGGCCCTGCTGGGAGCCCTCCCTGCAGCCAGGGACACACAGGGATGAGGGCCCCTCTCAGCTGGGGCTCCTCTCGAGGCTGCACAGCCCCAGCCCCCTCAGCCTTTCCCTGTCAGAGATGCTCCAGGCCCCAAATCATCCCCGCAGCCTCCGCTGGCCCCGCTCCAGGAGCTCCATGTCCCTGCTGTGCTGATGATCCCAGACTGGACACAGCTCTCCAGATGTGCCTGCCAGGGCTGGGCAGAGGGGCAGGATCACTGCCTGAGCTGCTGGCACTGCTCTTCCTGATGTCCCCCAGGATCCCATTTGTCTGCTTGCCTCCAGGACATACTGCTGGCTCAGGGACAGCTCTGCTACCTTGTGCCTCAGGCTGATGGGAGCCTTGCTTGCTCCTGGTGCTTTCACTGGCAATATGAATCAAGGGATTGAGGATGTGTCACCTTTGTTTTGTCCAGATGTTATCAAAATTTACAACCAGACCTTCCTGGTTGCCGCCAGCCAGTAACAAGCATGTGCCTGGGAGTGCAAAAATTCAGTTTTAGAAATTCTCTCACCTGCAGACCATTATCAGCTGTCTGTCAGCAACCACAATTTAAGTTATCTTTTGCCTACCCCAGAGACCTAGTCCTGAGAAAACACAGTACTCCAGCATACAGAAATTGACTCTGATCTCTCCTCCTTTGCCTTATATCACCATAAATCAGACTTGCAAAGACCTATAATATGAGTAGGGCTTATGACTAGGGTAATGTCCTTTTCCCAGCCTTTAATGATAAGAACTCTTATGTATCCTTCACTAAGGTTGCCAGGAATCCCCAGAGCAAAGATGTCTGGGAAGCAGGAGAATCTCCCCAGGCACAGTCCCTGCCTGGTGGGCTCATGGTGGTAGAGTGCATTTTTGGGAAAGTCTTCTTTAAATATTACAGCATAGACCTCTTTTTAATGTTAGGTATTATCAAGCATTTGTGCATTGAATTTCTATAAATAACAAACTGAGCCTGAATATAGTTTGATTTTCTAACTTTCCTTTAGGATCCCAGAGTAACTGACTTTATTTTGACACAGTTTAAATGCACTGGCTCCCTTCTAGCCTCCATTTTCCAGACTGTCCAAGTTAGAAAAGGGTTTAACTCTGTGCTGTACCATTAATAAATATTATTCAGTAATAAGCTTCATTCTTCAAACATGATTTCATAACAAAAAGGATTGTTATGAAGCAGCAGCCTAATTACTATTCCTCACCATCTTCCTTTCTTTTTGCTTCTTAGAGAGATCAGTAACCTTCAGAACAGAAGAATTTGCGACACAAATGGAACCGTAGGAATTTGGAAGGCGTATCTCAAAAGTTTTTTTTAATTATCCTTGCTGTTCAAGTGTTGGTGCAGACACATTTCTTCAAGCCACTGAGTATAAAATACATGTGTCCATATACATTTCTGGGATACACAGCTAATTTTTCTCACTGGAAATATTTGGCTGTTAAGATAACAGAGTTTAAACTTCTCTTGAGGGGTGACAGTGACACCTTTCTCTAGCTCATACAGGTAAGATTGAAAGTTGACCTTGTTTTAGGGTTTTTTTAGATATATTTATCTTTTATTTAAACATACTACATGGAGAAACCTAATGGCCAATAGAGAGAAAACGTCTAAATACATTTTAAGCTGTTTTGTCCTCCCACATCTTATAAATCAAACAAATCCTTACCAGAACATACTCTAATCTTTACTGCCTCTTCCTATTTTAGTTTATTATGGACAGAAGAAATTGCACTCATAATTTTTTTGTTAGTCATTATGGGATGTAAAGATTTGGAGAAAAAAGTCTTCTCAGAGCTTAAGTGGACATAAATGGATGTGAGGACAGGGAAAGTGTCTAGGAAATGTGGCAGAGAAGTTCCTCCAGCACCTGGCAGAGCCACATGGTTGGAAGGCATAGTGTAAATATATGGTTTAGGGAAGTTGGAATAAATTTCCCATTGACCTTATGGCCAGGATTTTCTTTTTGAACAACAGTGTTCAAAAAATCAAGAACATTAATCCCATACAATTACTTACATGTAATTGTAGTAGGTAAAAAATATCAGAGCTCCTCATGCCTCCCCAAGGACAGATGTTATCACTGGGACAAAAAGTTGGACACAACTTCCTGTTTCCTCAAGTCTAGGAAATGATACTTTAGAATCTCATTTCTACTTAAAATAAATAAGCTTTTTCATGCTTCTCTTTTCTTAGTGTTTCAGGGTTTTTGGGGGGGATTTTTTATTTTTGGTCCCTCTGGTCCTAATTAATGATTATTCCTGGAGCTCTGTCGTCTGGATTGGCATGTTGTATTTCTACCAACAGGAGGGTATCCTCAGAATCAGCAATCCTGCTCTGTAAAGACAGAAAATTTTGTGGAAGTTTAAAATGCCCCAGAGATGTCTCTGCTGTCCCTTAACATTGCTGCTAGGTGAGACAGTAATATCAGTCAGATCTTTCTTAAAGCCTTGGGATGAAAAATACTGAATGACAGCGAGGGAGACAATCTTTGTTTAAGAAACAATTGAGTCCATCTCCTGATTTGTTGCATGTCTGAAAGCAAGACATCTTCTTTTATGATGATTTATAGGTATGCATTGAAATTATTTGCCTTATTTTGGAATGATAACTTTCCTGTAAAATAGATGCTCAGATGATGTTGATAAACAATCCTGATTCAGTCTTCCTTCCCCCTTGATAGACTTCTCTTGTGTCCTGAACATATTTCATCAGATTCTTCCTTGCTTTTGGCCTGTTTATATCACAGCATTTTATGGGCCATGATTTATTTTCTTTTTAAAAATAACTTCTTCATCCCTCTCTGATTTCTTCTGCTACTTTGTAATACTTCTATTGACAAGCAGGTTCATTTTGCTTGTGTTAGAGATATAAAAGATCTTTACAGCAGCCACATTTTTAAATTGTTTTTCATAGCATTTGTGAGTCTGAGGAAGGTCTCAGCCCTTTATTTAACATTTTAGTCCCACCATACCTACATGCCAAGCAGATGAGCCCTGTTATGTCAGGTTCTGCATGAAGAAAACTTACTGGAGTCCCTTGATTCATCTCTGAGGAAAACTAGGGAGAAGAATAGAGCCAGCAAAGAGGGCTTGGTGGAGGAAATTGTAGTAGAAACAGAATAAACCCCACATATATTGATAACTTTCAAGTGGGAAATGCCTCTGAAGCGAGAAACCTTCCCCAAAGGGGAAGATTATTTAAATAATGAATAGGGTGAATATGGTTTGGTTCTCCCTATCCAAGGACTTTTGGATTCTTAGTGGCTTAGCTAGAATTCACAACTATTTCTCACAGCTACAAGCATCAATAGCCCCCAGGATAATACGGTCCCTGCAAAGCCATTATCAGAAAGTAGGTTTTTTCCACATGGCCTGGCCTGTTTCAAAGCTTTGAGTGCCATTCCAACCTGAATTAAGTAGTTCTGGGTTTTTTTAAGTGCTGACTCATTACAGAGTAGCATCCACCAATTTCCTTTATAATTTTTGCTTATCCTTCTGGCTTTAGACTTCACAGGCCTGACACTGCACTCCCATCAATGATAAAAAGCAAGACTTGGTAAAGTGTGATAAAGAAATATAGGAAGGAGAAATGCAAAATATTATAGTTGGGCAGAAACAATGACCTTCAGAAATTTAGGTTGGGAAATTTCTGGTGTAAAACAGTTGTGTAAAAGAGGATCTGGGGGGCTGCAGTAGATTTCAAGCAGGAACTCCATCGATGAGATGAAGTTATTCAAAAGCAGGCAAATATGGTCTCATGTTGCAGGAACAAAACTAGAGCCTGAAAAATAGGTGAAATATTTACTTCTGTTCAAAACTAGGCAGATTTCACATGGAAAAGTGCCCACTTTTGGGCATGGTACTTCAAGAAAATGTAGTTTCACAGAGGACAATCTAGTACAGAGCAATTTGATCAACCAGCAGTAGGAAAGGGTGGTTTGCAGAGAAAGTGTGAATGAGATCAGGTAACCTGAACAAGGACTAAAGAAAGGATATAATGGAATCTGAGATGTAAAAGAGGCTGTTGTAAAGGAAAGAGAATAATAAGTTTCAGGGTTTGGAGTACAACAGGCAAGAAATAGTCTGCTTCAATTGCAGAACAGACAAGTGGTGCATATTATTAGGGCATACTGGTATTGCAAGGAGGTTAAATGTTCTCAGCTTCTGAGAAGGATATAATACCTGAATAGTCAGGACATCTGGAAAATTCTCCTCGCTGTACTTATTTTTTTCTTCAAAGTCAGTACATGCTCTTTGAAATATAACACCTTATTTAGCCAGCAAGAGCAAGAAACTGGATTTCCTTGCTGTGAACTCACATTAAGTTCCCCAAAGCAGTTATTGCAGCCAGCATGAGCCTGTGGGAAGTGGAGCCCTGAGACTATAATCAGTCAGCAATACACAGACCATTGAATGTGAATAAACAGTGGGACAGCCTAAAGCAAACAGCAGCTTGGGCTTTACAGCCACCCAAGAAAAGCAGGGGACAAATTGATTTGAGAGGAGCTCGTCAGGAGACATCCTCCCTTGTGCTTTGCACTAAACCATCAGGACTACAGCCTTCATTCAGGGAGTGCCAGCCACTCTGTGAGGCCTTCCTGGGGAGTAATTGGGAATTTCTTTTTTCACAAGCTCAGGGAGAAGTTGGTGTTGGAAGGGACCTGAGAGACTGCCTGGTGCCCCCACCCTATTCAGCTTGGAGCAGGCTGCCTAAGACAGCAACTCATGTGGCATTTTATGTAAATTAAAGTCCCCTTCAGAGTGTGTATTTCTTTTAGCTCAGAGAAATACACCAAGTAGTGAAAGATGGACACAGCATGTTCTCAGTTTTCATTGTGGTCACGGAAAGCAGAGGATGTTTGCAATGTTTAGGTTGAATGATGTAGCATATTATATTTTCTTGATTGTATTTTCAATGGAACATATTGGATAAAGAATTCCCTATCCTGTGTGCCCCCAGAGCAACCACTGAATAATAAATGTTATTACCTAAAAAAATTAAATTCTCAGTCATAGAGACTGAACTTTGAAGCAGGCAAAGTTTTTGCATTATGAATGTGCTAACTTGCAGAAAGAGGTGATTTTTGCAGTTTTTCAAAGACCTTCTTAGAATGAAAAAATCTTATTAGAATTCTTCTTAAAATTGTTTCCTGAGCAGCAGTGTTTTCTACACCTGTTTTGCAGTTTCAACAAAGTTAGACCATGGGTCTTTGAAAGTCTTGTGGTAATTCTATGTCAGGAAGCAGTGAGCAATTCAGGCGGAAGTCTTCTGCTGACTGGAATATCTTTTTTTTGGAGAGGTAAAAATGTATTAAACTTATAACAGGAGAAAAACCATGGAATGACTGCAATGGGTATTCATCTAAAATATGAAGAGGCTGGAATGAAACTGTCCAACTGACATGAGTGGAAATGTCCCTGCTACCTCATAAATATTTAACCTGTCACTTGAATAATATGCAGGCACTCTCCACTTGTTATTTGGATCTAGATGGCTACAAAGAAAAACCTGTTTGTATTAATTGTATTATTTTTGCTTTCAGCTGCAGAAGAATTCTCGTCTGATATTTGCTGGTACCCTTCCCCAACTCACCTAAGCCAGCATTTATTCCATGCTGGAGCACCAGGGTTGGCAAGCACACTGCTTCTCTCTCTTACAAACCCCCAGTGTGAAAACACCAAAAATATCACATTGAATCTGTCTGTGAAGGGCAGTGAGGCTGTGAGGAGAAACACCAGATTGGTCTTGGCAGGTCCATTAGCAGAGTTAGTCAGTTACACAAAAAGAGGGAGCTGATGAGCATATTTGATGGTAATAGAGATATCACGCAGGAGAAGGCAACAAAGAGATTCCAAAGGTGGCTTGCACAACCATTAACTGATGAAGATAAATGAGGAGAGAGAATAGCTTGACTTCCACATTCAAGTTTCAAAAAGATATCTGAAATAAGAGATTTCTTTTCTGAACAGTACACGTGAACTGGAGTCACAACATAGATGGAAACCTGGGATGCTGTTTTTATCAAGTCAATGTCAGAACTGCATTTCTGCCTGATTAAATAATATGACAGCTCACACTGAAAAAAAAGTCAAAGAGATTTCAGTCAGTTGCTTGGTTTTAAGGGCAAAGTGTTAAGTGGACTACTGAAGAGGGAAACCATCTCATTTTCCACAGTATCATTCGTATGTGTTTCTGGAATTATTTGACTCTATTCACTTCAATGAGGGTTTAGTGAAAACAGGACTCAGGAGAGTGAGAAATATATTTTTCAGAGGGTAAGGAATAAGGAAGCACTAAAGAGTGGCACAGTTTCAAATCTGGAGTAGAGAAGAACACAGATAGTGCTGAAGGGAGCTGCCAAGCCAACAAGGGGGATGTAAAGAGAGGAATAGAGAGGGAATTTCAGGTAACTACAGAAAGGGTTCAAGACTAATATTGGCTGTCTCATACACATGGTTAGGGGATTCATTTATACCAGCTAAAAAAAAATCCTGAAATAAAGTGAAAATAACTTGTGTGCGAATCAGAAAAGGTTTTTATTTCTAAGCTTGATCAGGACTGAATAGAATGACCTATCTGACTTCGAAAACTTTTCCTGCACAGAAATATCTCAAAAGGTGTGTTAAGAGGATGGTGCCAGACTCTTTTCAGTTATGGCCAGCAACAGGAAGAGGAGCAATGGCCATGAACTAAAACACAAGAAGTTTAACCTCAACATGAGGAAGAACTTTTTCCATAGAGGGTGGCAGAGCCCTGGAACAGCTGCCCAGGGAGGGAATGGAGTCTCCCTCTCTGGGGACATTCCAAACTCATCTGGACACATTCCTGTGTCACCAGCTGTGGGGCCCTGCAGTGGTCTGGTGATCTCCAGATGTCCCTTCCAAGCCCAGCGACTCTGTGATTCTGTGATTCTGTGAATGCTCTGCCAGAACTGTTGAGTCAGCTCCAACCCTAATTCAGATCCCACTGAAAAGCATCTCGGCCTCTTGGCAAATATTGTCCTTTGGATTCAGATGTGCTAGTGGAGGCAGGAGTTCCCAGATGTAGTTTCTATCTCTTTGAGGCTGCCATCCCATGGATCTACTGACAGAGAAGAGTGTGACTGGTCTCAGAATTGCTGAAGAACAGTCAGTTGATTTGCCTCAGCCAACCAGTTCAGGCCCCACAAACAAAACTCTGGTGTAAAGGGGGGATGTTCCCCCTTTACAAAACAGCTCCAGTTTTGTCTTGGATTAAATGATTCACCATCTCATCTTTCTGAGTAATCAATATTTTTGGCTTCTAATTGCAGAAGTAACTTTTTGTAATTACCTTCCTGTAAATACTATAGAAATTCAATTAAATAAGAATTAAAACAAGCAGGAACTTATCCCTTTTGAAGGCTGTTGTGTAGTTTTCTTTTGGTCAAATAATCACTTGGAGAAAAATGACTCAATGATCTGGAAGGTCTCTTGCAACCTTGATGGTTCTGTGATTCTCTTATCCATACCTAATCTTGTAGAATATATGCAGGTCTCCTCTTTATATGTATTTTAAGAGTTGTTATGGTAACTTAACTTTATTCAATGTAATTGAGAGTACCAGTGATAGATCATTGTACTAGCAGATGGGGAAGGAACTAGCAATGCTTAAAAAATTAAATAATTCAAGTAAGAGCTGTGAGACTACTTCAATATGCCATTATGAAATACATTCTAATGAAATTAGTTTAGTTTGGTATTTGAAAGTTTGCTCCCATGAATATTCATGCAAGCCGAAATTTTTTTAGTAATAACATTCATTTAAAAACTTCAAATGAATCATGCCAATATGTGTTTGCCCTGAAAGTATTGTGAATTCTCAGATGACTTGGTTTGCATGAATTTTCCCATCTATAAAACTTACCCAAGTCCTTTTTCTTGCCCTTTTAAGTGGGATTGGATGGTGGAGACAACCAAATGAATACCCTGGGATTTAAGATGGTAACAGTACTGTATAAACAGCAAATTATAAGTAAAGAATGACAAAAGCAACTCCAGCCTGAGGCAGTTAATAAGAAAGTTATGGGCAAGAATATGATCACATAAAATCCTTTCTAAACCATGGCAGCCAGCATATTTTGTAGAAATGAAATAAAATTATTCCTACAGCCAAGGAGCAAACACAGAGAGAGGAGCTTTATATTAAATTCATTTTTCAGCCACCTGTGGCTAAAAGCTGGAATAGTGCCTGTTCCTCTTTTCTTTCAAGGTTGTATCCCTGCCTTAAGATGATGCCCTTAAGATGATGAACACTTTTGCTGTAGTGAGTGTAGTATGAGCAAAAGATTGTCTTACCACATTCCTAACAGACGTCAGGATATGGTTTTTAATAAACTTAATGCATTTTTAGCAGTTATAATTCTGACAAAACCTCAGCATTGTAACCTAATATGTGATAAAGCCTTGATTCTGGGAAGCCGAATGCCTGGATCTAAGCGTCAAGATTAGGTTACTACCTCTCCTTGCTCTCAGGGCAGCAATTCACAGACATGTAGAACTAAAATCAGAGCTGAACAAAACCACAGCCAGCATCTGAGCTGGGGGGCCGTGGTCTGGGGAACAAAAATCCAGATTGATGCAAACACAGACCCAACACCAGTGGAAGAGGAGCTGACATATGAAGTATTACAGATACTTGAGCCCTAAGTTTTTGGGGAAAAATAGTTCATAACTGTTTCAATTTGTGTCATTCCTTGCAGAAAATATTGATAGGCCTTGACATCCTCCCAGACGGTTATGAGAGCTGTGTGACATCATTGTGAGGCCTCTCCCCATAATCTTTAGGAAGAGACTGAAGAGATCAGGGGACAGCCTGGAAATCTATACCTGGCTAATGTCACTCCTGTGATGTAAAAGGACCTCTTAAAGGAGAATCCAGGAAATTACAGGCCCATCAGTCCTGCTTCATTCTGTGGGGAAATTATGAAAATAATTCTCCCAGAGGCTGTCACAAGTTAACTGAAGGAAAAGCAAGCACAAGGGTAGACTGTGCTTGACAAACTCAGTTGCCACCCATCACAAAGTGGCCTGCTCAGCTGATGTGGGCATTGTCTACCTGGATTTCTCCAAAACTTTCAATATGGTTTTCCCCAGGCTCCTCCTAGAGAAGCTGGTGTGTTGCTATCTTCACAATGGTCCATGGTCTGGGTGACCTCATTATGGCATTCCAGGACCTAAAGGGAGCCCACAGGAAAGATGGAGAGAGGCTACTGACAAGGGCCTGGGGTGACAGAACGAGGGGGAATGGCTTCAAAATGAAAAAGGGCAGAGTTAGATGGGATATTGGGAAAAAATTGTTCCCTGTGAGGGTGGAGAGGCCCTGGCACAGATTGCCCAGAGAAGCTGTGGTTGACCCATCCCTGGCAGTGTTCCAGGGCAGATTGGATGGGGCTCTGAGCAACATGGGATAGTGGAAGGTGTCCCTGCCCATGGCAGGGTGGGGAGAGAATTAGCATTAAGGTCTCTTCCAACCCAAACCATTCTGTGATTTTATGATTCTTTGATCCTTGAGATCACTTTCAACTTCACATTCTATGATTTTCCAGGGCAGTAATTGCTTCCTTAGCACAAAATAAATAAATAATCCTGGAGGAGAAAGAGCAAAGGGGTTTTTCTTTTTTTTTTCCCCTCTTCTAGAGCCTCAGAATTATGTAAGACTTACAGAGGAGCTCATATTCTCTTTGCTGTAAGGTGAACATCTCCCACTGCTGGCACTTGGGCTCATGTCATATCCCCAAACTCTAAAACTGGTTGCGTTTAATAGACCCCTCTGCTCTCTGCAGCAGCTCTGCCCAGGCTGGACTCCCACCCATCACTGGTAGGGGGATCTCAAACCTACATAAGCCAGGCCTTGACCTCCTGTCAGTGAGGAGGAGGAGGAGGAAGGAGCAGGAATATCAGTTTTAAACACAGCACTGTTTAACCCCTAGTGCTCAGTCTGTCCTGACAGACTAAGAGGGCACAATCAGGTAAAAATATTAAAGGATTGACTTTCTAATTATCAGTCAGGAAGCTGGAATACTGGGAAAATTGAACTATGGTTTGCAGATGGATTAAATTGTTTTTATGTGCGAGGTATCTTAAGATCTTGAAATTGCTTTTTTCAGAAACCTTTCCTCTTCATAAGATAGATGAATGATAATAAGAAAATAATGAGGACAGGTGAGCTCCAAATCACCCACTTTGTTTAGAACAGAGAAGTATCACATATTCCTGCCAGGCTTGTCATTTGGATGGAGATTTATTATAATGAGAAATTGAATCATGTCCTCTGATACTGAGTTATAAGAATGAGATTTTTGAAATTATGCTTACAAATGCCAAAAAACACATTCCCCCAGAACATGGAAAAAAGGCAGAGCAAGTATGAGGCAGAAAAACCCACCAGAGAAATGTCTCTCCAATCATGTCCATTAGATGCTGAAATTTAGCCTTTTCTATTCCATATAGTGCTCTCAAATGTAAAAGTAATGATGCAGTAGCACTGCGTGCTGAGTGGATGATGAAGTTTGGATCCCCACCCTCTTTCATCTGGAAGTCAGCTAAATATCTAATGTTCCTCTAATGATGTGTCCATTTTAGGTACAGCCAGAGCCTAAAAGCTCATGGACTTCCCACAAAGCACTTCACTTTTCCAGACCCATTAATACAGTCCCTGCCCAATTACCAGAAATGTAGGCTTTGTTTCATTTTATTGGCAACAAAGAGACTCAGCTCAGGTGTTTTCTGTCAGTCTTCTCTTATGCAAGCAGACAGAAAGAACAGAGCACAGGTGATTTCAGGTCAGGTATGGTATATTCTAAGGCCATTTCCTCTAAGGTTTCAACTGTTTATCTATGCAAGCAGTGACCAGCAGTTTGGCCAGAGAAGCAGGAACAAAAATATGTACGGTAAAATCAGCAACATGATTCAACACCTAAAAAGTTGTCTGATACTGGAGTAGGGGGACATAGTCAGAAATTGTCAGAGGGTTGGTCATGCCTGGCTCTAGTCTGGAAAGAGAGGGAGCGAGAAGGAATTATGCTCTCTGGACACTGTTTAGAATCTGAGATGTGTGTGAAAGGGCTGCTTGGCTTGGTTTGGTATTTCTCTGAAGCGTCTTCATATGGATGGGAAAGAATGAAGTACTGGCATAGAAAACCCCTATGCTTCAGAGACAGGGAGATTGAGCTGTCTTGCTTGAGGCCAGCAGGAAGGAAGAGCCCTTCAAAGAAAGGAGAATTAGGGAATTTTCAAAAGGCACGCTGCAGCTACCAGATTTCTGATTTTCTTTACTCCCCTGCATCTTGCCAGGTATGCTGGTCTTTCACCTTTAACCTGAAAGTTTCTCACCTTTAACCTGCAGAGGTTCTTCACTTGGTTTCACAATTTGTCTCAGTTCTGAAAAACCTCAAAACTCCCCTTGGTTTGTTGGTTCTACTTTGCATCTTGGCATTCAAGCAGCAGCATTTCAATCTGGCCCTGCCAGTCACACGCCGCACAACGTGAAGTGACACCTTGCTTTGCCAGAAAGACAAATGATTTTGATATTCCCTTCCCTCAATCTGGAAAGACAGTAGCTTATGTGACTCCTTCTCTGGGAAAAGAATTCTGTGTGGGGAGGGTGGGAACGGCATTTTGATCCTGGGGAAAAAAATTCTAGAACAGTCTTTACAGGATTCGCTTTATCCTTGGGAGGAAATTCTTTGCTGCTGCCAAAAACAGTGCAAGTTACAGAATGTGTCATGTAGCCACATAAATATTTTGTGCCTGCCTGTGGGTGACCCACTGAGGAGCCACTACTGAGATCTTCAGGAAAAGGCCTTTAAACATGAGCCCCTTCTGCAATCTTTTATGTAGAATACCCTCATTTAGCCCCAAGTGGGTGAATTACCATAGCTTGTTTAGATCTATGTTAGAAAGTCTCAGCATTTCTTCAGCTTTTTACCCCAATTTTCATTTTCTCAAGCAATCATTTAGCCCACAGACTTGGATGCTGCAGGGCTTTTAATGCATCCAGTGTAAGGCATTCAACACATTCACGTGAAAATTCCTTAGTAGATTCATGCCAGTGGAGAAAAAAAATCCAAACCCCAGTGTTCCATGATGCACAGTAGAATTAATGTGTTATTGTAAGTTGAGAAAAAGCCAACTTACAATCCAGCCACCCTTCTTGAAGATAAAATTACTGAGGCTCTAAAAATTAATTTCCGGTTTAGCAGTGAAATAGTTGAAAGAATGAAGTTGCTCATGAGATTAGAAGGCTTTCTACAGGTTCTGTCTGTGAACAAACTTTCATGCAAAATACCCTGCAGAGACATTTTTTTGTCCCTTAGACAGTTTCTTACAAGCAGAGATGTAAAGTAATCACAGTGAAATGCACACTAAATAATAGAATGATTGGTATGATTGCCTGAAAGTAGATGGCTATTCTTAAATGATCACGGTATTGCAAACCTCTGAGGCAGAACATTTCTGTATTTGTACTTTGTGTGCAGAGCTTGGAAAATATTTTTTTCAACACTTTCGCTGTCATCATCCACCATCTGTCCACCATCTAGAGGCTTCCCAAAGGGCTGGGAGGATCCAGGATACATGGGAATGATGCCCTGCTTCTGCATTATTCTGTAGGGACAGAAACACCAGAGCAACAAGAAATAGAAAGGAGACACACTGTTCTGTTTTTTCAGAAATCTCTCAATTTGAAAATCTATTTGGGCTTAGGGCTAATCTGTCTGGGATGGCTGCAGCATCCTTAGATACATCTGTCTCTCTTGCCTCTCTAAAAACTATAATTTTCTGCATTGATAGGCCCACTATTTATTATTTGTGCTGTTGCAGAACATGGTCTCATAAAGCACTGAATGGTTGCCTAGAAGAAGAGCCAGAAAGGCAAGCCAGAATGTACAGGAGACTTGGAAAGGAATCTTGGTTTCATCTTTTGCTTGCCAGACATTGGTGGGTTTTGGCATTTTTATACTCTCCACACCTCAATTTATTTACCAGAAATTTTATTATATAATCAGTGAGGAAAGACAGAAGTTTCTCCAGTGGTAGTGCAGAACAGGATCCTAAACATGAGTGTTCCTCTGCCCTCTGGAAGAAAATCTCTCTCTCTGTGCTGAGCATTTAGGAAGACTAAGCAAACCAAACCACTTCATACAAACACCTTTCCATGTCCTCTGGGTCCTGTATTCCTACTTGTGAAGGAATTTTCTTCACAGAGAATAGACTAGAAGGTGCCCATATAAATTCATGGTAGGACCACTAAAATATGGCTGTATATTGGTATATACACAAATATTTCTACGATATATCACTGTATATTTGCTTTTCAGCATCTAAAATGAATTCTTCATTTTTGGGTATAACAGCTAGTAGGGTACTAGAACCATTAAATTTAGTCATTTTTTCTTTTCACTGGAAAAAATAATGGCGATTGAAATATTTTTCCTTGTACAAAGTTGGAGATTTTAGAAGCAAAAAGACAATGTAGAAGAAATAATATAACTGAGTTCAGGTTCCTAGAGCATGCTTATTTCTCTGTGCAAAGCAGGAACGATAAGAATGGATAAAGGAGCTCATCCATATTAACCAGAAAGTGGAGCTAACAGCAAATGGGAATAAACAGATTATGCTCACCAGACTGTTGAAATCAAGCAAGAAAAATATTCAGTGTTTTGTCATTGACTTCAAGGGGATTGAGCAAGGCTGCAGTTTAGTTATCTGTAAATAGCAGGGGTTGAGTGAAGGTGGTCATGGTTCTTGCAGATTCAGAACAGGCAGTGCCAAGAATGGCCAAGAAAATAACGAAATATATAGCAATGAGACATTTAATAAACCTGGATGTGCACAATCCCTTATTTTGTAGACAACCTAAGTATTTTCAGCACAGCGAAAATGTCTTTAAGGATCTGCTGGGAGACTGTATTTAAAAGAGTTGTACTTACAACATTTACAGATGCTGTAAGTATTACTTCCTACTGGTGTTCTTGCTGATATTTTCAGTGAGATCCTTTTCTAGTGGTAGGTGGTGCTCAGGCTTACCCTGCTGAGGATCTGGTGACTCATGTGATAAAACACAACAGTCTGAGATGACTTGTAAAGTCATTAATTTTTTTAATGAGGTCTATGCTAAAAAAGGGGACGAGTGGTAATACAAACACTATCTTGACTTTTGGCCACACAGTTTGTATTAAGTCCTCGTCTTCCTCAAATATGCCTCAATTCTCTTCTCTACCCTTGCTGAAAAATAAGATTATTCAGGCACTGCCCCTTTCAATGGCCTCCATAGAACTAGCTTATCTGCTCGATGAATTGCTTAGCCCAAGTGGCAAGTTTTAGAGGTTGGGCAGAGCACCTTTCCATTCATTTCTCTAGCACAAGCCTTTTTATCAGCACCCTCCAGGCTTGCTTCCCCTCTGTTTGTGGGAGATAATGAATCAAGCAAATTTTTTTGAAGATTACTTTCTATTTGAGAAACCATGGTTTCTGTCTGTTGTTAACCTCCTGAGCAACGGGGAAGACAGAGTGACTTTCTAGGTGGTGAAATAGCCATTAAGCTGATAAATTAAACTTTTCCAGGACATTTTACATTTTCCTTTGTCAGCTGCCCAGGTTACTTTGAACTTGGATGTGGATTCCCTTACTGGCTGCCCACCACTCCCTAGCTCAGCCATAGATAATGTGATATGTTCGAGGTAGTCTTGGCTCTTTCATGAAAACTCGTGGGGTTTTGTGTGCTCCAAGAAAACTCTGGAGTTCAAAGCCTCAGTCTCTAATAACCACCTTCAAAATTCTGGGGAAAAGTGAGGAGAACCTGTGGCTGGAATCATAACTCACGGAGGCCAGTTTGTTTGTGGAAAGACTCTGAAATTCTTGTTGCAGAGGGATCCGAACACTGTTTTCATTTCCATATGCATATTCATTTAGATGCACAAACAAAACAAATAACCCATTCAGTTTATTTACACACAGTATTTGCCGGTGGATCTGTTGTGTTCTCCTCTGTTTTGAAGGCCTGCAAGGCTTGTTATTTGATCTCTAGGAACTGTCTGCCTTGAGAAGGAAGCTTCACTCTTCATCTCCTGGGAGGTAGTGCTTAATTCAAATCAGATTACAAAAAAATAGTAGCAAATTGCTGGAAAAAAAAGAAAAGTAGCCATTAATCACTGTCAGGAGAAGCAAGAACATCCTTTGAAGACAATTTATCCTTTAAATCTCAGACTAATGCACATGTTCTTTAGCATGATGTACTGAGATGTGGAGCTTCAGCTGGCGTGTCACAGCTGTCTGACCTCCCAGTGTCAGGGACTGCGAGAGGGGATTCCTCTCAAGTTATAATTCAGGCAACTGCTGATGTGAAGCTGTCAAATATCACGACTATCGAAATGTCTGAAAGCTAATCAGTCTACCAAGTGCAGTTTCTTCCTTCTTTCACACATAAACAACACTTCACATTAGATTAGCAAGTGTAGAGATGAGTGGATAATTTATATTGAACAATTAGTCTAATTGTGTCTGCTTCTGTTATGAAGAAGGATGAAGTGCTGAGACTGGATGTCTGAAATAATTCATATATTACTAGTAAACAATTTTTCCATGTGAATGTCCTGTGAGTAATTAATTTTGAATTGTTGAGCTTCTTCAGCTGTTGTGATGGTTGCTAAGTTATAGAAGTCACTGGGATTGTTTGTGTTTCTCTAATTAGATTATTTTTGAGTCCAGACAAAACATGATGAATTTAAATTTTTAGAACTGAAAACATCATGACAGTGGAAAAATAGCTGGAAACCACCTGAACATTTGAACTCAATATATTTGGCATTAAAGCAAAGCCTTTTGAATAACTGGAAAATTAATACAGAAGAACCATACACATCATTATATTTACCTTTTTTTCCAATGAGAAGGCTATTTAATGAAAATGTTTTTATTCCTCCAGATTAACAGAACTCCTTTCAGCATCTGCATTTAATTTCTCTGTTGCTCATGGAGGTGTATTCCACTAATTAACTGTTCACTTGTGGAGTTTGCCGAGGTCCCAGACAGTGACATAAAACCCTGTCTGAAATGAAATTTAAATACTCATACTGATGTCACCAGCACTGTGATTTCATCCTTTGTTCAGAGTGCCTTCATATCACAAGAGAATCATGTCCAGATCTAGGTTTGCTGCTGCTATGCAAAATATTGTGATTTCTGAAAGTGAAAAGAGAAAAGCAGGGTGAGTAAAGGCCAGTGGAAGAGTTCCTAGAGGTCTCCAAGTGTCCTCAGTGCCAGTGTCAGGTGGCAATGATTGAATCACACCTGGATGGTGGCTCAAGATGCTGCTTGAAGACAGTACTTTATCCCACTGAAAACTTCTGACTGTATATCTGAGCCTGTCTGCTGCTTTATCACCTTCGCCTCATGCAGTTTTAAAAAGGCTGATTTTCCTTCCCTTGGTATTTCAGAACTGGCTGCTGTGTCAAGTGTGCCCTCAGATCATTGATAAGGGAGTTTTCCCTATGATGCTTCTTTTCTGCATGTTTGTAGGGATCAAAAACTCTCTCTCAGCATTTGGGCATCCTTCCCCTGTGTAAGGTGTCAAATCCATGGCAAGGAGAATTTTACCCAAAGGGTTTTGATGCACCCAAAACCTGTCCTGGTCAGTTACTTACCTGTGCCATTGAGAGTGGATCACAAGAAGGGATCCAGCTCACAGATGTGCACTTGGCACCCGAGTAGATTTTGTCTACCCTGCACTTTCTTTTTCTTTTTTTTTTTTTTTTTTGTAATTTAGTAATGAAACCAACCATTTTTTCTTATGCCACGGGTGTTTTTTAAAGGCCAGTTAGCATTTGTGAATCCCAGCATTCTGGTAATAAAGGGTATCCATATGCTCTTTCTCCTTTGCTTTGGCCACAGCACTGTAGCAGTGGCATTTCTAAAAAGCTGTGGAATGATAAAAGGAATGATAATTCACAGGTCCTCGCAGCTCATGGGGTGGTTTTCATCACCCCAAGTTCTTCTCTCAGGGTTTCTCTGTCCAGGTCCCTCTGGTTCCATCCCTTCCCTCCAGCCCATGACTGCACCTCACAGCTCGGTGCCATCAGTGACCTTGCTGAGGATGCCTCGATCCCGCTGTCCATGTCACCAACAAAAATGCTGAGCAGTATCATGTGGATCAGACCTGTCAGGTTCATGTTCTGATTTGGTGTAGCAATGGGGAGCAAAGAGACACAGACCCCCTTATGAATCCAAAGAAAATTGCTTTATTACAGAATCGCCCCCCTTTTATACCTTTAATTCAACCAGACAAAACCAAAACATAACAGGAGGAGGGAACCCACTGCCTGGCTCAACTGCAGCCTGCTGTCCACGAGTCACAACTATCTCTCACCCTCAGCTGACTCCCAGCAATCCAGCCTGCAGCTGTGCCTTCCNTGAGCTTTGGTTTAACTCTACTCCTGATTAGGCCTACCAAGCCAAATTCCATATTAAACATAACCTTCAGGTGCATCTCTAAGGACTTTCTGTACCAGTTGTTAACTGTTTGAGCTTATGGTTTTACANCATCCCACACTTTGGGGCATTAATTTCTCCTTCCTGGGTCAGCTCTGCATGTCAGTGATGAGGTCAGGTGTCCATTGTAACAGGAGCTGTTAGAAAGTCAGAAAATTAATTAAAACTTTACAGTGCCCTTCATAAAATATTCAGGAGAATCCAACAGAGATTTAAATTAAAACCCATTGCACACATTTTATGGTTACCTGTGACCTGGCTGCCTGCGTCACTGATGTAATGGTGTTTTGGGGAATGCTATTCCCTGGGTTGCTCTGTAATTGACTCCTGCACCTTGTCCTGAACATGTTTCCGGTGTGATTTGGGCAGATGCAGACCCCCCCCCTTAACCAAATCTTGTTTTGATATTGTTTGTAAGAAATATTGTCTTGTGACACAGGGAGAGCAGGTTGGCCTTGCTGCTGTGCTGCCCAGATTCCCCATGTTTGGTGACACCCTTGTTCTCACAAGAGCACTCTGTGAGGGACCAGGGCTGCATGAAGGACAGTTGTCACTCCCATCAGTTACTGAAGCCTCTTGTACAAAATCACAAAGGCAGTTTTAAATAAATTCCTGGAATCCTAGAATCACAGACTGGTTTGGGCTGGGAGGCCATCCAATGCCACCCACTCCATGGGCAGAGACACCTTCCCCTATCCCAGGTTACTCCAAGCCCCATCCAACCTGACTTTGAACTGTTCCAGGGATGGATGCTTTTTCTGCACAGCAAGCAGCAGGAGCGTGTCAAATGCAGCCTGCTTTGGAATATCCATGGGGTCTTCTCATAAGGATATCTGAATATTCCAAATCCCTACAGAACTAAATCTCAACAAAGCCTGTGGGAATTAAGTGTAATTCATTTTCTACAGATGAGAAACACAGTAGGTTAATTGTAAATTCCCTACAGCAAATTACCTCAAAATCATGCAGTAATGGATGTTATTTTCACTAACATCTTTATTACAGCATCTCTTTGAGTCCAGTGCATGACAGAGACACCAGGAGATCAGATAAAAAGTGTGCTGACACAATACACAGCTCCACACATGACTTTGTCTGTGTGCTTCTATCCCAGAGTTAGGAGAAGAGATCATTCCCATCCCAGTCTGTCAACAGAAGAACCAGGGGTATCTGTTGGCAGTTTCTGATGGCAGCATGTGTTCAGTAGGGGTCCATGGGCATCATTTCATGCTTCCAGGTGGTTTTGTTGGTTCATGTCAAGGCAGAAGCTGTAGAGGCAGAAATTGAGTCAGTGATCCCTTTTGACCATAGTTTGTTTCTTGGGTAAAGTAAATTTCTTATTCACTTATTTGCTGGAAAGGTAAAACAACCAAGGACCATTAGGAGATTTTTTTTTCCCAAGTTGCTTTTACAGCATCTTCCTGATGGTAAAATATTGATTTATGGGATATGAAGTGATAGCCTGCTGCAAGGAAACAGCACCATTGCTTCCATGCAAAAGCTGTAGAAGCAGAAATTATCTTCCAATTATAAAATGCAAGATAATTCCTTTTGTAAAAACACCTCGCATTAGGTTCCTGTGGCTTTCCCCATTCAATCTGAATTTCTAAGCACTAAAGAAACCTCATTATTGAGAAGTAAACTAGCAGCTCCTTGGCAAAATGGTCACAGCAGTGTGAAATAGAGCCTGTACCACATTCCGCAGCCAGTTCGAGAATGTGCTCATCACTTATCCATGAGGCTCATGATGCTTAAATGCCACCTACAACAGAGCTCCTGATCTGGAAGCCCTTCTGCTTCCCCTTTTTGCCTTTAATAAAGCAAAGATTAAAAGGCTTACAAGAGTTACTACTTTGAAAGTCATGTTTCCCCCACGTGTCCCTTGCAATGACACAGAGAACATGAATTCTATGAGAATACTCAACTCAGTGGACTTGGGTATTTAGGGTTCAGCAACCCCAAGAAATGTTTAAATATGTCTGTGAACTCTGAGGTTTTCTTCCTGATACCATGCCAGTCATTTTAGCTTTCCATCCATCCCCACCTCCCTTTCAGCCCAACTTACAAGGTTTTTTTTTTCCTGTTCTTTCTCTCAATTTTCCCAATGTACCTTTTAACCCATCTCACTCACCTCAAACTGCAATCAGATCTTCCTTTTTTCCACACTCCAGCAGCATCCCACAGTTATTCTGATCATTCAAATCAGAAGAATTTAAAGATCCTGCTTTGAATTTTCTCTCTGTCTAATTTGGTTTAGACTTGGTTTTAAATGATGATTTGTAGAAGGGTTGTAAAGAGTACTAAAAAATGTTCTTTCAAGGCTTTTAGTCCTTTCTTTCATTTTTTCTTTTTTTTTTTTTTTTTTTTTGTGAAGAGAAATGTGTTACATAAGCAGTCTAGCATAAAGAGAGTCAGAAAGTAAGTGGATGGGGAATTCCTGACCCGACAACTAGAACAGAGGTATCTAATGGAGGTTACTTCAAAGGAAATCTGGGAAAAAGAGAAAAACCAGGGGAATACCATGAGGAATACCTTTCCCAGTTTATTCCTACATGCCTGCAATTCTGAACACAGAAGGATCCTGTGCACAAGACTACACAACTGCAGGGTGCACATGGGGACGCTCCCTTCCTAACACTTTATTGAGACCCCTGATGAGGAAGAGGAAGGAGTATGTTAAAAATGGGCCAGAGTTTTGGGCTTCACAGAAATATCTGTTTAAAATATTGAAGAATGTCTGTTGCATTGGTGGTATGGCTCAGTGAGGGAGGTGATCATGGTTGTATTTCCAGACAAACCAAATTAAGGGAGAGGGTAGGTGCCCATGGAGGAGCTGTAGGTCAGCAGTTGGTGAGAGGAGATAGGAAATGCTTTTTGCTCTGAGCAGTTACAGATATAAAACTTCTGGGCACAGACATAGAACTTTATTCAGTCCTCCATGCCAAATTCAGTTTTTCTTTCTGCCAGAGATTTCTGAGAGCTTTTCTGCTTTCTGTCTCCCTCCATGTGAACATACACACAGACACATGAACACACTCATTTGCTCTCTCCCTTCCAGGCTCCCACAGATCTTTGAAGGCTTTACTTATCTGTGCACTTTCAGAACTGAAACTAAAACAGTTCTGACACCTGAAAGCATATTCAGTTTGTTGCATTATAATTTTTACCTTCTTCTACTTACTGCTGTTCCCAGAAAGCAGCACACAAGTGCTTACCTCTTAAAAGATATAGTTCAGCTACAAATAGACATATTCGGGGGAAAAAATTGAGTTATTACAGATCAGTGATAAATGTCCTACTCTGTAAAGGTGTTTTTCTCCCAGGAGATGATGCAGTGACACTGACACTCTATCTGTGTACTCCTTATTGAAAAGTATGTGCAGAGCCTATGTCTGTGTGGTCAGGGAAAGCATTGGCACACTTGGAAATCATAAATGAGTCCCAAGAATTTTCCCTGAGGGTCAGTGAAGCTGAACTGGAAAACATCATGCAGATACCTTCTGGGAGAGCAAAAAGGTGCCTTGAGGATGATGTTTAATTCATTGTCTCCAAACATGGTAGAGGAAACCCTTTGTTCTCTAGCCTGATATGGTAAAAGGCTTTTCTGCTCTTGGTGAAGTTTGTCATTTGTGCTTTGCTTTTCTATTTATAGAGTCAGACAAGGCATTGTCTGCACTCCCATTTGTGGGAAGGTGGACTAGATAGTCTCATAAAATTTATTTTTTAGCTCTATTTGGGTTTTGTTGTGAATATGCATATGGTATTTTCACATCACAAATACTAATATACAAATAGAAAGAAAATCTTTGCCTGCATTCAGTTTTCTTATTTTTACATGTTAGTGAAATCACAAGGAGGTGATCTATTAAGCAGTCAGAATAAAGTTTTTGGATGATACTAGTCTTGTCCTCTAAAATGGTTGTAAATGCCTTTTGCCCTTTTTAGGAGTGAATAGGGAATATACATCTCAACAATGCAAAAGCCAAGTTGTGCAGCTGTTGACATTTTGTTCAGCTGATTAACTATATCTCCTCATCCAGTATCAACTTCCAACAAGTTTCACAAGCTGGACAATGATAAAAAGGGCAAAAAAGAAGGCTGATAATTTCTCCCATAAGTGCCACCTGCAATCCCAGAGAGCAAAGGAGAAATGAAGCCATAAATAGCAAGAAAGATTTGTCTGACTGTGCAAGATCAGAGCATTGATTCAGCCTTGATTGGGCTCCCCACTGCTTTCCTTTCGTTATTTATGTCAGGTTAACCTCTCATTTTCAGCAATGACATCTGTTCCCCATCCACTCATTTCAGGGAACATACTGCGGTTTTCATTTTGTCAGCTGCTTTGCCTTCTCCTCATTACTTTGGAGCAAAGCTGCTGGGGTGGGTTTTATTTGAATAATGCCTAATTTGAAATGAATGTGCTTGCTTTGAGATAGAACACATGATAAGGTGCAATACATTCCATAAAACTTACTAAACACATACAAGATGGAATCAAAACCATCAGGACCTAATGGAGGAAGCAAAGATGGAGCAGAGAACAGGCTGAGCACCTGAGAGCACTGAGGTGGAAGCTCCCAGACCTGTGAGCAGATCTGTTCCACATGAGGAAAATGCAATCATGGAATACCATGGAGCTGCACAAAACAGGCAGGTGAAGTGTCACCTTCAGGTGTCTCAGCAGAATCCCAAGTCCACTTGATGCTAGAATCTGCTTCTGGTCATCACTTGACACAATGAGGTCTTACAGCTCTATTTCTGAATTTAGATTGGTTGTTCTCAGTGTGAATGGGGTCTGTTTCCAGAGAAAGCCTTTGTAAGACAGTTGGGTGATTCCTCCTTTCTCCTCTCCTCTCCCTTTCCCTTTCCCTTTCCCTTTCCCTTTCCCTTTCCCTTTCTGACATGCAGTGCTGTAAATTTAATTCTGGTGTTGAGTCTGGGTAAGGTCACTTTACCTCTGGATTCTGGCCTCCCCCAGGGCAGGTATTTTCTTGCACTTTGTACATGATTTATGTAATCTACCTATTCAAATTCCAAGCTGCATAGAACAGCATGTCTCATCTCAGGCCAATCAAATTGTTAAAGTACTTAAAGAACAATAATAATGGTCCTACCTGAAGGAGAAAAGACCTATGTGAGCGAGGTAAGAAAATTAATTATCAGCAAAATCTTATCTCTGAAAGAATCTCTTGCCCAGAGAGATCCATAAAAAGCCAGAATATCTGAGGTGGGTTAATATATGATCCCTATGAAGACCACTTTAGCCATCTCCCAGACACTTTCCCACCTGCCAGTCTCTTCTCTTGCTGTGTTTGACTTTATCTTGATATTTTACTCTAAGTTTATTCTACTGTTATAAACCTTTGCTGCTCAGGGAAATGAACATTATAAAAGCAAAGACTCAAAAACTTTGTAGAATTTCTCTGACTCTTATCTTCAGAAGGGAAGATATGATAAACAATTGCTAGTATCTCATTGTTAAATCAACCATGTTACAAAAGGCCATGTGACAAACTCCCAAATTGAAGGCTTTTAAAATAATCCCAACAATAATTTTAGATCAAATCTTGTCTCCACAATATTCAGATTTTACTCAAATCCCCACAATTTCCCTCATAAAAGGGTTTTACTTCATTCAAAAAATTAAATTAAAATGTACAATAGCACCTACAAAAGGATCCTTCCCCTTGTGCATATTTCCAGCTGAGGGACATTCCAGTTGAGTTGAATGACAGTTTAATGGCTGCCACTGAAGTAATTTATTGTCTACTATTTCTCTACTGTGTTGTATAAGGTATTAAACATCATTGAATACATGTTAAGAAAAATGTGTTCAGGCACAATTACACAGAAAGATTTCTGTGGAGGCTTCACTTGGATGGGAAGTGTCTGTGTGTATCTATTTTAAAAGAACTTAATGAGATGATGTGCTTATAGAAAATGTTAAAGATCATTTTCTTGTTTGCCGGAGCACGCTTTTCCCCTGGCTTCTTCAATCAAAGTACTTCCAGCTGCTCCTAATGATTTTCCAATGAAACAGCTGTGTTTATGGGACTCTTTCATACTGTGATGTCTGGGTTACAAAATGTTCAATGCATTCACAAGTTTTTCCCTGTGACAAACTCCAAAAAAACATCCAGGCATTTTTGTCTTGTTTAGATCTCCAGTTACCCATTGAAAGTAATGTTTGATAGAAAACTGACATGATTTTATCTAAGTCTAGCTGAAAGAAGCACTGATAAACTTCAGTCAAGGATGAAATCCTTACCTGTTTTTGTGACATTCACCTGTTCTGACATCAGGTTTTCAGACTCTTAGCATGAGAAAAAATTTTGACTGTACAAATCAGCAACAAACTGATCCCAAAACTACGTCACCCTATGACTGGCTGTCTCCAGGCATGCACTACTTCCCCCAATTCCAGGATGCTGTATTATCCTTAAAGTCTTGAATCTTCAGCTTGGTCCCAGGTACCTCCTGGTTTCACTATTGGTTTTGTACTGTTTTCCAAAGTCAGAGAAAACAAGACACCTGGGTCTTGCGGAATTTCTAATTCCCCCATAGAGTTATAAAAAAGTTTAAGAACCAGTGTTATTAGATCAGTGCTGGTACTGCTGGAGCCCAAATTAGCTTCAGCCATGTGCAGTATGCCAGTTAGCAAAGACCAAAAGGGAAGCAATATCTAAGTATGCCAATCTTTGCCATCTCTTTTATGCAGAATTCCACTTTAAAGCACCTTTCTTGTTTGTTACAATATCACTTTCACAAGCATCTAGCAAATGTGACTAAAAATAAGTATTTTGTTAGTCCTTCATGCCTCTCTCCTCAGCTGCTGAGAATTTTTTATTCCTATTGTCCCTGGCAGCTCTTTAAAATGACACTATACAGTTCTCTCCTTGCTTCAGCTCCTTATTTTTATTCATTTATTGCTTTAACTTTTTTTTTTCTCTCTCATCTTGTGCACCTTATTTTTTTTAGTCACCTCCATCACTATTTTTAAGGAGTGAATGGAGGTGTCTAGAGGAGGATGGACAGGCAGGAAGACCAAGAGATTAGGTTTAAATGGCTTCTTTTAGTCCTGATGGTGCTGCTTCTAAAAGTAAATTTGAATTACTTTGCTCAATCTACAGAGAAAATCAGAACTATCATTCTGGGTAAGGTGCCTCCCACACTAGTAAAAGGCTGGGATTCTTCCTTCCTACTCCTACATGCAGAACTTGATTTTTTGTTCCCAGGTGCCACTGAGGATTAAATCTCCTGAAGTGAGCAATGTTTTGTAGTACATATGTATACATACTAGTATAATATACACATATAGTATACACAATATTCTGTGTATACTGCTGCTAGGAGAAAGTAAGCCCTGGTAATTCTACCATACAGCTTTGATTTGCTATGGTTTCACTGAAACTGGTGTGAAATACAGCACTAAAACAGAGGCAAAATAGGCATTCTCCTAACCAAGATGCTTAGAGTGCTGCCAAGAGAGGAGCTGAGATTAATCCAACTTTACAAATGTAGGTATGCCCGTGAAGTATAAACACCCTTTCAAGTGTCACCCTGCCCTTTAGTTTATTATTCTGATGTATTTGGCCTTGAATCCATCCACACATAATAGAAAAAGCAATTGCTGACAGGATGAAGAACTGCAAGTGCCTGTCCTTGCTTTTTACACTCAGCCTTAACTGGGACCTTTACAAGCAGTCAAGTTATCTGGAAACACTGCCCAGATGAAGCTAATTGTCTACAAGAGCCTCTTCTGTAAATATGTGTCTGTCATCCTAAACCACTCCAAAGGATCAGAGGTGTGAAATTCAATATTCATTGGTGTAGTGCAGGAGGCCCCACAAGATCAATTGTGTTTATTTACAGCAGCCTCTTGTTTATTAGCCCTGTCAAGGTTTTGCAAGAATAAACAAACTTGAAAAAAAAGCAGCCATTTGGAAGAAGAACTTGCAGTGGAATCTATGTTGTAAATAGAACTCCAGGACTATGACCCAATAAATCATTCAAACTTCCATGGATGGAACCAACAAAACATGAAAGTTGTTCCATTGGAGTGTTCTAGTATGAAGCCTTGGACTGAATCTGAAGGTCTGTTGGGTTAGGTGTTCTGCAGGAAAAAGGAACTGCCCTCAGCAGCAGTCACATTAAAGAGAAAATTAAACAGAAGGAAAAAGAAGAACCACAGCACAGTTTGTCCCAATTTCCAGACAAGGCTTGCAAACTGCTAAAAAGCCTTCTGTCATGGGTTGACTCTGTCTCGATGCCAGGTACCCATCAAAGCCCCTCTCTCACTGCCCTCCACAGCTGGGCAGGAGAAAGGAAATACCACCAAGGGTTCATGAGTCGAGATAAGGACTGGGAGAGATCTCTCATCAAATACCTTCACGGGCAGAACAGGCTCAACTTCGAGACATGCACTGCATTTATGACACTGACACGATCAGAGCAGGATAATGAGACGTAAAATAAAACCTTACAAACCCCTTCTCCCCACCCCTCCCTCCTTCCCAGCTCTACCTCCTCCCCCAGGGGTGAAGGGAGATGGAGAATGGGAGTTTTGGTCAGTTCAGGGAGAGGAGTCATTCCCCTGTTCCACTATGGGGTCAGTCCCACAGGAGACAGTTTTCCATGAACTTCCCTGACATGAGTCCATCTCACCAGCACCAGCTCTCTGTGAACTGGACTTCCAAACCCAGGCAATGGAAACCCAACACACCTTATTATATCACTTGTAGTAGCTCCTAAACTATACTAGACTCTTTCTTAAAATTGAGACTCTCCTTTACTTTCCTTAAATCCTCAAATTGTGCCAGACAGAGGCCTTCAAATAAGTCTGAAATCTGTGAGATTTTCCTAGGGGTGGCAGAGAAGTTGAGGTATTAATCCATGTAATGAAAAATAAATCTGAAGGGAATTATACATTTTGCTTTGTTTGTAAAATATTACTTTAACAGTGTGCTTATGCCTAGGGACTCTGGTCAATTTTATGACCTTACTGTACTTTACCTTTCACCATCACTATTTTCTTTGAGACTACACATCTATTAATATAGTGGACAAAGTAAAAAGTAAATGAAAATATCATAATGGAAAGTCTGAGAGATTTAACAAATCTACATGAGAAGCTGTTGGGTGTTTCTCTTTAAACACTGAGAGATTTATATTTTATTTTGAACTGACAATTTCCATCTCTCCTCCAAAATGTGTGTTGCTCTGGGACTCAGAAATCTTTTTCCTTAGCCTGTCAGTGCTCCCCACTGTGACCTCAGTGAAATAGTTTAATTTTTGCGTCATATATACATATATATTTTAATGCTGTGGCTTTGAAAGACAAATGTTCCATATGAAAGCAAGGTACTACTCCTGCTAGGTGTTTCTACTGCACTAGATCAGATGGAGCTAAGAAGAATAGGAAAGTCAGAAATAAATTCAACGAGTTCATCTTTGTCTGCATCTGTCAAGAATAATTTATCAGATTCCTTCTGTAACTCAGTAACAAGTCTAGGATGCACTTAAGTGTGAGTAGCAGCCAAAGCACCAATTTTCTGTTGTTGACTGTGGAGTAATAGATTTATGAGAAAAGGACAAAAATAGTCAGTGTAAACTTTGGAAATACATTTGGAGAAAAGGAAAATTATATCACTCCCCAGGACAAGGCACAGCAATTTAATTAGTATTTCTCAAACAATGGTTTCAGATGTTGATGAAACTTCCCAAGAACTTTAGCTATTTAAATTCTAGGTCATTTCCAGCTCCTCCACTTCCATCTTGACCAATTTGGTAAGCTCATAAAAATCTAAATATTGGATTTTAGCCCAATGCTAGATTTGGCATCTGCCCACCTCCCTGCTATGGAGAACAGGCTTGGATCTTTTTTACCCCCCTCTTGTTATTTTATTAAGGGTCTGCCAGTCACGTTCTCCAAGACTCTGGGAGCTTTGGTAGTTGTCTCTGACCTATCTTCTGGTAACGAATAATCACAGAGATTAATTCCAAGGAGGAAAGCCTGTGTGTTTTATGATGTTATAACCTTTTTCTGGGAATGTTATGAAATAAGAGCTGTCCTATAGCTCAGAAGTTCTTTTGGTCATTTTTATTTCATGAGCAATCTCAGTTCTTCAACTTGCCTTTTAAAATATCAGCAGCTCATGAGCCCAAGCCACCCTTCTGTTTTTTAACACATGATGCTCCCAAGGCATAAACAACATAACAAAAATGACAAAAAGGTTTCAAAAAACTAAAAAAAAACCTGCTACCAGTGATGAATGTTGTGTCTTCAACATTCCTAACACTGCAGGAGAAACTTTTTCCAAAAAATCCATGTAGCCACTGGCTGCAAAGCTGCCATGAAACCCTTAACCTATGGCAGGAGCTTTGATGGAATGTTTACACTTTGCCCCATTAAAAATAGTGCCACACTCCAAATGATGGCTGTGCACCACACAGTGAGGAAATGAAGTGCTGAGAACAACAGATATGAAGTACTAATTTCCAGATTATTTTTAGTTACACTTAGGAGAAAGCCATGCAAATGGCAAATACCTTCATCTCTTTTTTAGTAATTTATAATCAGTCAGTCAGGTGGATCTTTACTGGAGTCATGGTTTATTGTTGGTGGTGTTATTTATAAGGGCAATCACCCATCTTTGGAAAACTATTTGCCTCAGCTGAAAAATTAATTTTGGTCAAATGGCATTCCAAATTAGAGAAGTCATAATGGAAACAACCTGCAGCAGAGGCTCTGCTCACAGATATATCTTAAACAGGGTGGTGACATGAATACTGTTTTATAGTTCATTAGCAGTCAATTAATAACCCATGGTGAACATGATGTCTCGGAGTTTGGCTGTGAAAAGAAGTGTTCCCCTTCATTTGGTTTGTCACCTTCTGTGAAAATGTAAAGGATTAATTAGCTCTTCTCTGGATCTGGCTGCTTGCACCTTTAATAAAGTAAGAGCCCGAGTTTCAGGGAGCATGGAAACATCATTCCCAATACTCTTCTCTTTCAATACTTTTTTTCCCCCTCTTTTCAAGAGAAAAAAAAAAGAGATTTTTCATCTCTTGACTCAATGCCTTTAAGAATAACCATGCAGCTGAACATGGAATTAGAAAAAAAAAAAAAAACATACCAGAAAAAGCAAAGAATATATGAGGAAACAAATAGGTAGCCCTGACTTTATGCAGCAGCAGATTTAACAAGATAAACATCTGTGCTTGCTCTTAAAATGCTCAAGGTTTTCAGACACTGTGGTTATAGGTGTGGTTAGTGTCAAGAGACAAAACTGCACAGTGATCCAGGTTGTATATACAAAACTGTGGGATTTTAGGGGTAAAAACAACTGTATCTCTCTTTGTGATTGGTTTAAATAAACAAACAAACAAACAAAAATCCCACAAGTATTTCATTCTTCCCTGTGAGAATATGGGAATGAAAGTGCTTACAGGAGAGCCAGGGAGTGCTCTTTTCATTAACCCAGTGCACATCTAATTTCAGTGAGAATAAAGCTGCCCAAGTTAGCAGAAGAGTACAAAATGAGAAGTAGAGAGAAATAGGAACTCACTCAGTTTCTATTCCTCTTCTTTATAACCTGAAACTGCCTCTCTGTGGTGTGCTGTGAGAGAACATATCTAGGTGCATATTTCATATATTTATGAAAAGAAGCTCAAACAGAAGCAGTCACTGTTTGTGGGGAGCTCATTCTGATGTCAGAGCACACATTAAATGCTTTTGATACAGGTGGGCCTAAGAGTTTAAGCTGACTCTTTCCATTAGCATATTGTTTCCAGTTGCTCAAAAGCTTCAAACATTTTGACTGCTTGCACCAAAATTACCAGCCTGGACTAAGTTTATGTGCAGAAGAAGAAAGGATGAGGACCCAGAATGTTTCAACCAAAACCATTGATCTTCTTCTGGGGAAAAATGTTGTTTTTCAGTCAAGAAATTCAGAATTTTCTTTCAGTCTTTCTACATTTTGGACTAAGTACATGCAATTTTTCAGTGACAGATGGTTACAAGTATGATGCACACCCCTGCCCATGCATGGCCCACCACCACCCATCTTCTTAAAATACAAAACACATTCTAAGTGCCTAAAATGGGTACCAAATCCTGTCCCATGCAGCCATTTCTAAATCTCTTCTCCCAACCACGTGCAAGTATTTTATATTTTTTTTTTTTACTTTTTCAGAATCTTTTGACCTTTTGCTGGCTTAGTAAGCCTATCTTTCATTGGCTTAAATTTCTGTGAAGTCAAATTTTGTTGACTTCATGTTAATGTGCCTGCTGCTGAGGAGCATGGATTGAACCAAAATGAAAAATGCAGGAATGCTGATTTTACTCCTGGCTACATGTGCTGGAAAGTGCTCTCAGTGTCTGGGTCCATTTGTTCCAGCTGGTAGTGTGCAGCATGTGATCAATTTTCAAAGTACTGTGTACCAAACAGTTTTACAACATATATTAAAGCTGAAAAAAGCCCAGAAATTCAATTCTAATTTATAAAAATATGTAACTTGTAGCATAGTAGCTTGTTCATACAAATTACTGCAGGAAAAAATTCATTAAGATTCCTTTAAGTACGGTGTGGTCCAAGGAAGCTTTATTATGGGAAGTTACAAGGATGATTTTTAATGAGTTGCAATCTGGTAATTTGAACATTTTTTTTCTGAAGCTGCTCTCTTCTAATTAGAGCTTAAAGATTTTTCATGCAAATTATCTTTGTTCTGTCTAAATAGAAACTTTGCATGATTGTGACAATCATCTTTAGATCTCATTTTCTCAAAAGGATGTTTGGACACAGCAACTTTAATGCGTTTGGGAAGCTTTTATGATTTGCTACCTGAATTATTTCAAAGTTTTCTGGTTTGTTTTACATCTCCCTTCTGAGGTTCTAGAATTTCTTCTGAGGTTAAACCTTTCTGAAAGGTTAAACCCTTCCTGAATTTCCCAGAAAGCTGAAGGGGGAGTTTGTGTGGCTCTAGTTCTGATGTACCACAAATGGTTCCTGTATCTGTGAACTCTGGGCTCTGAAGTTGGGGTTTTTCTCTCACTGGTCCATAGCCTTAGTTTGTCTGCACCAGCAGATTTTGTATTTATCTGTGCCCATTCCCATTTTATTTATATCCCTATCCCTCAGCCATGTGCCTTGCAGAGGCACATTAGGTGATAATGTCATCTGTTCTGTGGAAATTTTTCTTTCGACAGAACTCTGTTCTGTTTCTAAAAGCTCTCTACACGTCAGAACTCTTCTAAACAGTATAAATTTGTTCTCTTTTGAGTAATTCAAACTTAATTCGTAAACCCTTCAGGAGCCCAACCCCTGAAGAACTATAAATGTGTTGCACTTTCAATTATTTATAATACTGGGCATGCTGTAATATTCACATCAATGGAAATAAGCAGATGATACATGCTGAAGCATCAAGTGGAGTTTTTCCTGAACTTTGACCACCTGCTCACACTCCCTTTAAGAGCTGCATCTCAAGATTATTTGCAGCACTGAAAACCTGTGAAGAATCTAAAAGCAGCTGGCATATTTGCCTGGTTAAAAAAGCAGCTTCTGAAGTAACACTCCTTCTCTCCATATGTCTCTTTGCTACGATGGCTGAATAGTGTGCTCAGTTTTCATGGACTTCCTGGGAATCCTCTAAAGCAAAAAATGGAAACAGACTACTGAGAAGGAATAGTGTCCATGGCTGTACTCATCCAAATAAGTGCAGTCTGGGTGTGTGCACTCCTTCCGAGCAGCCTGAGGTATGTGCCTGTGCTGCCTTCAGATTAAATAAGGAAGATTACTGCCTTGAAGATGTGTTTGCCAAACTGCAGCTACAGGAAAGAGGCCACAGAATAAGCAGAGCTGGAAGGGATCAAGGATCACTGAGTCCAACTCCTGGCCCTGCACAGCACCATTTGTGAGCCCATGTCTGTCAGCTCTCTTTGAGACTTGGGCAGACACAAACTATTGTAAGAGAAAACTTGCTGCTAGTTTTGTGTATGTTTATTCTGAGGTAAGAGAGCAAGAGGTTACTAACGTCAGTTTCCTCTGTTGTGATCAGAGCTGTTCCCTGAAACTGATTATTTTTGTCTCCCATGCATCAACACAAGGTACATGTCATCTTAACATTTGTTATCTTGTTGCATTCTGCTAGAGGCTAAGTGACCCTTGGGTCAGATGTAAAACAAACAAAGGGCCACCCAGGCTTTGCTTCAAATTCAAATAGTTGACCTTCCCCTTCCACAGAGAACCTGCAGTTCTAGCAGCTCACTCTGGGTCAGATGGTTTGGCTACAAGCAATTCCCCTGCATGCATGGCCTTTTTTACAGAAAATAAGGACATATTTAAGCACCTTGCTCTCTGAACAAGGTTCCAGATGTGGAAGCGATTTGATTCTGCTTCCTGTCGCTGCTGTGCTTCAGGCCAGTCGATTTCATTCCTATCTCTAGGGTTACAGAAGAAGGGTTTATAGGTAGGTATTGCAATAGTGAGTTTTTGGGCAATCAACAGATACCAGAAATGTAAACAAATCTCATACCACAACCTATCCATACTCTTTTCATTGGCCTGTATTTCGTTTTGCCTCTGCTTATCAAGGGGCTGCTTTCTTTGCTGCTGCAAGCTCAGAATTTCCCTGAAAGGAAAACATTTCCTACTCCTACCTCAGACACAGAAGCTTGGAAAATTATGATTTAATGTCTTTCTCCCAAAACTTGCCTCACAGGTTGAAAATGGGAAGGAGGATGGGCAAGCCTTTACCTCTGAATGCAGCAGCTAAAAGCCTCGATGCTCAGCAGCATTAGGGGAAGGAAAACAAATGGTTTGGACTCCCCTGCCTACTTTCCCCTCCCCATGCACCAAGGAAAAGCTCCAAAAATGGCCTCACCAGCAAAAGGCCTTGCAGGTGGGGAAAGCTCAGTGTCCTGCCGGTCTCGTTTTGGCAGCCCTGGCTGAGAGGATCCCTGTTGTGTATAAATACTGCCCCAGCACACTGCAATTATCTCCTGATTGCCACCCTTCTCCCCACCAGAAAAGCTGTGAGAGCAAAGAATACCTGTCTTGCCACGGTACTAAATAGTCCAGCTCAAGGTCTGCTTTATGCTATTTTCACCAATTAGTTCCCTTTACAATCCAAGACCCTTTTCAGCTCTCTGAACATAAGGTGCAGGTAAGATTGACTATTTTCTCAGTTGTCTGTCTCATTGTCAGAAGTGGTGAGTAGAGGATGTCTGTACTGCTTTATATCCCGAGGATACTTGTATTGAAAAAACAAAACACTGTCCCACCAATCCCTTAAATGAAAGAAAGCAGAAAAAGTGTCTAACTCCACCAAATTTATACTAACATATAATTATTTTATCTCTGTTTGGTAGCAAATATGTAGGATCTACTGCCACAGGGGCCTAACAGAAAGGGAGTATGAGCTAAGCAGGATGTGTATAACAAGACAGGGAGAAATTGATCTCTAAAGCAGAGAAGTGGGGGCACTGGTAGGACAGCACAAGACTGTAGCTTTTGGGAGGCTTTATGGTTAAAAAAATTAGTGGTGAGGAAGTTCTGTTTGGAAGTTTGATCTTTGATGTGTGAGAGTGTTTTAGAGCCTCAACCTTCCCCTATCAAGGTGTCTTCAGGCCAGAAACTTGGACATGCAGAAGCAGAAGTGCAAATTAAGAATACATTTAAGTTTTTGGCATTAATGCCTTGCTGAAAGTCAGGTGGAGACCTGACATGGATGTTATGTACAGAGGGTAAAGCAAAGTCAGCCAAACATTACCTGGCTAAAAAATTGTGGCTTGGAGAGATTTCACCTCTTTTTCTGACAGAACTAGCCTCTTGTGGCACATCAAGAACATTGCTTATGTACTTCTGGGGGAAAAAATCTTTGTGCCATGAACCTTGGTTGATAGAGGAGGGAGGGAGTCTGTCTCCACAGAGGAAGGAGGAGACTTCAGAGAGGCTCTCACTGCAACCTCCTTGGAAGTGGAGAAGAGGATCATGTTTTCCAAGAGATCATACAGAAAAATAATCAGAACCAGAGCTGTAGTTGAATATATAATTGTAGCTTTTGTGTTTCCTTATTCTGTGCATATAATTATCTTCTTTAGAACTTCTTTTGATTTGGAGAGATACATGTTAAATTTCAAGCTGAAGAACTTCCTTTATGAAGTAGGACATTGGACCTAAATTACCTAGAGTGATTCACAGCCTTTTAGATGAGGATGCTTAACAATCTTGGCAAGTAGCAATGCCAGGGGCTTGGTTTTGTTTAAATCAGGAGAAATGATGAAATCCGTGTTGTCAGGGAAGACTGTGATGTGGATATTGTGGTGACTTACACAGAGCTCTTGTAGAAATTATGTGAGAAGGAGTTAAGAATTGAAACTTTGAAAACTTGGCAACTTTGAAAATCAAAAATGAAGGCTCCCAAACCTCTGGCTTCATGGCATTGCTGCCAGCACACAACTTGCTCACCTGTGGCAGTGTGCAGTCCCATGAGTGAGTAATCTGAGGGGTGTCAAACCCAGCTGTGCCTTGCCAGCCTCTCTGCACATCTGCCTCTCCAAAAGGCAAGCTGGGGATTCAGGCTCTGAAAGCATCCCCGAGCTCTGTGTCACAAAAAAGATCATAAATACTGAGGAAGTGTCGCTGGGCTTGGGGAACTAAAAAGCTGCCTGCCAGTTTGGCAACAAACCCTCTCCTCTGAAAATAGGGATTCTCTCAGGAGCATGCTCGAGGTACCCAGGACCATATGCTGTTTAATGTCATGAAAAAAGAGTATATTGAACATTTGACTTATACAAAATCTAAAGCAATAAAAAGAAAGAGAAGACTGTGAGACATTTGGATGAAGTCTGGCCTGTTCAGAAAGAAGAGGAGTGGGTTTAAAGGAAAAGCTGCTGAGCACCATCTTTTCCCTTGGCTCTCCCACAGCAGCCAATGTGATCTACACCTCCCCATCCTGAGATGTGCAATACATACAATTATGGAGAATGTAACACAATCTGGAAAAGAAAATACTCCAAGTATCTAGTTTTAAAACAAGCATCTTCCTCTATTGTTTTATCCAGTAAAAGCAGAATATTTCATGTAGGGATGATTCAAGAGGTAGAGGATAATTTTGATGGAAAGGAGCAGAAGTGAAATGACAGCTTGGAGTCTTCACTTAAGTTGCAAATTTATTATGAAAAAAATTGGAAAATAAGTGCGATATTAAGAGTTAACTCTAAGATTTTCCTCTGCTGTAGGCTATTGTTTGTAGTCTTCAAATTTTCGTTAAATCTTCTTTGTGTCATAGATTAGCTAAATGTGGATAGCAAGTGCATACTGAGCTCTTCATCCATTAACAGTCTCATTCAGTCAGATACCACATTTGAACAGCCCACAGGAACATATGTAAATATATACATATATATATATATATATATATATATATATATATATACTGATTGTTTAAGAGGAGGCTTGTAGATACTGACCCTAATTTAACTTAATCACTTCCTGCTTTATATTGCTTAGAAGCCTCTTGTGATTAAATAGTTGGGAATGACAGTTGGGATTGTATTTATTTAAAAAGTAACTCTTAAATAAATACTGAGTTTTTACATGCTGCAAGTGAGGCTTCCAATTCTATAGTTTCAACTTCTAATGAAAGCAGCACTAACAGCACTGCATCATGACAGGCTTGTGGTGGCTTTTCCATTCCTATTGCATATCATAAAGGAAACTGCTGAGGTTAGGTCAAACTAACTGCGAATATGAATTTTCATTTGGTGCGTGCTTCAAACCAGTGCAAAAATGTTTCCAAGGCAATAGGAGTACTCCAGTCTGCACGCATACCTCTGAGCACACAAAGCCAAAAAACAAACTTTGGAAATATCACCTTTAAATGAACAGAAAGTTCATCTCCTATTGCTTTAGTCCAGAAAGACCAGGTCTTCCACTTTTTTTTTCTTTTTGAGCTATCATAATAAAAGTAAATAGCAAAGCCTTAAACAGAGTCCTGGAAGGTCTCTTGGACAAGGCAAAAGGGCAGGTGAAGTATTGATCTTTAAGCCTTCCTATGGAAGAACTTTGGACAGAGTGCAGCTGATGCTGTGAAGAATCAGAAAATGAACCTTGATTGCCTGAGTCCCAGCACAGCACCTACCTCTATCAGACCATTATTATCAGCTGTAATTTAAGGTATATTTCCTGCAAGTTTGCGGCTTGTTTCCAGGGGAGATAAAGCCCTGTGTTATTCTTGACAGGTATTCTTAAGTTAGTATCAAATTAATATATCCTTTTGGACACAGAGGGGTGGATTCAGCAGTCCTTTCATAAGGATACAGCCTGAGAATAGTTTTGGTGGAGACTTGGTATAAGGAAGAAGTGATTTTCTGGATGATTGACCTAATTCTGGACATGAGTTGAGCTTTAAAGTAATGGATTTCCTCTGCCTTTTCACTCAAGAAGAATAGTGAGCAATCAGCCTTTTTTTAGCAATGCTAAGATTTCATTCATCTGGACTTTTGTTAGGGGACACTTACTGTACAGAGCAGAGGCTATAACACTTTTTTCTAAGGATCCCTTTCTCTCTCAAGCCTCATGTAAATTCTGTCCATACTAGGACATTGCTCAGAAAATCAGAGCCAGCTTTTAGTGATGGACTAAACTTTCTCAGTTAGCTGTTAGTTGACTAAATTCAGCCACGTTTTTTCTCATTAGAACAAATGTGGATTCTAGGAAAATACCTGTTGTTTGCTTGGTTCTACAGATGATGTAGTCAATTTTTACTGTTATAAATGTTGACAATATTTTCAGAATCATCCCTATGAACTAATACAGGTTTGCACTTGAAAAATATTGTTTGGGGGTACATTTTCACTGATACAAAATCTGCGTTTTTTATTATCAGACTGGCCTTGGCAAATTATGTTTCTGAGTGTTGGCTTCAGCTGGTCCTGGCACTTCAGAGTCAGAAACAGGTGTTGAAAATTGATTTTTTTTTTTTTTTGGTCCTGTGCACCAGCAGTGTGAATAACTAATATAGAGAAAATTAACTGATTTTTAGCTAAGTTTCTAGGTCTAGCTAGGTTTTAGCTAAGTTCCTCAGTGCAAATTCACTTAACTTAGCTATATGCCTCAAAACCAGGCATCTTTTTAAGTGCCTCTTACATATTTATTCAATACATGCAGCTTTTCTCAAAGCACACTTAGGAGTTTATGCTTAAAATGCTCCTTCCTGTTGTGTGCTATGTGCTTGGGCAAAGCTCTTCTGCTTTCAGAGCTCATGCTTGGATCAATTGTCAAAATTCCCATGAGCTGATGAGCTGTGACCCATTTCTTGGTTTAAAAAATAAACATATCTTGTTCTTGTCAACACTAGTGTTTTTAAAATTGCATGGAATTTTAGAGAGCAGGGGTTGTTGAGTGATGTCATTGGGATGTCCAAGCTCTCCCTTGGAGCCGTCACCCTCTGTTGCTGTGCTCTGTGGTGATGTGCATATTAGAGCTGCCTTTTCTCTCTGTCTCAGCATTGTAAAGCTGGTATCTGGTTTTTTCTGCTGTCTATCATTTCCCATCAGCAAGAAGAAGAAAGAAGACTGCAACTCCCCCACACATCCACTCCCACAAATTCACAACTGGGCTAGGAGCTGTGTGAAGAAGAAGAGACAGGCTGCAATTCTAGATTTGAAAATCTTCATAAAGCTCTCCTGTAATTCCTGTGTAGAAAGGGGTTGTGTGCCCTTTCAGACGACCTAAGAAGGGAACCAGAGTGCCCGTAGTCAGGAAAATTAAAACCATATGAACTGATAATCTGATGGCAGATTACCAAATGGCTTCTATCTGTTCAACCTGGATTTGAGACTTAATCTGATTTTGAGTTGGAATGGAACTTTAGGTGACTCCAGAGGACTTACAACACCTCACTTTTGGTGTGGTGAGGGTGGAAAAGGACTTTATTTTGGACTGTGTTACAGAACTGGCATCCAAGGGAACCTTCTCTCTCGCTCACTCAGAGCTGCATTTCTCCTGAGCTTGGAATAAATTGATCAGTAGGCAGCCACTTTGAAACCCACTATTATTTGTTTTTCAGCCCCATCAGTGGTGACAACTGACTTGCTGACAGGTAATGCTATTTATAGATCTTCTTGTAGGTATAAATTGCTTAGCTCCAATTTTGTTCTTAGTAAAGGTGCTAATATTGCGTGATCTTAAATACCTGACAAACCATTTTCTTTTGGTTTGTCAGCAATTATTTAATGTGTAATACTCTAGCCAGTGGTTGTTACCAAAGAGAAGCCTTCTGACAGAATTTTGGAATTTGCATTAAAATAAAATTGGTTGAGTTGTTATTTTAGTGGCTTTTCATGGAAGCTTTAATATATGCCAAAAAAGAAAACTTCTAAGGCATATACAGAAAAGTTGCTGATATGTAGATTTAATTTTTTTTTAATCTGACTGGCAAATTAATGTAGAATTTTCTGTCAGCATGCCATCTGCACCATCTCAGATTCTTCTGTCTTTTCAGAAAAAAAATCTTTGTAAATTGCTACTTCCACGGGATTTCTACTGTAATCTATTTCCAATCTACACAATTATTCTATGTATATTGAAGAAATCGCTGCTAGTTTAAGCTGTGCTCTTCAGAAAACAATGGAAATCCACACGCGAAGTGACAAATTTCCAGCCTGACCAAACAGATGTTAAAGGTTAGAGTTTGTAAAAGGAGAATATTAGGAATACCAAATGTGAGCTCTTACACAGCTTTAGCTCCCAGGGGAGCAGTGCTCAGCTGGCAGCAAAAGGGATGCATAGACAAATGCATTTTATAGTGGGTCTGCACAGACCTCTGGCGGGGTGTCAGGCAGGAGGGTGACCCCTCTGCCACTCAGCTGGGAGGAGCAGGGACAGCCTGAGGGCGATGGGACAGGCACCTTCACTGTGTCACCGTGCTGTGCTCATCCAAATCAGACCTGCACCTCCCCAGGTGCTGAAGGGAGTTGTCTTTGCAGGTGACAGTCATACTCTGCATGAACTGTAACACAATTATTCTGTTAAATATCTTTTTGTCTTTGTTGATGGAAATGATTCACTTCGTGCTTTGAGAGCTTCTTCATCGTATAATATAGGGATGTATCTGAACATGATTTACTGTCTAAATTGATCCTTTGCCTGCACAAAGGATATTTAAGGTGAAAGCATTATTTTTGATCCAAATTACTTTGTAAAAGAGCAAATTGTTTTATTGAACTTCTTGAGGCATCCAGGATCATTTCTATACCTAGGGTGCAAATGTTAAATCCTTCTTCTTGGCTAAACGACTCCTTGAATTGATGATGGGCAGATCAATTGCAAGCAGGTTCTTATAACTCAGGACTGAACCACCTGGCTGTGAAGATGAAAAAAAGAAATATCATTACTGTGCAGCTGCATTAGTAAGATAGCTCATAGCAGGGACTCATTATGTCTTCTGAGCATAACAGAATATAAAAGCAAGGCCATTGTAAAAGTTTCTTTAGGCTTTGAGTTTCAGACAATTAAAAATGTGGGGTGCATTAGTCATATGCTCTCTGTGAGGTTGTGAAGGACAGGCTGTGTATGAAATCTGCATCCCATATTGTCTCCTCTGGACCTCCTTATTCCCCGTTGGGGTATCATGGCAGTTCGTGGGCCAAGGCTGATGGTTGTGCTAAGAGGTAACTTTGCCTGAGACAGACAGTAGGAGAAGAGGAGTGCAGCAATGGGGATGAGGAACTCAAAAACTCTGGCTTGTCCTGAACCTCTCAGAGGACTGTAAGAATGGCAACGTTGAACCCAGTGAGTAAAATCAACTCAGTAAATGCTGTGTTTGAAGCTGCTGTTCGACATCTCAAGCTATCCTTCCCTGTGGAAAATCTTTAATTTCTGTGTATCTAATTCTTGCCCTCAGTAGGTAAAATGCTTGAGCAATTAAAAGTATGTTGAAATAGTGCAGTAACAGCAGTGAAAACAAGTTCTCTTCTCCCAGCCTTCCTGCCATATCAGCTGAGCAAACTGAATCATGCAGTCTTTGAGACTGGTGCTTCCTCCTGCTTATCCACTGGTGAGCAGGCCTGGGCAGGAGTTAGTGTGCCTTTCCTGAGGAGTCCAGAAACACGGGCTAGGAAATTATTGGTTTAATGCTGCAGGAAGTGGTTAGTTGGTGATATGTAATTCAGCTCCATGAGAAAGTACTTCTGGTTCAGAATACGCATTTCCATTTCTGTGTCAGCATTAATCTATCTTCTTTTTTCATGCTGATGAGACAATTTGCTAGATTTTCCTCAGAAAGGAAATGGTTTTGCACAACTTTAGCCAGGGAGGAAATATTATTCTTGAATCAGGAGTTTGGGGGATTGAATCCCTTCATGTACTTGATGATGATTTTTCTTATCAATAGTGAGGATCCCAGACCTGCCTTTTGCAGGTAGTGCAATCAAAACACTTAAATACTGAAACCACCACTGACCAAAACCTCTTCACTTCCACTTATTTTTATTATTTTCCTATAACTTCCTGCTCCTGTGCTGAGGAAACCTGTAAGAGTAATTGCTATGTGTTGTTTGCAGCTTCAGAAGCCTGATTTAACAATCATGGCACTATTAGAGTAGCTGCCCAAAAAACATCACAACAACTATTGCAGTTCCTGCAGGAGGGAGTTTCTTTACTGCAGGACAATGAAATGTAAATCTGCAGGGAAATATTTTAAAATCAGAGGATATTGGACATTTTCATGGTGGTGCAATACATGTTTATGAATGGGTTTATAATTGTTCCTCATATACGGAATTTTTTTGCAGCCATCATTTTAAGATTAAGAGAAAGTTTAGGTGCAAGTGAATAATGCTGCTACCAGAACATATTTCTGGCTGGATGGGTTGTCTTCAGAGATCTTAGACTCCATGACCTGATCTAAATTTATGTTGTTGTGCTAACTTTTACTGAGGTGTATCCTACAGCACAGGGGACTAGCCTAGTTTTTGATCTGCTCCTCTGACTGAATTATAATCAGACCGAAATCCAAGGAACTGTCCTGAGAGCAGGGATGCAGCAAAGGTCAGTGTAGGCTTGTTCCAGACAAAGTTGGGCCAGAAGCTTAGGAAAAATGTACAAGGTCAGCTCCTGTAGAATGTTAATAAACATTTCATATACCTGTTTTTCTGAAGTTGACCAGGACTAAAAATGTATGCTTGAAAGGGTTTTTAAACTATTATCAAAGGTCTAGATAATAGCTGCTAGATAAATCCAAAAGTTACAGTAACACTTCAGCCCATTAAACCTTAGGGTCACCTTATCCTCAGAAAGAAAAATGTCTTGCAGATTTTATAGAACTTAATATCTAGCAAGAAGAGCCCTTCAAAAAAGATACAAGGAGACAGTAATTTTAAACAACAGGTTTGCTGTGATCTTACTGATACCACAGTACTTTGCAGACCAGGAACTCAGGCATCTGAGAAGTAGGAAACAACATTCCGTGTATATTTATCCCCATATTCTCTGGATGTCAAGGTGCTTTAATAGGATTTAAACTAGTGGAGAAATGGGTAGTGGAAAGCAGTTGAATTTTGTTTAATGTTTATTTCATGTAGAAAATATGTGAAGCTTTAAATCTGATTATCCACCAGAACAAAAGGGCTTTTACAGACCATGGGCTGAAAAAGGCTTGGGAATCTGCCTGATTATCTTCCAAACCGTCCTGAACCTAAACACAGCAATCTCAGCTAGATCTGAGTAGAAGCAGTGGCAGCTGAAGTTGCTGAAGCAGATTAGTCTTGGTAGAGCAGGGGGAAACACTGGATATTGTCTGTATTTTCTGATAAAGGTTCTGTCTTTGTCCCTTGTCCTCCCTGAGTGCCTAAATTTAGACTCTGAAATGCATCCTCGAGAACAGACACAAATATTGATGGTTGTTTGCATGTGAAGGTCTCATTGATTTTAATGGTATTCATTGTCACCCTGTGCCATTAAACAGAGGCCATCTTTGAGATACCTGACTACAAAATTCGGGGATTGCATATAATTGGTGTAAATTTCAGTGGCTAAGGAAAAACTGTTATTTAAAATGAACAGTAACTTTAGCAGAAGTGCTTAGAAAAAAAAAGCATTTTGAATATTGCTAATATATGGGTAAGGTTTGAAGAATTTGATATAAGCTGATGAAGAAAAGAGGCTTCAGACTGTGCCCTTGTAGGCTCAGTGGAAAGTAACATTTTTTTGGATTAAAGGAATTGCAGAGTCCATTTTCAGTGCTCAGCCACTTGAACTGTGATTTCCAAAGAGCTGCTGGGAGCCTGGCTGCCTGGATTCCCTGAAAAAGGAAGCTCAAGGGGATGCATGGAGCTGTAAATGGTTGCAACTTCCAGGTACTGGCAGTGTGAAACAATGGATAGCAGAAGAAATAAGAGTCATGTAAAAAGAAGAGAAGGAGATGGAAAATGCATTTTTGGGAAGTGGCTGAATAGCTGTGTAGCACAGGTATGGAAAATGGTTTACAGAACAAATATGTGGAAGACTAAATATAGAAAGGAGATGAGATTAATGTTCTGGAAACCAGCTGCAGATGATGTGATGTGCTCTGGACACTCTGTTCTCTGTTCTTGTATCATCCCCCTGGTATCCAAGCACTTAACTGGCAGATGACTCACTGTGTCTTTGTGCTGCAGCTTGCTTCTCAATTAGATAAAGGTAATTCTTTCCACTTTTGGAGTGATGCTGAAAAGGATTAATCTGTAAAGTTCTTTGAAGATACACTAACATTTATAGAGCCTCTGAAGCCTAGGTTTTAATTGTGGAGCTGCAGATGATTTTAGTACCTTATTGAAGCAACAAAAAGGCCTAAGTGCAGTAATTCTAGTCCATGGTACATTATTTTTGATACCTGAGATGATATGGAGGCTGGGTAAATTGCTAACATAATACCACTGGCTTCACTTACGTTTGTTCCACAATGGGGCTCAAAACATTTTTTTCTGATTGGGAATTAACTTTCTTTGTTTCCAGTGCAGCTTTCTAAATTCTCTGAAGATAACTTTTTTTTTTTTAGCTGATGTGCCACATAAAATTTAAAGGTTAGCTTTGCTCTGAGCAACACTGAAGTAAAATTATTCCAAATGAGATACAAATATGAAACTTCACCATTTCATCCAGGCTTGCAGAGATCACACACAAGTTTCAAGTGTTATGTCAGAAAAGGTTTGTCCACAGCTCCTGACCTATGGTCATATCAGCTCTCATGGTGATTCATCTCAGATTTATTGACATTTTGATGTTGTCATTGGTGCAGAAGATGGGTGAAAAATCCACTAAAACCAGAGAAACTCTGGTAAATATGGTTTTTATTGACCTCACTCATGCTTGTGTTTAAGCTGGACAAGGCGACTTTTCTGACCAAGCAAAAGATTGTATTCAACCCAGTTAGAGACAAGTTTAAAAAATCCACTGAATCAGTAATGTTTTTTGAAACTCTCTTTACCAGCTGTCTGTGTACCTGGTTTCTATCCAAAACAAATGCAAAATCAAAGTAACTGAGTGGGACTGCTTGAAGAAACTCCCCCTTTTTAAAAGAACCATTTCATTGTGCTTCTCTCTAACTTTTAGTGGTTGTGTGAAAGCACAAGGTCTGAAAACAAAGCGTCTGAAGCTTGTGACCTTTCTAATAGAAAGGTACTCTTCCTAGTCTTGATTCTCTTCCTGCTTGAAAATCTCTCATTGTCTGTTTAACCAGTTTCTCCTTTCCCAGATAAAATGATGCACAATTTCTCATCTTTTTCAATTGAAATTGAATTAACTGTCAAGTTCTTTCTTGATGTTTTACAATATTGCTGTCACTTACAAGCAAAATAACATCCAAGTGGTGGTGCTGCCATTTTTTGCCTTAAGTGCTGGAATGGAAGCCTCCGCTGCAAGAATTTGCTGGAGTACCTTTAAAGAAAAGATTTGTCCCTTCTAATTTCTCTATTTAGTTACTAAGTCTAAACACCAGGAGCAACTTCAAATGTCCTCACTTGTTTGGCCAAGAAAAAGGAAAAACAGCAAACCATAGATGTATCTTAGCTATTAGAATATGACACTTAAAGCAAGTTCAGATAACCAAACACTAGAGTGGATTATTAGGCACCTACTGCTAAATGTGATTTTATTGTTAATGTAGAAAGATCTTATTCAAAAAATAACTGTCCATCTTTTTAGACTAGTGCTAAATCTTCTACAATTCCTTAAAAATGTTACTGGGTATTTATAATTTTTCCCCTATGTTACAGATTTTTTAAGGAGATCTAAAAAGTAATTCTAAAGGGATTTGTATTTCAAATGGCTTTTTCTCATTTTAGTATAGTGTTGCTAGCTTAGAGCCTTTCTGATACTCTCTCCTCCTAATATTTATTATTAATCAGGTTAAATCATATAGCCAATGTAATTCCATCAGGCAGATTCCTCTTACAGCACTTGTCTACTCAAGCATTCAGACTTTGAGGCAGATAAAATTCCTGAAAACTGCTAAGAGCCTTGATCTCATCTTTAGTGTATGCTGCTCTCATCTGTAACCTTTCTCATGTACTCAAACCCTTTCCTTTGCCCTCTGTAAGTGCATGCACTGAACAGGAAACAATAAATCAGATCTCAAATGTCACATTATCAATTTAAGGCAGCATCTCATCCATTAATATGGAAAGTGAATCCTTTTGTGTTGCGTCACAGGTAAGTTAAAATAAGCAGGCTGTGTCTGAAGATATGGCACTCAGCTTTTTGCTGTTTATCTTCCAGCTCCATCTATTAGAATTACTCTCTCATCAAACAAATGAGGCTTTTAAGGATATTAGCAGGAGATGTGCATCTGCTGTAAGCCATGTAGAGTCACCTGATTCGATTAGTGTGTTGAATGATGCTTACATGATCTTATTACCTAAATATGCTGTGTCCTTTTTCCTGTACACATGTGGGAGCAGCCCTTTTGGTCCTGGCATTTATGTACAGCTTGCTGTGCATAAATAATTTAAAGAGTATAGAGTGGCTCATTTAAGCAGGACCTTTCTTCAGACATGAAATAAGTGATAAATACAGTGCTTCTGGGTGTGTCTCTGAATTGCATTTTCCCATGCTACAGAACATGGATTGAAGCTGTTCAAATACTGACAAAGTCTAAAATAATGGTCTTAGTTTGCTAAAAAGTGACTGTTTCATTGAATTTAGTTTAAATCAATCATCTTTCATCCCTTTCTGTGGCTTCTTGACTATTATACAGCAATCACCCTTATCATGAGAGTCATTTTAGTCCATATGGTAAGTCAAAGCATTTGGATTATTTAATTTCAGGGCCATTCAATTCCAGAGTTTAAGTAAATTGATATAATTTTAAAAATCCCATCTCCCTGCCCTCTAAGACAAAGTTTTTCACCAGTTTGTTAAATATTGTCTACCAGCCTATCTGATTTTGTACGGGTTCTGAGTGAGATAGCTACAACGAAATCTAGCAAACTCAATTTTTAACAAAACACATATTTTTCCAGATAGTAAAATCATAAGCACTAAAGCACCTACCTTTTGACATACAGTCTGAAGCCTGCATTGCAGTGGCAGTGGCACAGTCCCTCACCCCTAGGAAGTTTTCTAGTGGTACTGGACACACAATGATAACAAAAACAAATGTTTCTTAATATTTAGCACAAATTTCATTTTGCACCATTTCTTTGAAGCAGCGGATTCCTTCCCATATGAAATACCTGGCTGTGAACAATTTTGGACACAGTATTTGGCATATTTTTCTCCACCTGAAACACTCCCTTCCTGTCTATGAAAATTTCTCTTGACAAAAACACTGGGTTACTTGCCTTGCTAGTAACTGAGGTTTAAGGAATGGGGTATGTTGCATTTAAAAGGGGGGAAGATTTAGGACTGTAAATCGCTGCCAATAAAATTCTTTGGTGGTAAACAGGAGTTAAATGTCTGCTGCAGTTTGTTCAACAGCTGTACTGTATGAGAGGCTTACATTGCAAACAGTAATATTTGTGTCCACATCTATTATATAATATTCTGTGCCATCAGTAGCCTGCCTGAAAGGGATTTAAAGGTTTCGTAACCTACAAATTTGCCATTTGTTATACTAAAGGAAATGTCTCATTCCCTGTTACTAGGTCATTAATTCAATATGTAATTGCTATATATAAGTACTCTAAATTCCTTCTCTATTAACTGGAAGAAAGAAATTAAATTAAAGCTTTTAAATGATGCCCAGCATCTTGATTAGAGTGGTAAAGCCAGGCTGCTCCAGTAAATTAAAAAAAATTCATATTTTCTGACTTTCCTTTTTCTCTTTTTGAACAGTGCAGCATGCCTTGGAGTCCACAGAAAAAGAAAATAGTCCTGTGCATAGGGAAAATGCCTGCTGGGATTCCAGCTGAGCTTGGGTTTTCATTCCACACTTGCAGAGGTCTAAAAGTGCATGAAGATTGTAAATTTAGGAGCAATCCCTAGAGTATTTACTCCAAGTAAGTATTTTCATGCTGAAAAAAATATTCCCTAGCCTCAGGCCAGACACTGAGGGGGCCAAGAGGAGTGAAAAACAACTTCTCTTGTCTGGTGGTAGTGAAGAGGTGTTCATGGAGGAACACATTACACAGGGAAGTCCACCATCAGCACCAAAGGAGTGCAAGCACCTTCAAACTCCTGCTTTTTCTACATGGTATTATGTTAGAAACACCTATCCCCAAGTGGAATACAGCCTGTAAAAATTCCAGTAGCTGTCACCTTACTGATATTTCCAGTAATGAATTTTGACAGAAAAGGAAGGTACCAGTGAAAACCCAGGTCTAATATTGCCTTCACTAGAGTGAACTGCTGCTACTTTTTAATTTCTGACTCATAAAATTGATTTTATTAATTGGTTTTATTAATTTATTTATTTATTCCAATACCCCTGCAATTTCCTGGGAAAAAATTAATCACAAGTTTCTTCCTCTTTGTGTCTGATGGCTGCTTCAGACATGCTTTTGAGAGCAAGTTGTGCAAGGCTTTTAGATGGGAAGAAACTTCTCAGGATTATACATTTAAGATTTTTCTCTTTTTTTTTTTTTTCTCAATCCAATGCAACAACAGCTCCTCCCCTGTTGTTTTTAGTGTATTTGTGTAGAGTTAAAGAACTCAAATTTCAGTTTCTGTGAGTTTTACTTCTCTGTCCCTTATTTATCTGGCAGAGCATCATGCTTTTAGAAAGCTAATCTTTCATGGTTTCACCAAAAACAATTGGGCTCTAATAGCTAACTCTTTGCTAACTTTTTACCTGACTGGGAGGTCCAATACTGTGGTGAGAAAACATGGAAAGTTCAGCAGTTAATCCATGAAACTCTTGAATAATTCATTGAAGATAAGCCCTTTAAACTCCAATTTAAGTTGTTAATAATGATGAGTGGTTCATTCTGAAGACTTCTGTTTCTTGAGCCTAATATAAAGTAGGAATAGGATAAACTCACTACAGTCATGTTTCATCTATAAAGTTATTTCACTTACAAGAAATTTATTTTTTCTTATCTTCCAGTCTCTTTTCATCCATTTCAAGAAGTACTAGATGTTTAAGAGTCACTACTGCTTTTGCTATCCTAATGGGTATGTTACTGAAAAAAGACATTTGACTGAAGGATATTCACAATATTTAATTGGAAAAGGCAGTATTGTATGAAAAGCTTTCCTTGTGATATTGCTCTTGACCTCAAATAAGCTCCTCTAAAATATTATGAACATAAACATCCAGCTCTGGGAAATATAGGATTCTTTTCCTGCAGAGGTCAGAAATAAGTGCCAAGTAAATTTCTTAAAATTCTTGTTCAAGTAGAGACTTCCTGTACTGAAGGAATGAGGAGTACAGTATGGCCCTCAAACATGGAGAGCTCCAGGGTTCAAGGAAATTAGTAACCTCTTCTCCCTGGTGCTGTTTGCAACTTTGTGTGGGGAATAAATGCAAAATTGTATGCTTTATTAATCACTGATGGAGGGAAGTGGTCCTTCAGCCTCCTCAGCAGAGGACATGGGAGAGATGAAATCTCAATGAGGTAGAAGTGGGTTTTAGCAAATTGCTGGAAATGGTTTTTTGGGGGGGATATTGGGGTTTTTTTGTGGGGGGGTTTTGTTGGGGTTTTGTTTGTTTGTTTGTTTGTTTGTGGGGTTTTGGGGTTTTTTGGGGGTTTTGTTTGTTTGTTTGTTTGGTTTTGTGGGGTTTTTTGGGGTTTTTTTTTATACTTTCCAAAATATCAGAGTGAAATGTCCAGGGTGATCATCACAGAAATGCTGGAGCAATACAAGTGTTTATCCGCAGCTCTGCTTCATAGCCTAGAGCTTGTGCTTTGCTCAGCTGCATTACACTCAGGCTTACAGAACCCATCCTCTCCCAGCATGGAATGCCCTAATAAACTATAAATCCTATCTTGAAAGTTAAATCTTTTACTGATCTTGTAACCTAGAATAATTCAGACTGAAAGAGAACTCATGAGAACTCCAGTCCAAACTCCTGCTCAAAACACTGTCAGAACTCTTTGGAGCTTAATCCAGTCAGATCTTGAAAGTCTACAAAGACTGCACAGTCTAAAGTTTATATCAGTAATTATATTTAGCTGCTAAGAGACCAAAATTTGGGTGACTCAACCATAGACAAGTGTCTTAACTTTCTGATCAGGGAGTTATCCTAATGCTTTAAGGACAACTATTGTAGACATTTGCCATATAAAGGGAAGTAGTTGTGAGAAGAGGGCCTAAGTTAGAGCTCTCTGCTGCAGAGATGGAAATACAGATGCTGCTCCTGAAGAGAGTGGGAGGCGTGAATAACAAGGGAGTTCCTGCTAGCCAGGTGCATACTCCAGCATTTTTAGGGTGTATTTTAAACAAGTTTCTACCCTCTCCTCTGCTCTCAAAAGTGCTCACAGGAATCAGTCTGAAAGGAACACTACATTGTGTGAAAGCACTTCTCCAGCGTGGCCCAGGAAGAAATAAAATAAATATTTCAGCACTACTGCAAAGTGAATTTCAGATAACTGTGAGTTGTGTTTGAGAGGCTGAAAATAAGCAACAGCAGGCAGGGGAAGTGGAGCCTAGGCTCTGGGGTTTATCAGAGGTGAGCTGCCTTCAGGAACTCGCTGGCTGCCCGGTGCTCACTGCTTGCAGAGGTCATGGCTCTTGCCTGGAATGTGCTGTGGGGTTAACTGAGGGGTCACAGTGTAAATGCAGTGTGCATACTAAAGAAACATGGCTATGTCTATTAACTTCACAGTTCCTGATCTTTAAGTCATCACAGGTGGTTTTGTGGATTTGATTTCTGCTTTAAGTGGGTTTTCTGAATTTTCTAATGATAAAATCAATTTTTTTTCTGATGGACACCCCTGTGACAAATTGTTCTACACATGATGATGTACAGAACAGAAGAAGGAAGGGATGTCATGAGGGAAGAACTGACCAGGCTCTACCAGGCTACTTGGCTTTATAAAATGCTTAGTGACATCAGGTGTCACTTAAGGTGTCATCGTGTTTCTGTGTTGTACACTTGTATGGAAGCCACTACAAATAATCATGAGGCAATTTATTGACACCCAGCAGAAAACTGAAGTTTTATAACCCAGAAAAGTTACTGGGGCAGGGGCAGATGACAAATGAAGCAGAAGGAAATATTTGATTATTCATAAGTCAAATGACCCCTGAAAGACAGCAGTAAAAACTGTAGAAAATGTTCTAAGATGGTGTGAGGCTTCAGGCAATGTGACTTAGCACATTTTGCAGTGAAAACATGCTGGTTTATGAGCCCTTGGCTGTGTTTTGGCATGGGGCTGGAGGCATTATCCAGCAGAGATCTGCTCTGTTCTACTGAAGGACAAAGCATTTTGGTGTCTCGTCTCAGAGGACAGAATAAGAGAAGGATTTTTCCTCTCCCATCAGCATCTCATCCATATCACAATTTAACTGTGGGGGAAGGAGGATTGGCACCATTTGTATTTTTGTACCATGACTGTTTTTCTTATGTGAGTCCTTTGTCACTCACACCAACCTTTATTTCATTCCAAATAACTCTCAGGTGGATGAGCTGCTCTAGAGAGTGGTTTCAAACAAGCCTGTGCAGCCAAGCAGGGGGATAGTCCTTGTCTACCTTTTAACCCCTGAACTGTAGGTTTCATTGTCTTCAGAGCAGTGCAAAGCACAGAAAGAACCCACTCCTGCAGCATTTCCTCAGAAATAATATGTTAATTATTGAAAATAGCTTCACTTGGAAAAGTGGAAAGCTGATATACTGATGTCATTTGAATGAAATGAGTGATATGGCTTGTTCTCTAGGTGGCTTGTGTTTTTCCATTCCAATGTCCAGTCTGTGATTAGAGTTTTAAGTTATGCACTGTGTTGTTTTCGTGGTTTTTTGTTGTTTGGAACAACAGTCTGTTTCCCTTGCTCAGTTTAAAGCAGTACTATTTTTGCACAGTGTTTTGTCAAGTGCTGTGCAAATGCCATGGAGAAGTCCCAGTCTTAAGGAGCCTTTGTAACATTTCGGAGAACAACCCAGCATTTGCTCTGCCGAGTCACTTTTGTAAGCTCCAATCAGCAGCTCTCAAACAGATGCTGCGTGCTTATGAAATGGAAAATACTTTGTTTCCTATTATCTTGGCCCTAATAATTACATTTTTTTAGGTCCCTGGCTCTTAAGTTTTTACAGAAAGGCTGAAAAATGTGAATCAAATGTAACCAGTTCAGATAGTTAATAGTGTATACTGAGAGAATATCACCCAGGGAATATGAATTCCTTATGCACCTAGGAAAGCTACAACTAAAACTGGCAAAAACCCCAAATAGAATCATTAGTTGTTCTAGGATTCAACTGCAGGGGAAGTATTTTAGCTTTAAGTTCACAAGCCAATTCCAAAAAAAAATAATTATATGGCTACAGTGGAGACATTTTCTTTCCAATAAAAAGCTGTTATGATGCAGGGGAGGGGGCATAATGGACTCCTTTTATTTTTAATTCAAGGGTAATACAGGCACCCATATTCAAACACATACTCAAAGTTCAATCTGATATTAAGGGAAAGTGGTCTCTAGGTCTCTAACTATACCTGTATCATAATCCAAAATTCTAGGCAAAAAAAAGACCAGAGGAAGGTGGCAGTTTGGGATCTCATCTTACTGGCATCAGTAAGAATTCTTTCTTTTTTGTTCTTCAGGAAGGAAGACAAGGAAAACAATTTATAGGTACATCCAGGAATCTTTTTTCTATAAAAGGACTTTAGTATTCATAGCAAAAATCACTGAGTTATAATCAGTCTTTACTACTTGTCTCCATTTTAGACACTTTAACTGTAATAACACATCCCATAAAATGCAATATTTATTTTATTCAACACAATTATGTATGGATAAAATTTAAATAGGACTGTTGTCATTTTAATTTAAATTCTTTGGCAGGCAATTCAGTTTAATGGTAGTTGATTAAAAAAAGAAAAATGTTCTCTAGATTCATAAATCAACCCAATGTTCAATTTATTCAAAACACTGAATTAGGCACTCAGCTAGGGCACTGGAGAAGAAAAAATTACATTGCTTTCACTAATAGCTTTTCTGAGTATGCAAATTTTTAGTCAATTGTAAATGGCTTTGCAGAAAGGAGACTGCTATAGGAATTTAAAAAATAAAAATCCAATATTGTTCAGGTAATGAATGAGTCTATTCCCACTCCTTCCTCTTTAGGTTTTTATATAAAACAAATTATTCTGACACCTAGTGAGGAAAATTTCAAATTGCCCAATCTAAAACCAGAAGCATAACTTCTGTTTGGTCTGAAATGATTACTTGTTGAAATTAATGGATGTTACTGGTGCATGTCACCGTGGGAAGGGATTCCCTGGAATTTTCTTACTGACTTTACCATGGTGCCTATTGGTGAGATTTTGCAGAGTGAGCAAAAATAGTCTTCGGATTTGAAGCTGTTAAACTATTTAGTGCTCAGCTCCAATCCCACAGGACTGGTTATTCTGTAAACCAGTGGGAAAACTCTTGTAAGGCTGTCAGAATTTTAATGTCAGTCTTATCACTTGAGGTTCTGCTTCAGTCCTTGGTTGGTGCACCTTGTTGTGCACCTGGCCATGCATCATGTGTGGAGTGTCCTGGTTCAGAAACGCTCCTCACCTTGTGCTCAAATTCAGCTGTCCCTTAGGGCCTTTGCTGTCCAATCCACTGAGTTTCCCCAGTGGTCACATCCCCTGCCTCTCTGATGTTCCAGGAGCTCACAGCAGTGTGAGAGCTCCCCTGGCTGTTCCATGCAAACCCCACAAGGACGAGGCACTGGGTTTTGGAGGAGGACCAGATTCGCCTGGAAAATGCCTAACTGAGTTTTCTGTTGTCATCTCTTAATCCCCCTGCCCGAGGTTTGGGGAGGGGGAGAGGAACCTGGCTCCTCATCCCTGCAGGATGCCTGGTGATAGGCTCTGAGGAGGTGCTGGCAGGTCCAGGCAGTGCAGAAACACTGGCACAGCTCACTTCAGTATCCTGCAAAGGTGAAGGGAACTATTGCAAGAATGAAGCCAATCTCCCTTTTTTCAAATGGCCCTTCATAATAGGCTTTCCTTGGAAACTGCTATTAGCAGTAAAACTTTGGATTCCCTCCAATTAGGCAATCTTTTCTCGTTATCTTCTAGGACAAGGATAAGACCTCTGCAGTGGTTTGTTTGGTATTTGTTGTCCCAGCTGGGACAGCCTCCTCTGCTAGACCAGGATGTGGAGACCAAAGAGACCCTTTTGGTCTCCTGAAGTTTTTTGTCTCAGCCTCTGAAAGCATGCAGAAATGTTCTGTTTATAAAACAAATGTCGAGTGAGGCCCAGTGTATTCTGAACACCCAGTGACCAGATGAGCATCGCAGCATCACCTGACACTGAGCCAAGCTAAGCTTTAATTCTGCAGCACTTTCTGGAAATGCAGGAGGCAGTGGCAAATCTGTGCCATGGCACTTTGAGGGTGTGTCTGGTCCTGCCATGAGTGTCCTGGCAGGACCTGGCCATCCCCTCTTTACCCCTCCAAAACAAATTCAGAGTGACCACAAATCAGGGTTTATTGCCTCTCAGACACTGAAACCTGTAAAAGTTAAAAAAAAAAAGCCCTACTTGGGTAAATATACTGCAGTCCTGTAATAATGCCAGGGTGCTGGAGTAATGAATATAATAGACATGAATGGCTGTTAATAAATGCAAATCTTTCCTATCAGTTTGATATTGTGCTGTGCAGAACAATAACGCTGAAAATGGTTTGTCAGTTTGATTAATGTACCTGTTTCTTATACAGCAAATTCTGCAGGAGTTTGTATTCCTTTAAAGCAAGGTTATAGATGCAAAGGAGCTTAGGGAAAACCTCTGTTTTGCTGATCAAACAAAGTAATATATTTAATAAACACTATCAGAGGGCTGACAAGAAGAGCAATCCCTTGATTAAATATTTACCTTTTGAAACTTTATCTCTATTGTAGAAGGCATCTTAAAGCAACATGTTATGAAAGAGCTCTGAAAGAACTCTCAAAACCCAGAAAAGAGTAACAATCTTCTTGGATTAGTCAAGGGATTTTAAAAACTACAGATCAGAAGATTTTTATAGTGGAGTGTATTTTATAAAATTTTCTAAATTATATTTTAAATATAGATATGAACCATTTTTTTCTTACATTCTTAAAAATTCTGGTTGAACTGTTTTGCACTGAAGCACTTTGAAGATTGCACTGCATCTCAATTCTTCAGGGCCAAGTCTTTTTCAGAATTTAACATTACCTCCCCACTTGCCTCGTTGAGTCCAAGTGACACTGCATGGACTTAAATGAGACTGTATGCCAGTAAACAGAATTTTCACTAGGATGTCTCTATAACAAACAGCTCTGTCTCTTTAAATCCTTGAATTTTAGCCTTTTATAAAGCTTTTGACAATTAATACAAAATACTTCTGTGGGTTTATTACGATTCAAAATGTACACAATCACCATTTTAACAGGGCTGTTATACTGAACGTGGTACAGAGTTCAGGATGCTCCCTTTTGTGAATTTTGTGGAGAATTATCCACACAGCAGCTGCCTCTGCAGCAACACACATCCCTTCCATAGTCAGAACTCTGGATCTAAAGGAAAAGCCACTTAAAATAAGGACCAGTTAAAACAGATATCCTCTAGATCCAAATCCATGTGCTCAGTGCCACTTGAAATTCAGCTTGACTTTTGAGAAGCAGGTGGTTCTGCTGAAAACTTTGCCTTCCAAATTACATAAGCAGTTCTATAAGACATGTCAATTTTCTTCCTCTTTTGTTTGTGTCACAAACAAAACATTTAAAACCACTACCTTTTATGCTCATGTTAATTTTCTAAAACAAAAGGATGTGTTTCCATTTCAGTGAAAACAGACTAGGTCAGCATCAAATAAAAGTACAAAATTCAAATTCAGCCTGTTAAAGGCTGAATGATCTATCCAGAACAACTTATACAAACACAAATGCATGATAGCTGTCTTCCTTCAAGATTGGTTTGTGGTCCAAATTGTATTGTAAAGCATAGCTGAAAGCCTGCTGAAACTAATTTGGGATCCCTGAGTTTACAATCTGATTCCAGTTTGATGTCTCATATAAAATCCCTGTAGGTCTCTTCTTCCTAAGTATTATTTTCTGAATGAAATTGTATTCAGTCACAATTACATATGTTGAGAACACTGCAAAAGGACATCTAGAAAGCAATACACTCCTTATTGCCAATATTTATTGCATGCCAGGCTGACCTTTTGGATGATAGTCTTTGCATTTGTGGAGTGAAGAGAGACTGATTTTGTTGCTTTATTCTAATTACAGTACAGTGTAGCAGTACCACACACTTTTGAAGGGTATTCAGGAACTAAAATGTCAGTAACGCAAACAACTTTCCATCTGCTCCCAATTGAATCTGAATGCATTCCTGATTTTATAGAAGGTCATCTCTACAACTGGTGAAAGCTGGTAATCAGTTAATCAAAATTCATTGATTGCTCTAATTATTGCATCTTGAATAGGTTTTTTTGTGAACCTTACTCACCCACAATTTAGTTTTGACATGTTTTGCATTCCATCTCATGCAAATCTATGATTTAAAAAAAAATTGGACTTCATCAAGTATAACTTCTTTATTGAGAGTTAGAGCCAGACCCACCAGTGAGTGCTGACAATGTTAGATCATCCCATTTATGTTAATTGCTGGAAACAAACCAGTAAAATCAATTTGAGCAACTTTGTGCAGAGTCACATTTCTGCATGTTACCAGAGAGCCGGTCTTGAGCTGGATTGCTTATAGCACAGAATGAGTATTTCATATAAACCAGACACTTCTTTGGCTTTTGGACTCCATGTTTGACCTTCAGCTTTTGATTTTTGCACATAAGGAATCACAGTTTTGTTATGGTTTTGGTTGTTGCAGCAATACTTCGTCTAGGGGAGAGTGAACAGCAATATATTTGTTTTAGATTCTGAGCCATGGAGTCTGAAATCTGTATTTCTTTCTATATTTTCATGTAAATAACTCTAGTCCATCTCTACATGTACAAGTTAAATACAAACTTAGGGTACTGTAGTTTCAAAAAAATGCCAACAAACAAAAACCGCCCAAAACACCACCAGAAAAAAAAACAAAACAAAACAAAACAAAAAAAAAACCACACAAACAGGGTGAAAACCAAACCAAAACTGGCAACAACAAAAAAACCCAACCAAAGCTACCTCTCACAGGGCTAAGGAAACACAATGCATACAATTTCAAGATAAGCAAGTAAAAAGTGAGGCTTTACCCGAGTGCAGCTATAACCCCAACAGAAAATTATTCCTGGTTAAAGTCATAAAAATATTGACTGTACTGGATAAGCAAGTACCTGAAAACAAATTAGTAAATGGTCATGTATTCCTTCTGTGGATTGAAATCTAACATTAGGGACAAAAGGTTATGGATTAAATAGCTAAGTAGCACTTACTTTCTAGGTATTGATATTAAGGAAATACCATTTTCTAGGAAAAGAGCACATTTGCATAGTAGTTTAATTATGAATGTGAACGTTTTTTGCCCAGATGTGTTCAAAAGAAAAGAGCAGTGGCCTTTGGATGAAACCTTTAATGATGAAACCTTTAGTACTGAAACACGAATCTATCATTGTCTGACAAATACAAACCAGAGAGATTGTGCCCCATCTGAAATAATTATTGAGTCCTAAAAGCAGATCAAAATGAGTACTGAAACAATCAGCAGAAACAGAGATTAAACTGTTTTTCATGACAAAAGTACTTCTCTAATTCAATCATCTGTCCATGAAGCACCAACCCTGTTGTCAGAAACTGGCTCAGCCCTGAGTTGTAGGGAGGTCAGAATGAAACTCCACCTTGGGGAATGCTCCACAATAATTGCTCTTTGAGTATTTTGCCCTGGTAAGCATCAGCAAATGTCCCTGCTGGTGGTGAGAAGGGACCTCTGGTCTGACTAGACAGGACAGTTGGTGGGATCAAAGAACCAGAGTTGATATGCTGATTTTAGTGAAGCAATGCGCTCAATTATGTGGTGTCCAAAAGCTGAAACACACTTGAGGCTGACAAATTTGCAAAGCATCATTTGCCCATAGATTATTAATGAGACAATCTGAAGCTATTGTCACCGCAGGATTTGCTGCTACTGGAGATAAATCTGTTGGGATTTTGTCCAGAGAGAGCTCAAGGAAGGCAATTGGGGAACTGAAACCTGCCTTGGCAGTCTGAGGAACTGCTGTGTTGCTCTCTTCTGTGTTGAGTGTCCCCGTGTTGGAAAAATGCAGAAAATCTCTGCTTTGAAGAAGTGTATCCTGAGGTTGAGACAGACTTCTGGCTATTAAGCCGGTGACAAGAACTTCTCCAGAGGTCCAAGGGACTTCTTATGTTGGCAGCTTGACAACTGGCTCCAGTCTTGTTGCTTGGTAGATCCTGCAGTGCCTGGACTCGAGCTGCCTGCAAACAGAGAGTAGAGGACAAATAAGTAGGGTGCTGATTGTACCCTGCTCTGTCAAGACATCCTGGAAGGGAACAGGACCACAGCACACATGGTCTGTCTCAAGCACCAGGGATACCTAATACACGTTTCTTCTGGCTTCATTAGCAGGCCTTGGATAAGATCTGGAAGCATTTCACAAATTTTGAAAGCTTGAGAGCTCAAATTTCATGCATATTCCAAGTCTGGATCATGGGTCCTTTGAGCTACAACATTTCTGCAAAACTGGCCAGAGATGAAGGCTTGAACCTGTGAAAAAGTGAGGAAGAGCAATGAAATAGAAATTACATATTGAGTAACAGTCAAAAAATAAATACTTGATAGGATTTGGAATTTCAAAGAGGCTTTTGAACAAGAAGTAGAATTATCTTTTAAACATTTGGAGTCCTGCATGAAAATATATAGAAAAACATTCTGAAGTGACAAAGTGACTCTTTCAGACATACTCTTGAAATAACATCAACAATTGAAGGAACGAAAACTTTAAAATCAATCTGACAGCACAGCTCTAGAAACTGAAGATTTGGAAATGAATTTTGTAAACATCCCTTAAAATGTCCACTGATGTGACATCGAGGCAGTTGTTGAAAATAATTTGGACATTATAATGAACTTTGGCAGCTCTGATTTGATGTTGTTCCTGAGGCTGGGATTCTGATCTCAGAAAGGAGTGCATCATCTTGATTTTTCCAGTTTAGGAAGTGTGATTTCATGTATGGTCAGACAGTCAAGGACTGCAGTCTCAAACATTGAGCCCACGTGGATGGATGGTACCAAAAGCCCCAGAGTCAAAAAAAAAAAGGCTCCTTAAAGCTTCCTTTCTACAAGTAATAAAAGCATACGTATTTTTTTTTTAGCTACAATTGTCATTGAGTGAGCTGGCTTAAAACTCCCCCTGGCTCACCCCACGAAAAGGCCAAAATCAAACAACAAAAGGATGGAAACATAACTGCCTTTAGACATTATATCCTAGAGCTAGGAGAGCTAGTCCTCTCCTACTCCTGGTTCAAGCTCATTTTCTACCTTGGACCACAGAAAATCCTCACTGAAGGCTTTTTGAAATTTAGATATGAATTAGTTCCTCAGAAACACTTTTTCCTTTGTGGATCTCAGAAAGACAAGCAGGTAGGGGGTTATTGAGAATGGTATGGCAGTTCTTGATAGAACAAAAGACTGACAGTTAGCCTCATGCAGTAAAGCCCATCTCAGTCCTTCTCCACATAAAACAGCATTGTCAAAAGATTTGCTGTTCTGAAAGACTTGTTACTATTTTATTGCACACTCTGCCAATTAAAAAGAACGAGCTTCATTCCTTGTTGCCTGCAAAGGTAAATCTTTTTCATCTGCCTGATACTAACAGCCTGTGCTAGCTCAAATATTGTCTGACATAAAACACGTGTTTGTAAAATACTCATCTGCTCTCCAAACCTGCAGGAGGCCAGGATATTTTAGGCTAAGTGATGGAATAAGCAAAGGCCCTTTCTTAGGTCTTTTATGAAGCTGAGGTACTGGGGGGAATTAAGCATTTTTCAACATGAAATCTCAACGTGAGCACCCTCAAGCAACTGTTGACTGCACTATTTTTCATTCTTTCTTTTATTAAATGGTGGGGTTTGGATGAGGAATCAAATACATTTCAATTTCCATGCCTAAAACAAATGGCAGAGAAGTTTTTTGAAGAGCTGCAGTCCACCAGTACTTACTGCTAATAGTTAACACAGTCCTACCTAATTCAGCCAGATTGAATTAGCAGAGGTAAGATGTATGAACCAGTTGTTTAGTGACTGGCAACATCTGGAAATGAGCCCAGGTGTGCCCAGGGGGGCAAGAGGCCAATGGCACCTGGGCTGTGCCAGCCATGCTGTGGCAGCAGGGCCAGGGCAGTGACTGTCCCCTGGGCTGGGCACTGCTGGGGCCACACCTCAGACCCTGGGGCAGCTCTGGGAACCTCAGGACAAGAAAGACATTGAGGGGCTGGAGCGTGTCCAGGGAAGGGAACGGAGCTGGGGAAGGGTCTGGAGCACCAGGAGGGGCTGAGGGAGCTGGGGGGGCTCAGCCTGGAGAAAAGGAGGCTCAGGGGGAACCTTCTGGCTCTGCACAACTCCCTGCCAGGAGGGGACAGCTGGGGGGAATCGGGCTCTGCTCCCAGGAACGAGGGACAGGATGAAATAGCCTCAAGCTGTGTCAGAGGAGGTTCAGGTCTCTGTGCTAGAGAAAATTTCTTCACTGAAAGCGCAGCCAAGCACTGGAAAAGGGAAGTGCTTGAGGCACCATTACTGAAGTGTTCAAAAAACATTTGGATGTGGCTCTTGTGGACACAGTTCAGTGGCAAACATGGTGGTGGTGCTGGGTTGACCATTGGCTTTGGTGTCCTTTGAGGTCTTTTGCAATCATTTACCAGCCTCCTTTCTGCCTGCATCAGTTTTGTCAGGAACATGCTGCTGCTCACAGGACATTTGACAGAATTTAACATTTACCTGCTGGCTGGAAACTATCGCAGCTGTCAGATTTTCTTCTACCATATGTATGCATCATGATATTGACTGGCATTGAACACTTAAAAATTAATAGGATTGTGTTAATGCAAGAAAAGTTCAGTTTAATAGTTAAGACCTTCCCTTTAAGAAGTGCGACTCAGTCGAAATTCTCTTCTCTTTCATTTTGTTTGTGATCTGTGGTAAAAATACAGGGAGTGTTTTCCTCAATAATTTTGTATTAGAAAGATACCATTGTTTTCTGTAGCTGCAGATTTGTTTTGAGGTTTTTTGCTGTTGCTTTTTAGACTATTTTCAAGCATTTGCTCTCCTACCTTTGAAGTTTATTAGCAAGCTGTAAAAATAAAGGAGGGGAAGAATTAATCTCTGATACCTTTGGTATGAGCTTAGAGCACGGGTTTTGAAATGAAGGTTTAATGAGTTCTGGCCCTGACTAAGAGAGGACTCAGAGATAAGCACCTGTTTTCCAGTAACCTATTACAGAGGTACTGAATGTAATGTTTCTAAAAGAATTCTTGAAGAGTGGACAAAGACCTCTGAAGTTGTCCTGTTTATATGATTTTGAAAGAAGTGCCAGTGAGGTACAAGGCCAGTCCTCAGACTAGTATCTCTGACAAAATGGGACAGAAGTAGGAGGACAAAACAGCTCATCCACATCACTGTGGCTGCAGCATTTGGTTCCCATACATACTCAGTGGAATGATGGAATAAAACTCCCCTCTGATAGTTCCCTGGCTTAACGAGCTGACCTTGAAGCAAAGCCTGATTATTGTGCTTGTCTCCTCCCCTTTAAAGCTTTGCTTCAGTTTTACAGTGTTATGGTTTCCACGTTCCTTTTATTATGCTTTAAAGCAAATATACCGAATTTACCAGTGTTCGCTTGTTTTGTGCAGCCTTGGTGATGCATGAGAGCTGTAAGCTTACACCAGCCCAGGCTCAGGCAGTTTTACAGCCTCTGAGTATAGCCAGAGAAATGCAAAGCAACTGGAGCACAGCAATGAATACATCCCACCATTTTACATTCTGAGGTGTTGAGAGCTCTCCTAAGTGCACTGATACATGCTGGTTGAAATAATTTATAATTAGTTTATGTTCCTTCACCTATAAATAAGCCTTCTTCCCTGAAGAAAATGGTGTTCTCGAAGGTGTTAAATTGCACTAGTTTTGTAATAAAACTGACCTGGGAGGATTTGTGCAGGGAGACAGCAATTACAGCAATTAATTACTTGGAAAGAGCAGTTCCTCCCTCCTGCATTTCCTCATCTAGCTGGTTCACAGTTCATTGTCTTTTTATCTCCTTTATTTAAGTCCTACCCATACATTACTGTTATCTTCCTCCCCTTGCCCACAAAACAAATGAGGGAGCTCCTGTCTCTTAGCAGGAGCATAATTAAGTGCCATCAAGCAGCACTGCATTTAACAGCAGCCTCAGAAACAGGCATTCCAAGGGTTCAGTGAGAGGATTTGCTGCAAAGAAGAGCTAGATTCTCCCTCCTTCCCTCCAGCTACAATTTCCAGTGGTCATTGAGGGATGTCTCAGGCAGAAGAGCCTGTTTATGCACCTTTGGGATAGACTTCCCTGGCATCACAAGCACTAACTTACTTGAAAGATGAACTTGGTCCACAGTTCCCACCACACTGATGGGTTTGGAATTCATCCTGCACGCCTTGGTTCCTTGTTCTTTGCTTTCCTGTAGCCTGGATGAAAACCAGCCTTTCTGAGGGGAAAAAGTGGCCTTAAATTAATGTGTGTGTTTAGCTTAGAAGAGTTGTCTCCTAAATAGTTCAACATGATGAAATCAGTGACCTTTACAGTTTCTTTGCCACATTTCAATAGAGTTACTGTACAGATAATTTTAAAAATAATGTTCTACATGAACTAGCCTGACTCTTAAGTCCCATTTCTTTTAGGTTTCACCTGAAGCACTTGATCTTTTCTAAATGACATTGGCTTTTAGCAGAACATTTTCCCAGCACAGTCTTTGTCATGGCCCTTTTATAGTCAGCATTAGAAATGAAATTACCTGGAAAGCAATATTTCCTCTACTTCAGAGGCAAGCCATGAGCAATAAAATTACAAGCAATAAAATATAAATGTATCTTAAAGTGAAACACCTAGCACTAGCTTGTTTCTGGAGACAGAGAAGAAAAACTGCCCTTTAGGGAGATGAGCACTTTTTTGAAATTTCAGACTTCTTCAAATGTTTCTGTCTAATGCCCTTGGCCAAATCAAGTGCTGAGTTTATAGATAAAGTAGGAACAGTAAGTCATTACGCTTCTAGAGAATGACTGAAGAGTGCTAAGGATTATTGGGGGGGGTGATGTTCTAGAAAAGGGTTTTATAATTTAGCCTTTAAATTGGAAAGTTGACTTCTTCAAATTGGAAAGCAGAAAGGCAGATTTTCTTTTTCTTTCTAAACAAGCAAATGTCAGCCAAAATATGAAAGAAAATTCCAGGGCTATAGGTGTTCATGACAATAAGTTTAAAATTTCCAAATTGCCTGATCTATCAAGTAACTCAAGATTGCAGAGATTTAGAGGTTCTGCTGTGAGATTAAGGTGATTTCTTTGTCAAATGAGTTTCATTCAAAGACTTGAGAAAAACCAAGATGCTCAAAGCTCCCTGCCTTCTGTACATGTAAATACTTAAAGAAACTTAAGTAAGTACTTAAAGAAATTTAACCCTTTTATCAATGGTTTACAAATTTTTAAAAATACTTTCTGGATTTGCGTAAATCTGTAAACAGATGAGACCAAGACTATTAAATCTGATCTTAAATTCTGATAGGATTTATTTGTGCTTGTAGTTCTGCTTCCATGTGTTAGACACAGTCATTTTTATTAGATCTGTTATTCAGTAGGCTTCTGAAACCCATTGGAACTCACAGTAGTTTGTGTTTTGCTGTTTTTAAATAAAACAGATATCATTGAAACTGAATCTCTGCAAAACCTCAACAAACTATTTGACTCTGTGTTATGCAGATCTTGAGAGAACAGGTAAGAATACAACGTTTTCCCTGGTTCATAACCTGTGATTCTGCTGCTGTAATTGTTTGAGGCTCAAAGGCTCCCTGTGCTTCCTGCCTTGATCCTTTTGCCCCGTGGAAGAAATTGGAGGGGGCTGCTTGACATGTCAGTGGTGAGTCATGCAGGGAGGTCCAATTTTTTTCCTGATTTTCCAGAATTCGCAGCTGCAAGCTGTCTGAACATGAGAGACTTGGGGTGGTTCCCTCATTTTGTGCTTCCCTGTATAACTATCCATGGTTAGGCCACAGACTCAGGGACAGAGGATGGAAGAGGGGTCTGTGCTGGGCTGCAGGACACAGACCAGTGAAACTGTCTCAGATCCATCTCCCCTGCACCTATTATTTTCTGCTAGAATAAGCCTGCTGAGCCTCTGAAGAAGCCAGGCTTGACCTTGTACACCAAGTACACCAAAGAATTACCCTGTTGAGAAGGATGGATCTCCCTTCTCCACCCCTCCAAGCAACGGGTCCTGGAATTCTCAAAGTGCCCTGGGAGGTGCAGTTTTGGACAGCCCAGCTATGATGATAACTGACACCTGTGTTTGTGGCTGGGATCAGTGCTGACAGCAGTCCTGGAAGCTGCAGCAAGAACTTCTGCTGCCCTTGCTGCTCTCCAGTCCCTCCTAAGACCTCTTCCCACTGTCCATGCTTTGTAAGCATCTGTTTTCTTTGAGTTCAGGTGGTGTAACAACTTATGGGATAATAAAAATTAATCCAAAATTCTTTGTTCCTCTTTCTCCCCTCTGGTCTCAATAGGTCCCTCCCTCAGGGTTGCTCAGCCTAAAATTAATCTTACAACTCTGCCGCCATGCAAACATTTCCACCTCTTCCATACACAGATGTTGCACCACGTGGGTCTCTGCAAAGCCACAAAACCTACCAAATAAGTAGAAGCCTTTCATCAAAGGGAAATGGATTTGCAAGAGGTTTAGAACAGTTGGACGGTCTGTTTTGGCTGTTGAATTTCTCTCTAGCTATAAGCAGTAGAAGCAAACCCTCCCTAAATTTCTTACCAGAAGATTGTATCAAAACCTAAGAGCTTGGCAGTTCATGAAGATTTAATTAAACATGCTTAGTTGTTTTCCACAATGCATTAACACAGTGAACTCTGAATCCTCTTCCCTCTCCCAGTGGAAGCTCAGAGGATTCTATGTTTGCATCTTTTTCCATCTCTGTTTGTCTGCAGATCAGCCTAGGTCAGTAATGGTATGTGACAAGCTGAATAAAATCTTGCCAGGAGAACTTGAACCACATTTTTACCTCTTCAAGTAATCTCTAAAGCTGCTTATTGATTATATTTTCCTGTGTTACAAAAATAACTCTGGTAATTCAAGAAAGGATGAGTACTTTTTGATTCTTTGCATTTCGTCCCTGTCTGTTGCTAGCCACCTCTTTTCTCTGCCAGAAACAGTGTTGCTCTATTTCTGCGCTTCTAGAAGATACTCAAGTGTATTTTCTAATACTGCTGGAATGCCCATTTTGTCCACAGATGCCAATCCTTGCCCAAATGGGGTCCCTTTGCCAGCAGGTGGTTTTGTAGCACATATGGTGAGATAAGACACTTTTTGTTTTGTCTCGTGTTTCTAGTCCAGCTCCATAAGTTTGTAAAGTCTCATAAAAGCAGGTTTATAATTATTTAATGTTTCTAGCTGTCTTTTCTATCCCCTGCAGAAAGAGAGTGATGCTGCCTTGTATTGACTTCTCCATGTTGCTATTGTATTCCCAGCAGCTTTCACAAAAATAGCCTTCCCAGAGCAGTATTAAGTAGTAGTGATTATGTGATAGTGTAATGTTGTATTTTAGGAATGTCAACTCCTACAGTCTCATCAAAAGATGATGGGCCTCATTATCCTGGAGAATATGTGGAGTAAGGAATGGCAGGTATTGCAGGGATGAGGACACTGGGATTAGTGCTGAGCCTGTGCTTGCTCATCTCTCCACAAAGCTGGAGGGGCAGATGTGTATTTTTGATTTTGGGGGGCATTATCTGATGGTTATGGGAAATACTGACATTTCGTTTACTTGTACTACTGTGACATTAGCTACTGTATAAAAATGATGCTATAATTAATATCTGTAGTTATTATATTATCATCATCACCACTGTGTGATATCCAAAAAGCTGCTGCTTCATACTTTGTCCCCCTACCCAACATGTGCAGTAATTCCCAAAAGTGCTGTGGGAAGTCTGGATGAAAACTTAACGGCCAATGCATGGCCAGCAACAGGTAGCAGAAAACAACCAGACTACCCAGGAAAATGAATTTATTTCAATGGATTCATTAGTCTGCCTTTTTAAATGGAGAAGAGGGATTTTGGTGCCCAGCCATACATTGATATTTCCATTTTTGGTGCACAGGGCCTGGCCTCCTACTGCAGCTCCAGAAAGACTTGTGTCTTCTACAACTCCTTCCAGGGTCTGGCAGCCTTTTGCAGAATTCTGGAGGACCCAAAAATGGCACAAGGCATTTTGGTTTTCCACCTGAAACATCCCCTGAGGCTGCTAAGGAGTTAATTATGCAAACTGGAATTAAAACCTGAAGGTCTAATTATACTGTGGAGTGATTTAGCATTCAGAGCTGGGTTCCCTTGTGCTTTGTGTCAGGACAGGAGAGGAAGGCTTGGTGGGCACCTCCTCCTCCTCCTCCTCCTCCTCCTATTATTCAGCATGTTCTGCACTCAGAGGGTGCCGCCCCCCAACCCAGATTCCAGAGGCACAGGGTTCTTAGGGAGGAAAATACAAGGCAAAAATAGGAAATTGCACTGCAGAGCTTTTATGTTGGTGGCACAAAAGTTCCAGCACGTCAAAGACACCGTTATTGCTATTTCTATCCTATTCCTGGTGATACAAATGTGGATCTTCTGGGAGTTTCCAGGTGAGGTTCCTGGTGGAATATGTGGGTAGGTGCTGCCTTTTTTCCCTCCCTCTTTCTTCCTGCCTTTTTTCTTCTTTCTTAAGCTAGCAGGGATGAAAAGAGTACACAGCCCTTACTTAAAAAATGGACTTCATGAGGTGTCCCACAGGCAAACAATGACGAATGAACACATAGAAAGACCTGAAAGAAAAAAGACATTCCTTAAATTGATAAAAAACTGTAAAAAATGCGGCCTTTTGAGCAAAAAGTTGATATACTTTGTATCAGGTAGCACACTTTCACAAAAAAAAAGAGCTGTGTTTAATGTGTAAAAATGAACAGCCTCCCCTGTTGGGATTCTGCAGTCACAATGACTGGTTGAGCACAGGTGACATGAGGATAGATTTCTGCCTGATTCCCACCTCTAATCCTTGTTTCTCACCAATCCCAAAAGTTGTCTGTTTATGCTCACTGATTTTGTTACCAGCATCCAAAGATTTATTTCAAATCTAAGTTATTTAACAGCCATTCACACATTTTTGCCCATTTTTAATCCATATACAAGTCAGAGATGCTGAAATTTGGAAACAAAATGAAAGATATTAATTACAGAAATGTTAAAACAATGTATTATTAGAATTTTGGTATGAATATATATTTTCCAGATGTTTTTGCTCATGTCTGCTCCTTTCTAAAAAGCCTTGGCTTTGATGATTTGCTTTGATGGTTGTTTTTTTCTGCTGAAAAACATTTCTTAGAAGATTTCTTAGCAGATTTGTTTGTGTTGAGGACACTATACAAAGACAAACAATCACCTACCACCCTCATTGAACATTTCATTCAAATAACATGAATGTCTGGTATTAGCCTGAGACAGTAATTTGCTTTGGAAATATGGTAGGTTTTTTGACATACCCACTCATTCTACATGGAATACAAAATAAAACAATTTAAATGACTGAAAAAAATCCATGAAAGCATATTGCACTAATTCTAGTTTATCTATGAGATTCTCTCCTGTTCTGAGGACTGAAATGACCACATGAATTCAGTTCACTAATATTCAAGTATAAGTGAAAGAGCTGTGCCCAGTTTCACCCCACGCTTACTGAGCAAGTAAAATTGCAATGAAATTTTAATCCTTTTCTGGACAAGCAAAACAGCTTCCTCAATTGCCGTGGATAGAAAACACTATAAACAGTTCAAGTCCCGTAGAGATTTTTTATGGCTTTTTCTACTTGAGCAACCTGAGGTTTCTATATAAGATCAGGACATAAAATCTGCAGTGAGATATTATCAAAGACTAGAGCCTAAATAATCTCAAAGTCTATCTAGCCTAAATAAACAGTATGTCTTAATATATGCAACTTTTTTTTTACAGAAGTGGTATGTAGGCTTTTGATCAGTGACTTACTTGGTATAAATATTGCTGTAAGAAAAAAAAGCATGAATATTTTTCTATTCTCTCATGCTAGCATGTGTCTCAATATTTTAATATTTAATGTGAAGTCTGTAAAGAATTTGTTCTTCCATGGATTAACAGACTCAGGTGGAGCTTTCTCAGTCTCCCATTTTGGTTGTCTCTGCGAAAAGAAGCCCCTAAAAAACGTGTGCTGCATCAACCTTAAAATATTCTGATTGCAGAGAGAGGTTGTCAGAAGTTAATGGAACTAAAAGTCTTGTGAGCTTTATTTAAATGTACTGCTAGCTCATCTTTGCTCTTACTGAAGTTGGTGAGTCCCTGCCAGCACTGACCAGCCAGGGGTAATTGTTGAAATTATTCAAAATATCAACTTCATACCTAAATAGTGAAGCCTCAGCCTCCAGAAATTACATCATCCCTGTGGCACAAAGGAAGTGAAAGATGCTGTGTTTGTCTGAGCTTTCTATCCTGCCAGGTATTGGTGAAATGAAAACTCAGGCACTTCAATGGCAGGCAACAGCAGGATGATTTTTTTAACCTCCATATTTCAGTCCTGGAATTTGGATTGGTGTGACCTGGGGTCCTTGGTTGCTCTTCATGACAAGTGCAGGCAGTCAGAGTTCAATGTGCTGTGGAGGGTGTGATGTTCGAGATGCTCAAGCAGCTGCAAGGACCGCTGAGAAAACTTCCCCGTTTCTCTGGAAACCAGCCCTCAGGCAGTACTGGACACTTAACTCCGGGCTCTTCCCTGGCAATTGCTCCTGAATAAAAGCAAATTTGCTTCTCCTGAGGATTAGGTGATCTCTTTAGCCTGCGCTGGGGTTCAAGGCTCGTGTTAGTTAGTTTAGTGTGGTGCTGCTTATCTCAAGTGGGTCAGCTGTGAGGGAAAATGAAAATGGAGCAGGTGCCTCCAGCACCCACGTGCATGATCCAAAATAAGAGCCATTCAGCAACTTTTTTTTTAATTAGAATTGTGATTTTGAGCCATTTGGTCATTCCAATGAAACATTAGGTGTTGACTAGACGAAGCACAGGGCACTGCTATCAGTAAAGGACAGCATTTGTGGTACAGTGGTGAGCAGTGTGGGCTTCAAAACACTAAAACCAAACCTGAAGTGCGGTGTTTCCCTGAGCTTAGCATCACTTTTGGCCTGCACAAAGAGAAGATTGCCTCAGCCTCAGAAAATGATGCTGCTATTTCAGCATTATTACAAGATGAGTGATCTCCAAGCTTTTTTCAGAAATCATACATGGGGGGAGTGTGCTCCTGAATTCGGGTCCCATCTTTACAATCAGAGATTCACCTTCTGGGTCCCCTCAGTGTACAGCCCTTGAGGTAGTGTCAGAACTTGACCCAAAAGAGGGTGGTGAGGGGCTCCAGCCCTGTGAACATCCAGAGATTTGTTGCACCCTGTCCCACACCAGCTATCCCTCAGAAAAGAGACAAGGGAGGAGGCAGCACACGGATGGAAAGCCCCTCAAAACCTAGAATCAGAGACAGGCTCAAATTAAAACCTTGGATCTGAACATGGGAAGATCAAAAAAAGAGTAGGATACCAATCTCTTACACGAACTGTACTTGCCTCTACTTGCTGCTCCCATTTTTTTGCTTTTATACCAGGAAGATTGGAAATCTCCACTGGCCGAGCTGATGGAAGCCCAGCACCTTACTGCAAAGTGATAACAGCAAAACTGTGATAGCGAAGATGAGCAGGAAAATTACTTCTCCTTTTTTGGCCAGGGATGAAGAGTTATTTTTAAATTCTACAAAGAATGTTGACGTGATATAGGAGTGTTTGGGAGATGAGGGTGGCAGGAGGCGGAAGAAGAGAGAGAAGGAAGGAGGGAAGTATAAATAAACATAATTAATAATGTCCACAATTTTTCTAGTGCCTTAATGAAGCTGCTGATGTAATTGATTTGAAGTCTGTCCCTTTTTTCTCATTTGAGCTACATCAAAGCATCTCTTTGTATGGCATTCCTTGCTTACAAAGAACATAAATTATCACTGGCCAAATTCACTTTTATCAAGCAGCAAATATTACTTCGTACTGATAACCTGCACTATATTTAATGGAGGTTGTGCCTGGCAACTGAAGACATAGATGCAATATTTCACAAAGCTGGAAGTATATAGGCATTTAAAGTCAATAACTGTAATAAATATTTTAAATGGCAATAATAAGTAGGTGTGTTCAAACATGTTCATGTAAGAGATGACATCAAAAAAAAGATTTTTTTTTTTGCTAGGATTCCCATAAGAAGCCCATGTCTTTGGTTCCAGATATTTGATTATGATCAAAGTTTTGGAAATCTAATGGAGACTATCAATGCTGGGGTTTATAAGCCTTAATTAACCTAAATCTCTCACTTCATCCATATTACTTAAATTTACAATTCCTTATTCTAATATTTTTTTATTTACCCAATCATCACACTTCACCATTGCTTTATTTGCTGCCTTCTAGCTCTATCTAATCATTCTTCAATATTTATCCATCATTCTGCAGCTTTTTGTGTCCTGGGCAGGAAAAAGTAGTATTCAAAATTCAAATATATGTGTAAGGAAGGACAGCAAAGAGCATCGGTGTCTGCTTCCAGTGCCACTGGTGTTTCGAATTTATCCTTGCCAGCAGATTGCTGATTTTGAGTCGTGGGTAGGTTAAAGGTATCAATATCAGTATAGTGTTCCTTGTATTTTTAGCAATTATGGTTTAATCTGAATAGGGAATGCACATAGTTACAGTTCTGGTCAGTACCTCTCCTTGGGGAATTATCAGTTCTCTTTGAAGAGGCTGTACTCCCATAGGAGCTATTTTGGCTGCAATCCTAATATTCCATAGACAGTGGACTCTAAATTAAGTATTTCCATGGAGGAAAGAGGTCATAGAGACGTTACACAGCCTTGGAACATGACAGCTCAGAGACAATCAGAAAGTAAAGAGAAGTAGATGACCTGGGACATGCAGCATTTCTCCTGCGGTGCTGCTGCTGCTTTCTCTGAGGTGCACAAAATACAAAACCTGGGCACTGTTCTATGCACATTGCTCATTTTGCTTGTTTAATCTACCCAGTCTCCTGGAACTTTCTCTGGATGGGTTCAAGGAGCCAAGAGCAATCCCCAGGTTTTCTGCAGAGCCAGAATGTCTTCTCAAGTGCTCAGACCCTGGCAGCCCAGAGGACCTTGTTGGGCCAGCTCACTGCAAAGCTCTTGGTTCTCCTCTCAGCTCTGGAACAGTCCTGTTCATCTTCTCTCTCCTACATTTCCAATGCATCTTTTTGCTGTCAGGCCTTCCCAGTCTTTCCTTCGTCTGTTGTCTCATTTGAGGCATTTCAGAAGCTGGTGGCTTGTCAGCTCTTGACAGTTTTCTGCTGGTTTATCAGAAATGTAAAAGCTGTACGTAGATTTTTGTAGGTCACCCTGACCTTGTCACAGTTATTAGTTTAAGGTTAAGTACTTAAGATTCAAAAATGCTTGCTGGTCAAAAGGAAGGACAAAACTCAGAGGGTTTGCAAACAGTCAGAGGGTTTTATTAGTAAATTACACATTTGGCATGTTTGTTCCTGACCTACTATGTAGGCAGTGGGCTTTGGATAAAGGGGCAGGGTGAAGGGAAAAGAGAAATTAGAGGGGTTAATGAAAAAGGGAGAAATGAATTAAAGGAAAAGAGAGGAAGAGAGAGAAAAAGGAGAGCAAAAGGGAAGCAGGCTGCAGGCCAAATTATTTCTTGCTGCTGAATGCGACAGTCTGTTCAGATGAAAAGAAGAATTGGATTTTTTTTTCCTCGATACTTAATTGTTAAACAGGTCTTAACCTTTGGGTGGATTTTGCACAGAGCTCCTTTTGAAAGACTTTATGTTTATTCATGAAGGTCCCAAGGTTCTTACTAAAGAAGTCTTTTTCACCCCCATACACCAGTGTCTTTTGTTTTACCTGCTGTAGAAATGGGATACTTGTCTTTGAAATCTTTTATTTCTAAAAAATTTAATACATAGGTTTCAGTTTATATTGGCCTTTTTAGAAAGTTGTCTGATTCAATTCTGAAACTGTAGAATTCTGACCTTTGTTTCCTCATACTGCATCTCAATTAGAAAAATATTCTTTTCTCGGAAATTAACCTTTACTGTCGCTTTTATGACTGAATCATCAGCAATTATTTTGTCCCTGCAGAGTGTTCCATGGCTCTCCAGAAATTTATGGGTAACCATCTTAGATGAACACAGTCACAGAAAGGGCTTTATTTCTACTTTTTGAAAAACAATTCGGGCATGCATCATCTAGGAACAAGTTAATGAGCCTCCAGGAGCTAGTGCATGAGCTGGTCATTGTCTGCCGGGACAGTGAAGGAAGACTTGGCAACCTAACATTGTTCTGTGGATCCCCTTTCGGTAATTGGGAGGGAACTGTTTTCAAATATGTTCTGCAGGCAGCTAAAAAACTGGGTGTAATTCTTCCTTTTGGCACTCGTGTCACTGTGACTTAGTGCTTTCATGAAATTAAGCATCTGTGAGCCCTGTCTTGTGAGTCCTCAGGGAGCAACTTCTCTGTGATGGCAGGGGAGGATGTAGTCATAATCCCTTTTTTCAGATGAGTTTATAATTCCCATTCTGGTTGGAGGCCCAGCTAGATAGAGGCTTATGAAATTTGTGGAATAATTACCAAGACATATATTCTATAGCTAGGAGACAGTAATTCCGGATCATAAAGCTCAAAGAGCATTTAATCCAGCTGTGTTAGACAAGAATGGGATTTATTGGCATAAAACTAGCAATCCCCTTTTTCCTAACCTCTAATTCAGTGCACGAAAAAAAAAAAAAAAAAA
>VXBQ01002462.1:373584-385564 GCA_013400175.1 Phainopepla nitens
AAAAGAGAAAAAGAAAGGAAAAAGGCTGGTGAGCCCTGGTAAATCTTAGTGTTGTAGTTTAAGATGCAATCCTGCTGTATCTTCAGTCTCACTGCCAGAGGTTACCAGCCTTCCAGTAAAGGAACCTGCACCTTTTGCAAGGCAGTTTCTGGACAGATTTCAGTATTTTGTCAGAAGCCAGTACCAGATATGAAGATACCAAACTCCTTACAGAAGCAACTGGTTCCTTTCTGCTGACTTTATCTTGAAGCAACTTCCACCAAGAGGGCTGGGCAGGGAGCTAGGACAATTTAATGGTAACCTGAACAAATCCCTGTCCAAGATGTATTTGTGTCATGAGGCTGCAACTTGCTTTTCTCTTGCATACCCACAGGCTTTGCCACCATGAAGAAACAGAACAGGAAAAAAGAAGTAGAAAAGGGAAACCAAGGTTAAATGTCTAGTGAAAGTTTCAGTTCTAATTACAGTCTTAGCAGAAACTCAGGGAGACTTGTTTGAGCTAAGAAGGATATTGTATCCCTAATTGTGATCCCTGTGACCTTTCAGATTGGGAAAAGAAAATTAAAGGCAGTTTGTCTTCACAAAGAGAAAAATTTAGTCCCTTTATGAAATTCTGTTGCAGTGAGCAACTGATGTCAGCACATCTGGAAGCAGCCATCATATACAGTGAGGATGTGAACCTAGTGTGTTATCCATGGCAGAATCATGAGATATAACCCATAACTATTTCAAGCAATTTGCTTTTCTTCGTTTTACTGCAGTTTCTCTGCTGAAGAGAGCTTGGAGTAATTTTTTTTTTTTTTTGGTTTCTAACTTCTTCAAAAATATTAACAATAGCTTTCCTCTTTCATTTTTCCCAGAAGCAACTGAACTGCTGCATATTTGGACACTGTAAGGAATCTGGGTCCCACTTAATTTTCAGTGAGACTCAGTCACTTGAATATCCAAACAAATCATGAAATAGAATTTGGGGCCCTGCTTGCATACCCATTTACGGAAGGGTTTAACCTGACCACTTTGTTCTTCAGTGCTGTAATTATTATTTGATTAAGTTCTATAATGCTTGTATAAATATACATAATATTATTCAAATACATTTTCAAGGTATGCCAAAAGTATAACTAACTGCATTTCAAGAGCTTGGCCCAAAACTGGGTAATTTTAGTCATTTTTGGAGGGCTCAGTCAGGACTCAAATTATATTTTCTGGTTTTGCTACTTGCAAGAAAGATAATTTTGGGAAACTCATGGATATTGAACATCTGAGGCCTGTACGGTAGATTTTGGACATTTTCCCTTTTTGTGACAATAACATTTATAACTTCAAATCCCAGCAAAGAAGTTAGATTGAATACAGCTGTACCTGATTATCTAGTGGCATAGGCCTTTGGCTGAGGTAATTAAACTTAAATGTCAGAGTTCCTATATGGAAATATAGATCTGGAAAAGCAAAATAACCTACCTGAAAAGGATGATGACAGGCTAAAGACAAGGTATATTTCATGACAGCCTTTTCAGAAATTTGGTTATGTAATTTTTACACAATTTTCCTTCTCTTCCAACCGACATATCGAAGCATTCATTTAAACTTAATGCCTGTTCCCAAAAGCACACTGCCATGAATAAGGTTTAACCATGGAGCCACAAGCTGATAACTTCTTCCTGTTTAAAACCTGTTTTCCTGATGCAGTGTTAGATTTCTGTCCATGCTGGGTATTGTGAGCCTGAATTTGATACACACAAGAAATAACCAAAATTTGTGATATCCAGATCATGAGGTTATATTAAGACAGTCAACATTTTCAGATTGCAATTGGCTTTTCCCCCATAGAATTAGAATGGAAATGTTTTTTACCTTGAAAATACTAGGTTTTCGTGGAATAACTGGCAAGATGGTCACCATGACTCAGTGATGTTACATAGTGACAAGAAGAAACAATAATAAACCCCAGTAATTGAATTCAAAGGCCTATTTGCTCAATATTTCCTTATTTGCCATTCAATGTTTTAATGGGAATTGTAAAGTGTAAACAATACAATAAAGCCAGAAATTAAGAGAAATCAAACTGTCTTTTGCCCTTGGCCTCTGGAAATTCCCTTTCTGGTGGCAAAGCACTTGTTTTCTTTGGTTTTGGTGTCACTTAACAGGTAAAGTGTCAGCCTTTGTGTGTGGCAGTGCTGTGATGCAGCTCTGTGTTACCAGGAGATGACAAATGCTGGGAAAGAGAGGAATGTGAGCTGACATCACCGGGGTTTCCACTGTGCCCATTCTGCTAAGGCACTCTTGGCTCCTCTGCAATGTGTTGCCTAGAACACTGGGAAAGTTTGTTCCTAAAGTATTATGAAGGAACAGCATGAAATAAAGAAATTGGGGAAACCACAAGTTTAAATGTTTAATGCAACATATTTTATACACTCCTGTTATTTACTTGACCTTTATTCCGCCTGGCTCTTCATGTATTTTTAAAAGCTTTTAACAAGCTGCATAGAGGACTGGCTGTATCTGCCCACTGCTGACATAAATAGCATGCCTGGGAGTGATAAACTACAAGCTTTCTTTAAAAGCCTTTTAAATGGATGTGTAGCAGAAGCAAGAGTTACTATTGAGCAGCTTTTTCTGAGAAGCCATCTTTTTTTTATGCAAGTTTAGTCTCAGTGTAAAAGCGAACCTTTTACAACCTCTTGTGCAGTATCATCTCTACACACTCCTTCAGGGTGTAATTTCCCAGACTACTCATCCTAGTAGAGGTAGTAGTTTCAGTCTAAGAGCCTGTTGAGACTGAAATAGCTCCAGTAGGTTGCTTAGTGCTGCTGCTGTCCAGCGGTGTAGGATGTAACTATGGCTCATCTGTCCATACCCACCTTTCCCCTGCTGTGCAGGAGCTGAAAGTGGTACGAAATGTGTGCAGGGTGTGCCAGGAGTTCCCCTTTTTCTGCCCTAAAAGAAGAGCTGAACACGTATCTGACATGTGTTTAAACAGCTGCAAAACATCACGCCCCAAACACTTGAAAAAATGACTGGAAGGATCTTTAAGCACGAAGGTGATATTGCAGTGTATATATTGAATTTAGCCCCTCGATCCTCTTAATGGAGCCCTCTATTTATTTTTAAGAGATCTCTGCCTTTTGATATGTTGTATCTGTATCTTTTCATTTGTTGCACATCCCTAAAGCTGCTGTGCATGGAGAGAAGGAATTAAAGACCACAGACACAGCAGTGGAATGCTCACTTTAGTAAGAGCTGGGAATGTTTGTACTTTGTAGAAACAGAATTATAAGGGCTGAGCAGCTTTGACCCAGATAGTGAGGGGTGCCTGGCACTAACAACCCTCCCCTGGAAATGTGCCTTTTGGGAACTGGGCCGGTATCACAAAGTGGAAGACTTCTGTGATGGCATTAAAAAAACCCAGTTAAATAATCTAGTAAATTGATAAAGGGTCTGATGAGAGCACCTATAAATGAGGAGAAACTGATAATGGTGGTGGGAGGAGGATAGGGAGCTGAGGGCTGCTGGGTTGGGAAGTTCTGTTTCAGAGGAGCATGGCAAAGAGTGTCTGCATTTCCTGTTTGCTAAATAGTTCTGGGATAACTCCTCTGGTGGCCCAAAGAGCAAGGAAACAGCAGATGTACAAAATAAACATGATCTGTCTTGTTAGAAATCCTATTTGGCAATGCCTTCCCCCCATACCACCTTAGTGTTTTAAAGTCTGATTTGTAGCTATGCAGTCAGTCAAGAATACCACTGGATCACATATTTACAGATCTGTATACTTTTAATCTGACAAAATCCATATCTCTGTGGTTGGCTAAGGAGTGATTATTGTAAGACTGTGCTTCATGTTAAATAGAAATAAATGCAGTTAAGGTTCCCTGTGGTTATTACACATTGCCATCATGTTGAGGGAAGCTTTGACAAGGGGGGAAGAACCACCAAGTTCCAAATTCACCACAGTGTATTTTCATTTCAGTTTATCATAACAGAAGCTGAAACCAGCCTCAGCTCACATGCTGGCTGAGGAGCAGCCTAAGTTAACTCAGCTGGAGGATGGACAGCATCTTCCAGCCAGGTGGGATGGGCAGTGGGGTCACTGGCAGCCACTGGGCCTCCCTGTAGTTCCTCCCTGCGCCTCTCTGAGCCCAGAGTACTGTCTGCAGGGATTTAGGATGTGAAACAAATATGCCTGGCTGCTCATTTATTTATCCATTCATCGTAAGCAGGGCAGTTGAGGGACACAATCAGAAAACACTGGGGCCAAGTGCTGTGCTTTTCCCAGCTGGGACTGTTGGATAGACTGTGGGAACAGAGCCTAGGGTTGACAACAGCAGGGTGAAAAAGTGCCCTTGGGTGCAGGATGAAGGCAATTATGATCCCCACTGTGGTGTCTACTGGAGAAAAATAAGTTGTGCATGTAGGAGCTGGCACTATAGAGACAAATGATAAGAAACTAAATTAAGTTGTCAGAATAATGATAGTGTATTAAAAGGAGAAACATCCACCATCTCTCTTTCTGCTTATAGCCTGGACAATTGTGTCTGAAAGGGAGCTTGCATTAATGCTTGACAGTAGAAATGTTCAACTCAGATTTATGAGATGAATTTGTCAGATTTACATTTGTTTACTGTAAATGGGAAAAAAATGTGAAGGGGATATAATGTGATGCAAACATCTGAGAGGGGAAAAATACAGGGGGAAAATAACCTCACTCTTGGCAGCAAACATACAATAATGGCTAAATGATTGCCACATCAGTGCACCAGGGCCCAGCAGGTGTCACTCAGTCCTGGCCTCTGCTTCAGAGATCTGCAGTCACCCACTTTGGCCCCAGCCTTAGGACAACACCCATTTTGGCATTTGCCTGCCCTGGAACCAGCTCCCAGATGGAATTTGGCACCTCCTTCCTGTGTGCCTCACTTCCCAGGAAATTGAAGACAATACTGGGAGAATTGCTCCAGCTGCTGAATTCCAAGTCCTTGGGTGGGAGTTCTTCCATGAGGCCTTTTCTAGGCAGGACTGAGCTCAGGGGACTCCTCTGCCAGTCAGGGCCTCCTACCACTGTTTAAGGACTAAAAAATTGTGTCATGATGCTGTGATCATGTTAACATGCAACAATATCCAATACTAAGGATATTCTCAACTCTCTTCCTAATTAGTACCTTAATTAGTTTTCTACTTGCCACTCCATCAGACTTGCCTCACTAAGCAAATGACCAATGACCATTACTGATAATTCAGTGCTGTCAAAATTTCATTGCTATTGGCATCCTTAACATTTCAAGTGTCTGTATCAATTTCAATTCCAAGGAAAAAAAATCCTGGTGGCATTTCAATAGTTAAATGCTCTGATTTGCTACAAATTCCTTCATTGCATTTGCTGCATGGCTGGGTTGATAAAGACAACATGTCTCATTATCTTTACACTTCAGTATCAAATAAACAGAGTATTTCAGACTTTTTAGTAACTGCGTCACCAACACACACCTTTTGCAGATGAGACAAAGCAATGCTGCTTTGCAGGAGGAAAAGTTCCCCTGCAGGCCAGGGGAAAAAGCTGGAGCTTTTGCTGATCTATGAATCAAGGGGAGCCTTTTTCCCATGCACAAAATGAGCTGCCCACCAGTAATGTGGTTTCTACCCATATGAGCTGAGTGGCTGTCTTAAAAATCATGAATTTGAGAAGCCAAGTCAGATCAAGAAAAATCATTTCTAAGGTGTTCTTGCATGACAGAAAAATGGAAATGTCCAGCTTAGATGACCTCCCTCAAGCACATTGTCTTGCAAAATCCTAAGCCTCACAGAAGAAAGAGGTTAAAAATAATATCATGATGATGCCAGGCTGAGTCCTCTAAAAACTTAGTGCTTAAGGCAATTGAGAGGGGAAGAATATTTCAATAAAAAGAAGGGAACACAGGCTGTTTAATAAGCAATGAGACAGGCTCTTGCCAAAGAAAATAATAGCCAGTGGAAACAAAAAACAAGATAAGGAATATATTTCACTTGATGTCCTTTGACTGCATCCTCTCTCTGCTGTGGAATTATGTGCCTGGCGTGTCCAGAGCTCTCCATGATCAGGTGAACACAAACTGCACCTGCATGGCCTGTGCTACCCATGAGTGCCCAGTTTTCCCAAAATTCCTGTTGGAAAAACCACCTGAGTAGACTTCGGACCACGTTTTTGGATCATCAGGGTCCTCATCCACCCTGTGGGCTCTGGATGCCTTATGAAGCATTAGTGCCAGCATGGACTTTGAAAGCAGACTCAAAAGATTCAGAGACACTTGTATAGCTTAGAGGGATTCCCCAAAACAAGGGATTTTTATCACCACAAAGCATATAAATGCATTAAATAAAAAAACATGTATAAACATAAAAATGAAAACATGTGTATGTTAGAGGCAGCAGATTTCTTGTGATATGAATTTCTATATTACTTTCTTAATATGATGAGGAGCATAAAAGACCTAATCACAGGCTGCAGGTGCAGTGTATTCATGGTAGTAGCACAGAACTGCAAAGATAAATGTAATAGTCTTAAAACGAGATAATGAAATCTAATAATAGGTTTTCATAACATAGGAACAATGCTATAATGTAAATGAAATTAGCATAATTGGACAGTTACATGAACCTGAAAGTGAACTTGAAAGTAGAGAATATTTTAAAGATCCCTAAATCTTGGGAAGAATAGTTTTTTGGGAGCAGCTTTCAGTATTTTTTTTAACAACATGAATAGTACCATATAAAATCCTGAGTAAAGAAAATCAGCCAATTATAAAAGGTCTCTTGAAACTAAAGGTGATGAACAGTTCTGGAATTATATCTTGAACCAAAATGCAAGCCTTTGAGAAACAAACAAATTATCAGCTTCCTGGACTGATGAAAGAAAGGCCAAAAAAGGATAATTTTTTTAAGTGACTGAGTTCCCAGAAGTTTTGTTTTCAGTTCACCAGCTGCTCACTACTCACCAAGGTATTTTGTTTTTAAATATTTAAGGATTTTATCTCTCTTTCGCAAAATTAAAATTCTCTTATTGAAGTATTCAAGCTTGCACAGACAACTCTAATTTGTTACATCTGTTTAGAGCTGTGTTTTACTAATGACTAGAGATACAGAAAATAACTTCATAATGCAACATAATTTATTACAAGATCATCTACACATGAAATTCTCTTGAAGGAACAGGGTCTCTGTGAGCTACTTTATATAGGTTTAATAGAAAGCATACTGTGAAAATTAGTTGTTTTTTCGGGGTTTTTTTGCCATCCTTGTTTAAGAAGGGAAAAAAAATTAAAATCTATGGAATGTTGACCACAACACTACAGTTGTAAAGACCATCCCACCTCTTACTGACGAAATCCAGATGCAATCTGTTATAAAAGCTTTGACTCTTGCCCTTGCTCTTGGCTAGGGCACTTCCTGGTTAGCATGGGAGTAGTTAATTCATTCCCAGTTAAACATCTCCCTAACACATAACAGTTGTCTTTTAGGAGGTCATAATAGTAAGATTTAGAGACATTAACAGCAAAATATATCAAGGTAGGCTTTCTTTCAGAAAGATATCTCTCTGATTAGAAGACCTCTATGATTAGAAGAAATAATGAGTTATTAAAGAGAGCCTCTGAAAGCAAAAGTGGCCTGGAGTGCACCCTGGGGACACCAAAGGCCTTTAATCTCACCTGAAAGCCACAGCTCAGCATTCTGTTGGTGTGAGACTCCTTATCCAGGGATAAATAGATGTTCTGACAGCACTCGTGTGTGTTTTGCTTGTCAAGAGCCACATGTGCAGCCTCCTCTGGTTTGTTTGCTTGCTCTGAGGAAAAACAGCTGATTAGGAACTCTGCCAACCCAATGTGCTCTAACTTTCTAGCCTTGGAAAAATATATTCTTTCAAGGCACTAACAGATGGACACCTAACATTTTTGGTTGCTTTGGGAAAATGGTATTCCAGGCTTAAAAATTATTTAAGGAGGAGTATACAGCCCTGTTTTTAGAGCTCTTTCTGATTGAAAAGTATCCTCAGCAAAATGTTCACACATCAACATGAATGAAGAGCAGAATATCATACACAATAAATTGGAATAAGAAGAGAAAGGACGTCACTGTTCCTCTTTTCCTGAAGTTTTTCCCTCTCAGAATGAGCACATGCTTTCATTCTCCTCCATACAGCAAAGGATGGTGTTCCCTGTAAGGAGTCAAGTGAGGACTGTCACCCTGGGGGTGTCCATTAAAATAATGCAAACACACATTTATCTCAACCAAACACCTCTCATTTCAAAACTGGCGAGGAAAGGAGAGTTCCCACAGTCCTTCAGCTGCCTAACAAAGCAGAGTACAAAAGCATGGCTTTAATACCACAAACACAGAGCGAGCTTGGGAGCAGATGCTGCAGTGCAAGATAATTTTCCACAGCTTGGTGTGAGAGTGTTAAATTGTTATTGAAAAACTGAAAACACCGAAGTGCTGCAGGATGAGAGATCCATATGAGATACAAGTCTTTAATTAGTATTTCGCATAGTAGGGATAGAATGGTAAATGCCTTCTAGCCTTCCCCTAGCATATCAAGCTAGTGTTTAAAATGATTTAATTGCCACCTGTCTGCCGTGCAGCAACCACCTCTCTTTTTTCTTTTGTTCATAAATACCTACAGCCTTTTACAGTGTATATTGCTACAGCCAGGGTGTCTGCTTGACTTGTTTTGAAGGCATTCAGCAATAACCAGACCTAGGGTACTTTTGGTGCATAACCACCTGTTAACCCCCAAAAGAAGGGAAAAAAATCCCCATTTCCTATGAAACAGCAACGGCTCTGTCAAACCCGAATGATGAGTGTTGCTCTGCCTCTCTGCCCCTGATGGACTGTGCCAGGGTAACTTGATCCAGCAGCTGCTGCTTCTCCTCTGCCCTTGACTCTTCCTGACGAGGGCAGGAGCTATGAATAGTGAACTGCTGAGGGCAGAGTTTTGCTCCGTGCTGAGGTAAGGAGCCTTTTTCAGAATGCCCTCGTAGTGAATCATCTGCCTTGCAGCAAAATAACCTGACAGAGCAGGACACAGGTTACACAGCTTAACCCAAGCAGCAGTGGCAGCTGGGCATCTTCAAACCCCTAAAGCAAAGCTCATCGGATCGGACATATGAACAAGGGGGGTGGTTTCTCATAAGCCACACCTGCTTTTTGCTGTTTCTTTCCTTCAGAATAATTTTTGTTTACAGGCAAATACCGAGTTCCACAAGTGAAATAAGGTTCATAGTTGCAAAAGAAATCTTTAAGGCATTGCTGCTCTGCCTGGTTCCTTATGATGCTTTGCCTGACACGACTTTACCACATCTGTGGTTCCCCTCAGCTCAGCTCTCTCTGTGCATCAGTCAGAGAAGAAAGGAGACTGTGCCTGACCAGCCCCTCTCAGAAGCTCGTGAAAATCAAGGGTTTCCTTTTCTATATGTTTCAGTGGGCTGTGGCTCTGCCTCTGCCTCTAAGCCTGTGTTTAATGAAAGCCATTAGCATTTTTATGTACAAGAAATGGTTGTGCTTCACAAGCTTATTGCAATTCCAGCGTATTAAGTGACAGAAGAAGCAATATCACCCCTAACAGTGTTTATCCTTAGTTCAGTATTCTGACCTAATACAGACTTTTCTCTATAATGTCTGTTTTACAGAGAAATGTACTTTAATGGAGAATGAAATACCTTGTGGGTAGAAAGCTGAATTTGCCTTAAGAAGCCTGAACTTTGATTCCTTGCACTGAGATTGTCTGCTGAACAGATTGATGCACAACTACATCTTACCAGGTGCCCATTCCCGTCTGTAAAATGGAAAGAGTTATGTGTTCCCCCTCTGCAGAATGTTCAGAGATAACACTCCAGGAACAGTAGACTTTGCTTACATGCAGCAGATAAACCTTGTTATCTACTTAATGTTGTTTATCATGAGCAGGGTTAAATAACAAGCATGTTTACATTAACCATATACTTCACTCCCAAAGCTTCTCAGCGTTTTGTCACTTTTCCATCAGTACTTCACAGTGATTTCCTTAAGGGGCTGGGGATTGATTCCCCAATGGCAGTGGTTCATGTTTACATTTAAACCATTGTGTTATCTGTGACTGACCCTTCAGAGAGTCTCTTCTCCCTCTATTATACAGTGAGGGTGCTGGTGCTTGTTCAAAGGCTGAACCCAATGATTGTGGAGGTCTTTTCCTACCTTAATGATGTTGATCCACCTTACACAGTTAAGGAGCCCCAGAGGAAAGACAGACAAGCCTTCTCCTTATGCTCTGAGGAACTGAAGCAAGTCAGAGAGATCAAAAAATGTGAAATGGCCATCAGCAAGGCAGAAACACTTAAGGGTCTTTTCCTGATGGATTTGCATCTTAGCATCTCATTTGTTTTAACTATATCAGTGAGCTGAAATGACTTCATGGCGCAGAACTTCCTGAAACAGTGGCCAAACTTGACATTTTATTTTATTTTATTTTATTTTATTTTATTTTATTTTATTTTATTTTGTCATGAACCTCAGTTAACACAGAAGACAGGAGGCCAAGAACTCCAACTGAGCATTTTCTCTGATCAGTACCTGGCCAAAGACTTCTGACTTTGTGTACACAAGAGCTGCAAGTGCCTGCACCTTGTTGTCCTGATAATTAATGCTTTCTCTCCCTGCCTGCAGTCCCTGAGGCGCTTGGTGTCAGCAGAATGAGCCAATACTTCACCAAATAAATCACTGTTTTCTTTACAGGGGAGCAGTGGTTTGTCCCTGTTCCCACTCTGGCCAGCTCAGCACAGCGAGCAATTTTCCACACCCTGTTTCTGATCAGTCCAGCGTGGTGAAAACTGGAAGCAAACAATATCTGCACTGTCACCATGCCCTGGGGATCATGTTTGCTTCTTTGGGTCAGCAGCTCAAGTCTCTTATCGCCAGAGAATCTGTAAAAGCAAGGCAATAATGGTCACTGGCCAGAATCAAAAGTGAGCTACCAGCTGAGTAAACGACACTCAGCAAAATGATGGATTTCAAATTTTAAATTTTTACTCACTCTTCTGTTCTCATTGCTTAGAAATTTGCATATTATTTAAATGAATATCTTTGCAGTCCATACATCAAAAAAATGCTCCTAAGCCAGAGCTTTTGACAAATGGTAGCTGCATTTTAACTAAAGCATTCAATGTCATTCAATGGAACCTTATAACCATTTTTCATTTTCCTACACAAGTGACAAAAATTATTTTCCCTGTCTGGCTTTCAATGCTTTGCTTTTATAATTTTCTTCCTTCCCCACCTCTATTTTCTACACTTAAAATGGAGAAGGTTAAGGGAAAGGAGGAAGAAATGTACAAATGTAAAATCTTTGGTGGGTCATTATTGGCAAAAGTATGTAATAAATTATTCATTTGTTGTATATGACTTTAGAAAAAAAAATTAGGAGAATTTATGAGAACTCAAACCAGCTAAAGTACTGAGACCATTAACAAAAGAATTTTAAAAGGGAGAAAATTCAAACTGCAGTAGATGAAATAAGCCCCATGTTGTGACTAAGCATCCTCCTCCTGGGTTCTGCAGGCCAGGTGATTTCCTCCAGCCCTGCTCACTGCCCAGCAGCTTTCTGTGGCTCCTTAGCCCACAGCAAATCCCACACTGGCACCTCCATGGATCCTCGGGAAAACATCTCCACAGGGTGCCCCCTGTGACCTGCTCCTGTCGTGGTGGCTCCTCCTCCCAAGGACTTGTCTGTGCTCCAGGAGATCTCCCTTCCCTCCAAAGAGACTCAGGCCACGTGGATCCAGTTGTTTCTCAAACATTATTGCAAGGAAAAATGATGCTTTGGGAAAGCAGAACAGAGGATAAAGTCTGGGATGCATCAGATAAAGCAAAAGGACAAAAGAACATGATAGGATTGAGCAGAAACATGTGTCTGAGAGGCTCAGTCCATCTTTTTATTTTGATTCTTTCCTTTGCCACTTTTTTTTTTTTTTTAAGGTGGTACTTC
>VXBQ01002462.1:385576-416429 GCA_013400175.1 Phainopepla nitens
AAGCTGGTACTTCAGTGAAAAAGCTCTTTTAAGTGATATGGATGTCTTGCATTCTGACGTATGACAATTTATAACTGCTTACCACTCCTTGTAGCTATATTGCTCCTCTGTATTTTTCTTATATCAGTAGGTATTCAGAATAAAGGAAATTGGACAATGTTGAGACATATTTTAAGCAGAATGAAGGATTTCTTTTCAATGAAAAGCCCACTTCTGTGTTTTAAAGAGGAAAACTCTGTCTGTTTCATGACTTGGAAATTCTGTGACAAGATCAGGAAGGTTTTTCAAGACTTCCAACTAATTTATGGCCCATCGTAAGCCCATCAGAGCTGGTGGGAGCCTTTGCACTGACATTAATGTGCTCTGAGTCAGGACTTTGGGCCTGAGATCACATCTCAGTTGTACCAACACCAGTGCAGCGCTTAATTAAATGGAGACATTCAAATATGCAGCGAGCCATCCACAAGATCCCAGCACAGTAATGAGGGTCTTGGTACCAAAAAGGAACAATAATTTCAGCTGCAGCTTTCTCAAATGAGTTCTGTTAGAGTTATCCCAAATCCGAGAAGTATTTTGCTCCTCAGAGTTCTAAGTTCTGTTTCAGTCTGGTGTTCAGACATGCTACAGGTATGTAATGCTTGAGGTGTCTTGTTTTTATCCAGCATCTGTTTTTATATTAAAAAGGGTTTAGAGAAGTAGAAGAAATACTTCTTTCATCTCTGTTATCCAATACATGTTATACCAATGAACATTTGTTTTGTAAAGTCATCAAGTCTAATAGGGAAGCAAACAGTCTCACCACAATCAGTGACACTGATTTCAGCAACTAAATTAAAATGTCCCTGTATGGTTCTGCAAGACCTTGCCTTCCCTAAGATTTCAGGCATTCGGCAAAATGGTGTTCTAGAAGCTCAGGGTCAATAAAGAGGTCTTGGACCACTCAATAAGTAGGAACATATAAATTCCAATTGTTTCTAAACAGGCCTCTATCCATCAGACAGCAAAAAAATTCATCTGGAGAATCCTAAGCTGACAGAGAAACTTCCAGGGTAGTTTCTTAAAAAGCTTCTCTGCTGTTCATTGTCACTACAGAATATTAAAACCTACATATTCAAAACGCAGTATATCCTCTTCCTCTTCCACTTACCTTATTCTTTGAATTTTAAAAAATTCCATTGTTTCTACTGGAAAATATTCTGGTAATATAAATCATGGTCACTGCTTATATAAGCTTGCTTTCCTATTTGCATATTCATAACAAGGCTGATAAGTAAGGAGCCATTAAAGCCAAAGCTAAATGAAAATATTTCAAATTTATAGGCAAAATATTTTTCAGAAGCCTAATAGTATGCAGTCCTTCTTAGCAAGCAGTGTTGGTAAATTAGAAATTTGCATTAACAGCCTTGCTAATAACTTAATTTCCCACCCTCTGCCCAGGAGCTCTGAATCCATAGAGGGAGTTAATTACCTCTTTACTGCAAACAGTAGTTTTGAAATGCAACTTCGGTCTAGTCAACATTTTCCTGATCTTTTTTACCAGTAATCGTCAGGAACAGAGCTTAAGAAGCAAGCACACATTACTGCTAAGATTCCCACAAGAGAAAAAAAAAATCATCTGGGTTTTTTTTATTTAAGTTCAGCCTGTCAAGGAGAAATGTGAGCTGGAAGGCACAAAATGTTATGCAATAAAAAACAAACAAACAAACAAAAAACTCCCAAAAACTAAGAGGCAGTTTACAACTGTGAAACATAAATGGGTTGAATAGTACTTAAAGTACAATTCTATTGAGAGGTGACTTTGGGAAAAGTCATGATCTGACGGAAGAGTTCTGCCATTTAGACTCATTTGAATCCTGTCGTGTTTTAGACCAAAATCATGTGTAATTTTTGCATCACTTTAAATATATTTCTTTTCCTACCATATAATTCAAGAAATTTACTCAGTGTTTTAAAATGAATACATTCACATTGATAAAATTGATATCAATGTACCTAAATAAGTAGTGCCAGTTGAAGCCCTAATATTTTCCTGCTGTTTTATCTACCCTTGCACACATAAGTATTTATAAATATATATATTATATATAGTTTATAAATTGTGATAACTGAAGCGATACAAAGGCCCACATATAAATTGTACATCTTTAATCATCTTTAATTATCAGCAGAAATCTGAGCTTCATTCTCAGTTACAGACAGGTCTTTCTGCACAACTGAAGCCAGCTGAGAGCACAGGCATGGCCAGCAGCGTGGGCAAGGACCTGAAGATTTCAGGGGATGTGGGTCAGGACAAAAATCCAGCTCACACTCGTCCTCCAGCAGAGCAGCCAAGACATGCACATGTTAAAATTGAGAACATGGGACCGGCATTAAACTGGGGAGAGTCAGACACACTTCTGGGCACAGTCTCAGATTTGTACAGTTTTTACAATGTTAATTAATTAGCATATTTGACAAATATTGTCCAATTAGAAGAGCAGTTGTTTAGGTAATTTCTGCCCCATTGGGCCCCTCCCCCCAAATCTTTTAGCCTTAAATTTTATTATGTCTAGGATTTATGATGAAAAATAAAGTGTCCTTGCTAGGCTAAAAAGCAGGACTAAGCAGAATTCCAAGAAGGTGGCATAATATGTGAGGAAGTGCACCTGCTATGCTAAACTGACAAAGAGTTAGAAGCTATACAGATATATATTAAAATCTATAAAGCTACAGATGCATTTATAAAGGAAAAAAATCTTGAGGCATGTGTCATCCCAGTCCCCTGGTGCTTTTGTGATGCCTTAGGCTGCCTGAGACATCATAATGGCAGGAGCTTTCCTGGGGTGGCAGCTGGTGCCAGGCAGGTGGTCTGAGGGCAATCCAAGAACTTCACTGGGTTGAACTTTCTGTATCTGGATAATTTCAAGAGTAGATTGAATTTAAAAAGCCCAATCTCCCATGCTTTCAACATCATGTTTGAAATAGGCTTTCCACACTAAGCTTCAAACTGCTTTGGATAGGGTGAATCCCTGAATCTGTCCAAGCAGCTGTGTTCAATGTATCGCAAATTTAAAAATCCATTTGTAATATATCATTAAAAAAAAAACCAACAAAAAACCATGATATTCTTGAATGCAAATAAAGCTAAAAAGTGAAGTCTTCATACTGCTGAATGTATTAAACACAATTATAAAGCTCTCGCTAACACAAACAAAGTAAGTAAGTAAGTACAAATATTGGAATTTTTTGTCTTGCTTAAACCAAACGTGCAGGCCTCTCCATCTCCTTTTTGACCAACAACTCAACACCAATGTGTTGGCTTCAGCTTAATTTGGCTATAACAGATTCCTCTGAGGAGTAGCTAAGGCAACCAACTAATTGCATGTGCCAAGAAACTGAATCAAATTTTACTTCCAAGAGATTCTCAAGTGTTTTAGTATCTTGAACTACCAGACAGCTACAAAAATAAATAGTAAATAATAAATAGCTTTGTAAATAGTACACATCTCTCATTTAGTAGCCATTTAGTGCAATCCTAAGTTGGCACTGTTATTTTTAATGACAGTGATATAACAATTGAGGACTGTTTCGTTGCAATCTCTATCTAAAGTGTTGCAAAGGCTGTTTAAAGCCAGGAATGGAATGTGTCTAAGCATGTTTTGATTTCTCAAAATTCAAATAAATGAAGAGACATTCAGCCGAGACCATGGAACCCTATTGTACATAAACGGTTTTATTTTTATGAAAAGGCAACTTAAATCTGTCATATGTACAGTGTGAAATGTTCTCCAGTAAGATATCTGCAGGACTCACGTTTTGTCCAAAGTCTGGGAAGTCTAATTAGCATTAGACAACTAGCACCTAAAGGGTTTGACTCATCACACAGGGCCTTTGGGCAGCTGTTCCTGAAGTTACAACCCTGAGGCAAAGTACTTCCAAACCAAATAGAGGTGATGCTACCTCTGAGGCCTGCAGAGTTCCCTCCTCTGGTCACAATAGTGGTGGCAAACGTGTCCTTTTGTGCCATTAGAACCCCACTATGAAGGTTCCTTTGAGGTGACAATGTGGGAAGTTTTCCCTGGCCATATAGACCCAGGGAAGGGAAGGTTCCCCAAAGAGAACTGCCAGAGTGCTTTGGGCTTTCCAGTTTTGAACTAGCCAGCCACAGCAGTCCACAGCCGTCCTGTTCTTCCATCCCTCAGCCTCGTTTTGTTCTAGCTCACCTTCCTCACATCCTCTTCCTTACCTGTCTCTCACGGGCCTGTATTTCACCCTTACACATTACCCTTTCTAGGAAAAAAAAAAGAAAAAGCCACTTTTTTGTTTAAAGAATTTCAGAGATGTGATTTCTTGAGAGCTCCCTTACCTCCTGTCCAGACACATCTGTGGGACCGGGGAGCTTTGTGCCTACACTCTGCAGATATGGCCAGATATGACCCCTGGGATACAAGGGCAGTGCAAGTGCTGGCCTGTGGACCAAAAATCAAGGGGACTATAAATCACTTCATCCATGCACTCCAGAGAGATATTCCAGCTTGTTCAACTTGCAGTCCCATCTCAGAATAAGTTTATGCCAGCAAACAGTGAAGTGCTACCAAATAAATCACTTGGTGCACACCCAATCCTCCCACTTTGCTTCTTCCCACTTTCCCCATGAAGGGAGGGATCACAGCTGAATTTCCAAATTTCCAAATGAAAGGCCACCTTGCAGGTGGCATCTTCTATAATAGCAGTAACTGTGAGTAGGCTGAAGCCTCCCATTTATCTCTCAGCGTAGCCGAGCACAGCTACACAAATTGTTGTACTGGCTCATCCCATTTATATCCTGGTACACCACCTTTTCCTTGTTTCTTCTGCAGACAAAGCTTACTACTGCCCTTCCTGTTTATATGTAGATTTACCTGTCTGGTAGCCCAGATAAGCGAAACAGTCTGAATCCAAAAATAAAAGTTAGTGTAATCATGGGTTTTTCAAGCAAAGCATCACACAATCCATTCTATGTTCCTACTTCCATCCACACAGATCCGTTATATCTGCTGGCAAATGTCCTAAGCACTCAGGTTGTGTAAGCTTCTCCCCAAATTTCTCTGCTCAGCTCTGCAGCATTCTCATCTTCTCTCATGATACTTTTTTTCTGGAATGTCAGATTCCTCCCATTCTGACTCAAAAGTTCATCCATGCATGGCAGTGGCAGCCACCAAGTCAAACACTTCAGTGTTGGAGGAAGAAATGCTGCGTAGTCAGCTGGCATTTTTTCAAAAGATGGAGAATTTGATGTTCTCAGTGTTGAATCTTTTTGCCTGCTCTGCCTACTGGGCTAGAATCTTCCTACCCAAATTCATCCCAATGGCCAAATGTGTCAGTTCAGGACTGGTCTGGATGAAGCTACACTGTGACAAATAAGGCTGGGGGCTTAAAATACTGCTGGAATTGCAGTGGCTTAGTGTGGCAGGAGCAGGCTGTGGTACAAGGGAGGGAATGTGTTTCCCTGTCCAGCTGAGTGGCAGGAATGATCCGTGCCCCTCCTGAACCACACCTGCCCTCACGCTTGCCTGCTCAGAAACACACAGACAGTAGTCACATACCTCTGTAATCCTCATTGTGCTGGAACATTCCTCTCCCCTTCCTCTTCCCTTTCTGTTTTTTTCTTTTTTTTCCTTCCTCTTCTTTCTTTTTAGTTCCCTATGTCATTTTCATGCTGTGCTTGTGAGCGCATGGATAGGCTGTGTGCAGGCTATTTTGTGTACATACTGCATCATTCCATACAATGACAACAGTGTAATTATAATGTTCAACAGGAAACACTGGTTGAGCGCACAAGGCTGTAATAACAGCCTGAGAGCTGAGTTTACCCACTCCCTCTGTTCCACCACCATATCTGGATCTGTTCCCAAGAGAAAAAATATCTGGTCAGTCATGTTCACCCTTCCCCAAAGGCATCTCCTGTGATCTAAATCAGACATTTAACTCAAATCAGGAATCTACCAACACAAACAAAACAAAAAGAAAATCAGCCCTATTGAAACAGTAACAAAATAAATTTGTTCATCAGCATTATGCTTTCAAAAACCACATCTCAGCTATATTGACTTTTAGATGCTTGTGAAGGTGTTGCACCATGTATTTTTATATCACTCTTGCCTCGCTTTTAATTGGGACCACATATATATTACTGTCCTTGAAGGATTTAAAGGTCCCAGCCCCTCTGACACTCTCAAGGAGTTAACAGATCTCGTTAACAGTTGCTGCAGTGCTCTATTAGCTTATTTAACAGAGGACTTTATGGCTATATTAATTTGATTGAAGAATGTCCTAGAAAAGAACTAATGACACTATTCATTATAAATATACCAGTTCACATTCACAAAAAAATTTGCCAAGAAAGAAGACAGGAAGACAGTTGACTGGAATGAAAAATTACTTCTGGCAATTAAAAACTTGTGGCATTTTGTTGATATGTATCTTTTATCTAGTCACTTGATGATATGATCCATCACTTGATTTTTTCATTTAGTCATTTTGAAACTAGTGGTCAAAACTCTGCTAACTACCACTGGATAAATATTATTTCCTTCAGTAATCCCACCAAAGTGACATTAATTCCCCATGGAGGCAGCGTGTTTACAGTATATTAAAAAATCTGCCTTCTAGATAAAAAGGCTTTACATTGCCCTGAACCTGTGAGCAGATGTGTTCTCTTCAGGGGAAAAAACACAGTAGAAATCAGGTACACACTTTTTACTGGTAGGAAGTACGCGCAATGTCATTACCAGATTTCAAAATGGGTTGTTTGACAGTATCATGGAGAAATGCAGGAGGTCTGTGGCCAGCCTCCTGCTCAGAGTCAGCAGATCTCAATGCACATTTTGACAGGATAAAGGATCAGGCAAAGATTATTCTAACCCATAGGGTGGGAGCTGAATCAGTCCTGAAAAGGAATATTTTGTTAATGTGGCTCTACTGCTCCCGATTCAGAGCTGGGTGAGGCGGCTCATCCTCTCTCTCCCTCATTTTCTAATTCCAGGAGCTGGGAAGAGGAACTCCAGGGAGGTGCTGGTGGAGCCACTGCTCAGCACACCTGACCCTGCAATGTCTCCTCCTGGTAACTAACCCCACACATCCGGGTAAAATACATTACTGGACCTTGGCTGGGAAAAGCTGGGACTGGCTGGTCTTCACCGGTTTGGACACTTTCTACAGCTTCTATAGATGGACATCTGCAACACCTAGGCCTTCTGGATACTCTGAAATTGTTGCTTTCATCTTTCTTATTGGTTCTCCCTGAGATAAGGGCCAGTTTTCCAGCATTTTGTACACCTTGTGCGTAACACCGGTTGTGTCATTCTGTAATAGCCAGGCTTCCGTTTGCAAACCTCATCGATCTTGGGAGAGCTGTGTTAGCTGTGTTAGCAGAGTTTGTGCTGCAAGACCAGCTGCAAGGTCCTCCTGTTGTCACCTCATTTATGCACCTCACAAATACAGTTCCTGCCCCAGCAGGTGCTCTGCTATTCTGGTTTCACATACGGAGGCAGCTTCTTCCCCCCACTGCTCTTACTTAGCAGGGAATGGATGAAAGCACAGTGAAAACTGTTTGGACACTTGGTGATTTCAGAGCCTGCTGGCTTGAAGCTCATGCTGTGCAAATGTCACACGCTTTAATCCTTCAATCTCCAGCATCCACAGCATTGCAGCACAGGAAAGGAAGCACCGCTGCTCGAACCCCGGCACAGGAGGGCCATGAGTTGCCATTTGTGGTCTCACTGCCTCCCTGTCCCTCCCTGGGCAGCCTTACCCAGCTCAACATGTCCCTCCTTCTTAATGTCACTGTTCAGGTACCAACCACCTTTTATTTCATTGTCTGAACAATTAGTATATCCAGTCCAGCGCACAGAAGTCTATTGACTCACATTTCTCTCAGTTGTGTCCAGCTTCAATGTCTGTACCTTCCCTGTGCCTTCCAACCCCGGAATTTTGTGCTCAAAAACTTGTCTAGTTGTTGTAACCCTTGTTGGCACTAGTGTTTCCATAAGGTGGAATCCATTTAACATTGCCCAAAAACAAAATTCTCACATAAACACAGAAACACTGACATTGGAACACCCCAGATCATCGAGTCCAACCTGTGACCAATCCCCACCTCGTCACCCAGCCCAGAGCACTGAGTGCCACATCCAGTCATTCCTTGGACACCTGCAGGGATGGGGACTCCAACCCCTCCCTGGGCAGCCCCTTCCAATGCTTGAGCACCCTTTCCATGAGGAAATTCTTCCCGATGACCAACCTGAGCCTCCCCTGGTACAGCTTGAGGCCCCTCATCCTGTCACTGGTTGCCTGGGAAAAATCCTCAGGTACAATTCCTGATCTCAGATTTGTTGCTTCTCATCAAGCCCTGGCCCACTTAGTCAGATATCTCATCTCTGGTACTGCTGCTGTCAGATGCATCCAAGGAAGATCAAGACATTCTCTGAAGGACATTCCCTTCCTCAGTGTCCTTGCAGCAATCATGTCTGTGCCTTGAGACAGAAGGCCCTCGCACCCTTAGGATAAAACCTAAATTGCTCTTAAAGTAGTGTTAGATTTACCAAAAGTATATAAAAAATATAAGAACATACTAAAAGTATATATAAAAAAAATCTGTCATCATTTAACTAAAAAACCTGCTCTGTCTTTCCTGAAAAAGGGCTATTGGAAGCCAAAGAACCCTGTTTCTATTTTCAGTGTGGCATTGCTGGGTCATGTTTTCACTTCCCCATAGAGGGTGGAGGTCACCACAGGCTCTCACAAGAAATCTACGTGGCAGCAGGGACATGTGCAGCTTTCACAAACTCCTGACTGTAAACCTGAGCTTGTTCTCACAGCAGGACTCAAGGTCTTCTCTTTGGAACATTGAAGAGCAAGAATGAGCAATGTGACAATGAATTGTGGGGTATGGTTGTGAGGCTCTGATTGTCAGAATGTTCCCATACTTGCATGGAGTTTTAATGCGCTTCAGAAGTTGGAGATAAGCCTACAACTCGAGTGAAAATAGTAATTTTTTTTTGTGAGTCTGTGGTTGTCAGTAAAACATGCTGTTTCAGTGTCAAACTAAATTTCTCAGGATTTAGCTCACACAAAGGTGTACATCATCTTCTTGCCAGAGGCTTCCTGGACCCCAGGAGAAGACAAGAGACCTGGGATTGAGTGACATCCCTGTAGAAGCTATTTGGATCAGCTGCCTTTAAAAATCTTGATGTGACAATAACCCTGATAGTCAGAATGCTTATTCAACTACATAAATATGAATGCGAGCCCTACATTCAGGCATAAATAACTCTCTATTCCTGGAGTTTTCTTCTGCGTGTTGACAGCTAGGAAATCAAATTATCCATTTATTTGTTTTGTGATACTGAAGCAAGGCAAGACACAGGATGGTGAAGATGAGAATATGGGCATTAATTTTCTAAATTCACTCTTCCTGAAGAATAATGGACTTTAGCTGAAAACTCACCAAGAATTGAATTATTCCAACCGAGTACAGGAATTTTTCTGTCTCTTTGTGGTGACCAAATCCTCGCTGTGCTTCACAGGTGTTGGCTGTGAAGCTGTTATCTCCCAGAAAGTACCACAGGATAAGACTTCTGGCAATTAAAGCCCAATTCCCTGTCTCACCATGTTTGTGCTGGCGAGGCAGGGAGTGTTGTGTGTGAGTGGGTGGCAGGAAATGTGAAGGATGAGCTGTCAAGGAGTTTGGTGTGAGTAGGCTGCCTTCATGTCCCTGAATTTTGTCTGTCCACATAGCAGCTCTACTTGATGCTGCAGCATTATGCCAACCTTTGGCGACTGGCAGAGAGCCCTCAAGGGAACAGGAGCAGTTTCTACTTTCTATTTCCAGCTTACCCCATATACTGTCAAGTGTATGGTTTTTCTGGGGAATTATTTGCATCTTTTGGGGAATCTGTGTGGATGCAGCCATTCTCTGGACCTTCTAAGGAACAGAGGAGGAAGACAGTCTGCCTTTAATTGTCCATGTGAAAACCAGTCCTCTGGGGAGGATGCTTGAACACACTCAAATAATGAGTCTTAACACACGGCAGGCTTTCCACATTGCTATCAGCAGCACAACTTCTCTGTGTACATTTCAAATAAAAAATGCAAACTAGTAGATTAAACAATGAGAAAGCAAAGGTGGATAATTTTAAAGTCATATGAATTGCTCTATAAATATCTGTTATCCTCAGTGAGGCTTTTGTGTCACTGCAAAATGCCACACAGTGTAGCAGTGTTTGTTTGTTTCATTCTGCAAAGGCCAATTCTCAAGGCAAGACAAATGACAGATGAGTAGATCGTGGTGACCAAATATTTGCCAAAAGTAAAATCAATCTTTTTTTCTTCCCTCCCTTTTTTATTTTCTTTTCTGCCACAGTTCACTTCAAAGCTAAGCAGAAGCTCAGAGTAATGTCCCTCAATTCCTGTGCCCCTGTTCAGGCAGGGTAATGCTTGCTGCAGTAGGTCAGGCCCTCAGCTGTTCTAGGAACACTTGTTGATTCATGTGGCAAATAACACAGTCCATAACAACTCCCTTAACACTGCTTTTGAACCATTACAAAAAGGTGAGTCATGGGAACCATCCCATCCCTGAAGAAGCAGGTTTTATCCCTTCAGCATCTCCTTCTGCTCTCTCAGGTAATGCAGGACCCCACTCCAGATGCCTCCAGGCCAAGCAGAAGGTTGGAGACTGCCTTTCGCTGGCTCTGTGGCAAAGGGGTAGATGATTCCAGAAGTCTTTTCCCTCCCTCATGTTAGTGCTGCCCAATTCCCTAACCACTTCACAGAAAGTGTGAACCAATTTGGTTCAGACTGATTTGGTTCAGACTGAGCTCTGCTGCATGGGCAGTGGCAGGATGAGAGGTGAGAAGACATCCAGAAGTGTCACCAGGGGTCCAAGCTGGAGCAGTGGCCAACAGCCAATACTTTCACAAACCAAAATCACTGAATTTGATAAGCCCAAAATATGTGAGATTTTGCCCTTTTACTGAGCTCTCAGAATTAAAGCAACTGCTGAAGTTACTGGAAAGTGGGGGGAAAACAAGAAAACAGAAAACCCCTGTAGTTTTGTCCAATTCCTGGGTTTCCTGGAAAGTATCCTTAGCTTTGCTTCTTATAAAAGGTATCTAGTCCAACCTCACAGCTTTACCTTGAAGACATTTTATTTCTGTCATTCTGAATTTCTTTTGAAAAGAAGGACAAGAGCAGAGATGTGCTTGCCAAATGCAGATTAATTCGAGATAGTAGCAGAACATCCAACCCCTTTATAGTGAAATGGCTTAATATTAATCCCGCCATTAGTAGTGTAATTCACTAAAAATGTATGAGAGAGGAGACAGTTAAGTAGAGCAAACATCCAGGGCTTAGAAGTGAATCTTGTAAGCTGCAGTAGCCTTTCAAAGCTTTTGAAATTCAATTAGAAGGATGCTGATAATCTCAAATCACCTGTAGATCCTGTGTCTCTCTGTATGAATTGAATATGGGTAGCAAATCCACCTGACTTGAAATCACCTCTCTTGTCACCTCTTTGGAAATGTCTGATTTACTCAGTTTGGATTATTAATTAACCTTCAGCAAGATGTCTTTGCAAAAAAAAGGGGAAAAAAAAAAAAAAAAAGGAATAGAGCATCTTCTCTGGCTTCTATATTTGGGAAGCTGTAAAGACTCAGCTGGAATGAATGTTCCATATGCAGGTCTGGATGTTATCTCTTGTTATCCCACCCAAATATGCAATATCTGGGGAAAAAATTTTGAAGTTTCAAACAATACATGCTGAAAAATATCCACAAATGTTTTACATTATGTAGCCCATATGAGAGGATGTGTATCCCATACAGTAAAGGAAATTCAGTTCACTATCAGAAGCTTCTAGCCCTAATAAGTAAGTTACGACCTTTCTAGCACAAAATCAAGGTATTTCTGTTGCTTTGTTCCATTAAGACTGTACAGTACCTTTTTCTCAGGATTTTGACACTGGATGAGTTGGATTCTTGGTTTGCCACTTTGAAATAATTTTTATACTTTCCATGTCATGATTTACGGAGAAGTTTCCCTTTCTCCCAAACCTCTGCCACACACTTCTATTCTTCTCCTCTGTTTCTGCTCAAGATGAACCATCTCTGAGCTGGAGTAGAGTTCAGTATGTGTGTGGCAGGGTGTGGAGGGACTTGGGCAGCAGCAATTCAGAATAAACCTTCACTGTGGTAGGCAGGGCACACACAGTTCTATCAGGGGAAGGAGTATTTAGGCATGGCAGAAAAAGTAGTGTTGACAGATTTGCCTACCTGCAGATGCAGAATTTTTACAAGCTATTTAATTGCTTTAACAGTACTCTGTTCCATATTAAAATAATCTTTCTCAAGATCCTGGGTAATTGCCCTTCTCTGTTTTAATTCAGCAATTGTTTATTACTGCAGTAAAGCAGGAGGCTTGACTTTGTTTTACTTGGTGTATACCTCACTGCAAGGCCCTGTCCCTACCCCAGAAAAGCTGCAAAAGTAATTTTCTTTCTTTGGCACCAGTGGCACCTCACCCCAGCCCTGACAGGATAAGAAAAGTGGCATATTGCTTTATGACTTGCAATTGTTAAATTACCACAGCTCTGCAAACTTCTATTTGCATTTGCATTTGTGAACTTTTTAATTCACCCAAGAAGGAAAAACAAGTAAGTTAGTCTCTCAGCATAGGTAAAAAAGGGCTATGAATCATCGTGGTGCCCAGATGATGTGCAGTAACATAAATTTCTTTGGATTTGTTTTGGATTATGTGACCAGAGGTTTAGAGCTGTTTTATGCTGGTTTTGACTTTTGTGCTGGTGGAACTATTACAGGTCTCCATGGCTGTCACAGCAACCCGTGTTTTGTATTGTTTTTATGAGGTTTAGTTGTCTTTACATCGATGAATCCCACAGCACACTCTTTCACCTAGGAGTTATCTGATAAACCACACCTCTGCCTAACACACACTGTGACTGGGGGGTGATCATTGACCAGTTCTGAACAGCAAAGCCAGCTTTATCCCCAGTTTTATCCTCTCACCAGCTTTGACAGTTGCCATCCCAGGAGTAAATCCTGAGACTGTCCAGAAACACTTTTGAAAGGGTCTCAAACACTTTCCTCCTTGTTTAGCATTGCCATCCCAACTTCTTCATGTCTCCTCTGGAAACTCTGTTCATCTTCTTGGAAGCCTCTCTGCAAGCTACTTTATTAATAATGCATAATTTAATTTTTCTATTACTGACTTAAAGAAATAAAATTTTAAACACTGCATTAATGCGTGATGTATGAGATGAAGGGTGCTTAGTGGAAATTCATTAAGACTTGCCATTAATTTTCAACGCTTCCCTGATGCCTCCATTTTGTGTCTGTAATCAGAAGTAATCCTGACCAAACTTTCTTTCACTGGATTTTGTCATCCCTGGCAGTGATAGGTACCAATGTCAGCAGTGGCAGCTGCTGTACAAGAGCAGAAGAAACCTTTTCACCCTGAGGTCTGTGTTTGGGCATAACACAGAGCTGAGACCCACCCCAACCCTGATTCACAGCACACCTTGCTCTTTCTAGGATGCCTCTTGCAGGGATGGGCAGCTTCACCAAGCTGCCTGAGCACTTCATGCTTTTCACTTTGTGCTGTTAAATGAATTGGGATTCAATTGCAGCTACCACAGCTGCAACATGACACAGGCACAGCACTTGGATATGGTTTGTGTACCACAGTTTGAGAGCCCCTGACACAGAGCAAGATGCCGTCAGAGGTGAAAGCTACTTCAGAGACTCTATTGATTCCTGGGTTTATTTTGCAGTAATTGGGCCTGGTAGCTATTGAAAGCAATAAAAAAGATTTTCTTCTGCAGGCAACTACAGCAGGGTTTTCTTTGTGAGTAGCCTGCCAAATTGATAGCAAACCAAACTCTCTTTCATGGAGGAGTAGCAGTATGCACAAGTAGGGACAGTAGGAGCTCTTCCATCTCTTGCTAACACACTGCATTTCACATCCAAAGGGCATCATTTTCTGGGTGAGTAAATATTTTGCACATATCCTAACTGCAGTCCTGAGTATTCTCACTGTTTGAGGAGCCTAGAAAGAGTTTGCTCCTTCCCTTAGGGTGATCCTTTGTTAGGTTTCGTGGTGGTGCATCCCCCTCCTGCTTGGTCTGCATTGTGATCTCAGAGTGACTAAAACACTCATTTCACAACAGATTTTAAACAGCATGTGCCTGGTTTTCTTTCCTGTAATTCCATGTGGTGTTGTATAATCCCTGAAAAACATCCTTTTTCTCCCTTCCACCAAATATATTTAAAGAAAATAGTTTTTCAGCTCCTTATTCCATCAGTGCTTGAGAAGAGGTCTTCAATCTTCCATCTTAGTAAGAACTCAAAGTTAATTACACACCTCCTACTCTGACCAGCAGAGGTGAAGAGAACTCTTTAAGATATCTGGAGTATTTTTATTGAAATCAACAGCCTAAGATAAAATCTCAGCTGGATCTTGAGTGTCCATTGGGCTATGAGGGACTGGGGAGTATTTCATGGGTATGTGGCTCTCCTACCAAATTCAAGCAAGTTCCCACCTTATATTTAATTCAGAAGTTGAGGAAATTCATAAATTCAAAGCAAGACACAGAAGAATGTACAGCATTTCCAGTGAAACTGAGCTTAGCCTGACCTCATTCCCAAGTTGTAACGTGGCTTCATGCTCATAAAATCCAGCCCAGTTGTGCTGAAAGTTTTATGAACTTCATTCAGCCTGGGAATTAACTCAATTTTCAGCCAGACAACATACCTCGATAGACAATGTGTGAGTGGGAGGATGGAGATGTGGCAATGACATAGGTTTTCAATTCTGTTTCAAGTAATATTTTAGAAAACAAGAACATTAATAACAGCTTGAAAAACTAACTTCAGAATCAATTTTGTTCAACATAGCTTGGGTCTAATATCTGGAGCCCAAAGCTGGTGGGAGTTTGTGCCTTTGATGCCACAGCCTGGAAACTGAAAGTGAGTATTCTGAGTGCATCCACAGAAGGATCTTCTTCTTGGCGCTCAACTCTTCCTCAATAGCTGAAAATTCCACAAGAGAGATTGCACATTTTTGCCCAATTTGCTTCTGATAGAGGACAAAAGATGATGTCTAAGAGGATGAAGAAAACCCCAATTATGTTTACCAAGGAAGTACAGAAGTAAGGAAATGAAGGCTGTGGCAATTCTCTCTGCCTGATGCTGGTAGTGGAAAGCTCCAGACAGGCAGGATGTTTCCAGCTTATACCTCACCTCTCATAGCTGCTCTGTTGGATTGTTCTTTCCTGATAATCAATCAGATCAACTGTAGTTTAGGGCTGTATATTTTGTCCTCTCTCCCCCTCTCTCTCTGCCTATACATGATGATAAAGAGAGCAGTGGTGCTGCTGTACTTGCCAGACCCCAATGTAAAAGGGCTCCTGGTGTGTTCCTGGGGTCCTGGGCAGAGCTGCTTTGTGCTGTTTTCCAGCAGTGTCCGTGGCCTGGGAGCCATGGAACCCCTGGATAGATGGCATGGAAATGGCGTGTCTGGAGTGCCAGGACAGCTGACATACGTGGGCACAGCTCAGCCTGTGAAACAGGCTGTGCTTATGCATATTCAGCTCCTGATTAAATGTAAACTCTTTATGCAAATGCACAGGCTTCACAGAGCATTTTCACTTGCTGGGTGTTTTCTTTGGTAGATCATAAATCACTGCCATGTTAAAAATCAGTCAGTGTATAAACTATGTCAAATCCTTCATGCAATGAAATAATTTTCAAAATTATATTCATTGTCATTAGGGCAATTTTTCCACCAAGACATCATTTTTCTAATGACATGACTCAACAGACAGAAGAAGCAGTTGCAATAATAAGGCCTCATACCTGTGCAAGAGCTGATTGGAAAATCAGAAGATAAAAGCTCTGTAACATTCTACATGATTGCATTTTGAATTGCAGAAAAGCTATATTTGACCGCTACAAAACAAGCTGGTTGGTTTTTTTCAGGTGTATTATCAAATTCTTTCCACAGTTCATGTGTAAAGTATATTAAAACTATTGCATCCTGATTGAAAGGGAGCTGTAGCTTCTTTTAATTATTGCAGGAAGAAAGGTTGTCCTTCAGAGATTTCTTTCTAAAACTACAAAAACGTAAATTTACTTCCAAGTTTCCCTTCGCTGCAATTTCCAGCAAAATGTTAGCTTTCAGCATTCTTAAGAAACCGTATAGCAAAGCACACAGGAAATGCCGTTTTTCTTGCTTATAAAAGATCTATGACTGTTTTGGGGTCTGTTTTAACAGACTGAGACACAGGTAGTTTTCCCTAGAAGTGAGAGGGGGAAGCCAGGAAGGGGACTGTGACTGTGGCTCAGCTCTGGAGCAGCCCTGTACCATCCTGAAGATGAGAACTCATAGTTTTCCTCATTCTTTCTCAGTGTCTTGGGACGCTTCAACTCAGACTAAGGCACAGCTTACTGTGGTTTCAGATGAAGAGAAAGAATAATAATGTGGTGAGCAAAATGAAATGGTTTTGTGGTTGGGCCAAAGGCTCAGGTTAAATGAGGGCTTTCCACACTTGAAAGTAATTTCAGATCCAAGTGTGAATGCAAATGGAAAAGGTAATTTTTTAAAGCAATGCCCATGCAGGTGTTCTTGTTCTGTAACAGGTGTGGACACTTTGGTATTCATTAATCCTCTTGGAAATTATGCTATATTTTGTGCGGAAAGAATGAAGACACCCGAAAAATCTGCTGCTTAAGAAACAGCTACAGCACAATGGCTTCTTTGGCTGGAGCCCTGCTGCAGATGGGCACACACAGCTTTCCTGGGGTCTCTTCTGGAGGGCTCTTTGCTCTGTTTTTCCCTACTCCCAGCACACACCCGACACACAAGAGAGTTAATTGTCAGAGCCATCCCTGGGAAGTTGCTAAGCAACATCACTGGGCCCCGGTATCAGCTCTGCCACCAGGCACTTCTGCTGCCACAGGATGCCTCTGGTTCAGCAGATGAACATGCAGTCCAGCAGGGAAATGCCCAGGAAACTTAGCAACCTCCTCAGATCCCACAGTCCAGTCAAGCTCACCTAGCGAAAATAATTTAGTAATTTAACTCCCACTGCCTAAAAATTATTCCCAGTATAAAATTAGTATAGTAAGACCAGTTTATTCTGTTAACAGCCAATCATTTCAGATGTTGAAACTGATCACTCCTACTCAAGATGAGCTGATTGCCCTTATAATTTCAAATTATTATTGTAGTAAGTGAACATGTGTCTTCACATCTCATGATGCTGAAGCAGGGTGAACACCTATTCAGTCACTGCCATTGTACTTCCCAGAACTGAGCCTGAGATTTTCCAGTATTACCACAGATTTTTCAGCCTGGCATCCCAATCAAAGCCAAGGCTATTGGGGAACTTGTAACCTTTGGGTAAATCAACAATTCTTACAATCATTAAAAACACAAGGCTGTGTACTCCTGTCACCCCAGCCTGATTACAGATCAAGAATTCTGGGTTACATCATCTGCTCTTAATGGAGCGCGAGCCCTGCAGAGTTTGCACTCTCTGTGGATGGTTCAAGTCCTGAATACCCTTGGGACAGCAGCAAAACTCCTAATCAGTAATGCAATCCATTGTTATATCTATTCTCAGAACAAATAATTCTAGGGCTGCCAGATTTAATAAAAATGACATTTTGATGGGTTAGTGTCCTGCTGTGATTTTGAGGTCTGACTGAAGACAATGGCACTTAGTGGGTTTGCTTTCTGTGTCAATTCTTTGTCATCAAGCAAAGTAAAAGTCACACTGGAGCTTCTCTCTCTCACCAAGGGGCTCATACTCTCTAGTTCTTTTTGCCTCACTGTGCTTAAAAAACTTGTAGGAACTTAATTATTGGTCAAGTTGGGCTGAACTTGGACCCCTCAGAAGCTACTGGTGAAAAGGTAAGATAAACAAGCACTCAAAAGCTATGATTAAAGAAGCTTCTTTTCCTTAGGGAACCAGCCTTAGTAGCTAGTCTTTGTAACCCCAAAGAATCCATTTTTGTATGTTTCCAGGCTATCAAAAGTACATGGATTTCATCCTGAGGAAGGTACCTTAAATGAATAGGTTTTCATCCAAATCCCAGACTCTTGTTAAAATGGTTTGTTACTCTTTCTTTGGTTTTGTTATAAGTAGTACTTTGCATAAATATCAATGATTCTTATTTTCTATGTCCACTTATGACACCTTGTTATCAAGTTTGGCAATATCACTGTTTTACACATTTGATTTTTAAATTTCTTTGAATTTTTGGATTCTCAATAACTCTCATGGTCACTGCAAGCATCAGCAGAGTGAATTACATTGACTGGCAATAAATGCTTTATTTCATTGCCTTTTCTAGGCTTTTAGGAATATTGTACAGTGCTATAGCAGTTTGTAGGCCACAGATAGAAATGGCTACTCTAAAGCTGCCCATTTATTTCATTTGGTTTTATGGTGTTTATAGTCAGCTGCATCCTGAAACTATTCTCAGCTAAAGTCTGGACAACATTCTATAATGATAAGCCAGAATTTTTTTATTTTCAAGCATATCTGTACTGCCTTAGTCTGAAAGAGATTAAATATGCGTGCTGCTCTGAGAAGTGGAACCACACCTCTGGAAACCAGTGAAAGTAAGAAGGGTAACAGCAGAATAATCCCAGGGTCAATCACATTTTATTGATGATTACAGCAGAGTGTAATAGTGACCGGCATATTGCACAGTGACAAGTACACTGTGAGAGAAATTCCAGTTTTGTTTAGGTTAGTGGGAGCCTTATCATCAGCCTCAGTGGAATCAGGATTTACATTTTATTAGTTTGGGATTTAGTATACTTACATCATTATCCTCCATAGAAGATTGACAGAAGTCAGACATACTCTGCTCCCGTTAGTTTTGCTTTCCCTCTCGTTTTTCTCAGTGTTTTTTAAAATTCACTGTAACCTTCTCAGGTTTTAGTTTCTTATCTGTATTAGGCAGATTCCATGCACCACTTGACTGTTCACAGACTTTTTTCTGTTGAGCAGACAGCAAATATGTTGTTCTTTTTCTGTTTGGATGTGGAGTCTGAGCACCCCTGAGGTCATCCAAGATCCATGAAGGGGCACCAGTGGCACTGTGCCATGGCTGGCAGCTAAAAACTGTTCTGCATCAGCCTCTTTAGTGCACAAGTGGTTTACCTTGGGGGACTGGTAATGACATGAGAAGTTTTCTCCACAAACATGCTGGAAGGGGCCTTACAAGAACATCTTGTTAAAATTTCCCTTTTAAAAGTGGAAATTGCTTTGCCTCAAAGGTCAGCCCCTTTTCACGTATCATTTAATCATGACTATGAAAGATGACTTATCTCTGAGGCTATAAAAACGCTTTGCCTCCTGGTATACATTACATCATTTGGGGGTTTAAAAAAACCAAACAAACAAACAAAAAAACCAAACAAACCCCCCCCAAAAAAAAACCACCAAGAAAAATCAGATGATACAAAACCTTAAATTTACCAGCAAAAGGAATCCAATATTACCTAAGAACATGAACATTCCGGATTCCCAGATAAAGCCCCTTGCTCCTCATATCTAAAGTCCCAAATGGAATTGTAAAGAATACTATCAAAATGAAGACCATTTTCACCCATAAAATGACTGCAGATTGGCGGCTTTTTCTTCACTATTTGTGACAGGCAGGTGACAACAACTTTCTATAATTAAAGCTACTAAACACAGAAACCGTTATCACCGTGGTTCTGCTTTCACCAAACAAATCAAATTTGTCACTGATGGCACACTGAACATTAAACTAAGCACAGAGAAGGTGCAGGGTGAAATCCTGGTCCCTCTGCAACTGCTGGACCTTGGAACATGTCTTGAACATCCCTATAAGGAAGGTTATTCAGTATCTTAGCAAAATCTCATTTTTTTTCTTTTTTGTGCACTTTTCTGTGCACTTTTTCATCAGGAAAGCATCCTCATGATCAACACTTGTGGATTTTAAGTGTCCTTCACAGGCTCAGATGATCAATACTGCTGGAATACTTAGTATCTCTTTTTTAAGCATGCCCAAACAGTAGTTGTGGCAGTGGGAGAATGTTGAAAGTACATGTAAAAATTAAGCAGATAGAAAAAAAAAGAGGATTCATGGAAAATTAAATTGATCAAATCCCTTTAAAAGTAGGGTCAGTTTTATAATACAATCATAAATCAAAAAATAAAATTTTCAGGTCAGCACCTGAGTCGATTCTTGGTGGTTTCATGCAAATAGAAAGCCTCATGTCTGTTCCTTAAAATTGAACTCAAATTGATTTTTATCTCCTGTTTTCTGAAAAGTGACTGTCAATTACCTCAGTATTTACTTAGTAAAAGCTAACCTGCAATTTAAAGTGTTGCAAAAAGGGCTTAACTGAAGTCTTATTTTCAGTCTGTTTAAATCAACAATTGCAGTCTTGTGTAGAGGCACTTAAATTAATGTATAGCTGCCATATAAAACTCCACCCTTGGAATTAAGCTAGGTCAACATAAGCCAGTTGTAAATCAATTTAACTGTGTCCACATGTGGATTTGCTTGATGTTTAATGAAATTGGTTTAAAGAAAAAATCCAACTGAAGCCACTGCCACTTTCCTTTGCAGGCAAAACCTGTATTATGTTAATTTATTTGGAACTAGAACTCTGCTGAGAAATGTATTGAATAGCCGGCAGAACTCTGCAGCTGAAGTGCTGAACATCAACCTAAATTCTTGGTCTTCTAATGGATTTGGCTAATATTTTTTTTTTTCCTTGAAGCCATGTTTCTCCCTCAGTGAGATTTAAGCCATGCATTTGTCTTCCCAAATGGTTTGGGAATTTTTTATTGTGGAGTAAGCTGATTAACTTAATCCAAACAGGATTTCACCCAATGTTTTTGCGCTGTCAGTAGTTGCACAGGCTCCTCACACCAGCAGTTATGTTCTTAATGAAATAGCCTGGCCTTTCAGTTTGATTTATGAATTCAAGCAAGGAAAATTTTAAATTCAGTCAGAGAAATTGTCCATGTATTGTCTAGCCAGGATGTTCTGGTAGGGTTTCCTTTGTATCTAGGAAATTGATGCTTCCATGAATTTATAGCTTCTAACGACAGTGATCTTCAGGTTGTTTCTCATTAAAAAACATTAGGTCTAATTAAAGCTCACACTTTTTGTACTTCTGGAAACTGTGTAAAGAATAATCATCCTTGTACAGTACCTATCCCTTAGTGAACTGATATTTGTTTTCCTATCCAGAATTCATGGTATTTCTCCTGTAAGTGACTCATTTTAGTGAATACCTTCAAAAGGCAGCAGGAAAGAAAAAGTTCAGACTTGCACAACCCCAATTCCTAATGTCTTATCTGAAAATCACAAATCTACAGCCGTTACAAACATATACATAAAAAGCCAAATAGATCTCTATGGCTTTGTCTAGCCGTGTTTTATTCCTCCCAAAATACAGCTGTTATTCTGATAAAAGCTATTGCTGTTCCCTGCAGACTTTCCCTGGCCGATAGGCAAAGACAATTCCAGCTACAGTCACTCTTCTTCTGGTGTTGTGCTCATCCCCATTACAAGTCCTGCACAGCACTCAGAAACTCAGTAGGAGCATGAGAAATTAGTAGTGGTGTGGCCTTACACACCCATTTGACCTGGAATGATGTATACATCTAACAGCATTAATTTAGTATATGCTCATTATTTCCTACCTGCACTGCAGGGCAATACCAGATTTCCCAGTGCCAGAGTCTAATGAATATTTTCTGTGGTATGGAAGGAATTATTTGCCTGTAGTGGACTCTTCTTCATTGTTCTGAGTTGTGATTTTCTGCAGGCACTCTCTAAAGTGAACTTCAATAAAAACACAGATGTGGAAAGAAAACACACTGAAGATGTACTGAGGGCAAACCTCTCTGCCAGGCAGAGCCCTCTCAGGGCTGTTATTCCCAGCACAGTGGGAGCACACTGTTCTCAATATAATACTATTCCAAACATCCAAATGCTTGGAGATTTTAAGGGGGAGAAATTTAGAAAACCACCTTGGATTTTCTGTGAGTACTTAAAACCTGCAGTGGTACAGTTATCTTCAGTACAATATCCATATACTGAAAGTATGCAACCAGGAGAATAAATAATCAGACTTGACATGTTTCATTACCAAAAATGGAATTTCATAATGTCTTGTTTGTTGGCCAACAGTGGTCTCAGACCATTATAACCTCTTGAGACAGCTCTCCCTTATTTTGATGTTTTTCTGCCTCTTTCTCACCTAGACCCAGCCTTCCCCATCCCTTATCCCTTGTCTTTTGTACACGTTTTTTTTTCCCCTATCAGCTCAGTCTCTCAAATCAAAATATTGTCCTCTTTTCATCTTCCTTCCCTTTATTTCTTGTCCCAGATCTTACCTTTCCTCTGACAGTGCTGAACATGTAAAATTTTCTTAAGAAAGGATGTTCTTTGCCGTTTGAGACTTTCGAGCCTTATCAACAAGAGTGGAGATTTAATTGGTGAAGCACCATCAAGCTGCAAGTGATGCCCAGGTGTTAAAAAATAAATTATTTGTGGGTAGAACAGCCTTGTTAAGGTTTAGGGCTGGACATGCTTCAATGATCTCAGCCCGGGGGGAGGTTGACAAAGCTTGGGAAGAAGGATGTCCAGTGATAATGGACACAAGGAAGACTGAATTTACACACCACAGGGACATCTGGCAGAACTCCCATGATAAGGAAGTTCCTACCCAGCTCCTTCTGCCACCTTTTCCTTCAGTCTTGTGCCCTCTAAAAATGCCTCCAAAAATGGTTTGATTCTCAAGCTACTGGTACATGAGGCAATGGTAAATAGTCTAGGAAATAATTTAATTTTCAGATAAAGTATGGTTTTTATTCAGATGGTTGAGAGGCTTTACTGGGCAGCAGACTTAGGAACTCCTGCTCCAGAAACTGTTTCCATGGTTAATTTGACAATAAACTTTGTCTTGCCACATATGTTGACTTTTGAGTAGAAAGACTTCTTTTCAGCCTCAGATTTATAACCCGTTGGGTTGGCAAAATCTTCTATGAATTCCTTAACTGTGCATTTTGGCCTGACTTTTCATGCAAAGCATCAATTCTATTTCTGTTCCCCAAACCCATCTATTTTTACAGGGGGGCTTTGTGTGTTACTCTCTGCATGGTCCTGGTTGCTGCACTGCCAACCTTCATCCAGTCCCACATTTTCCAGAGCATTGTCTTCCCAAAAGCTCCTGTCTCCCGTGGCCCTATTTCCAAGCTAGCAGCTTCTCAGTTCCTACTGTTGTCTGTAGTCTCTACCTGGCACTTATCCCACTGCTTCCAGGCACATGCGTCTTTTCCTTGTCTTTTCCTTTTGCTTTTCAGAGTGTTCCTCCTCTTGTTCCTGCAAACCCAGCTCCCTCCTGTACAGGTTCTCCTGCTGAATCTGAGCTGGGCTCCCCTCTCTGCTCCAGCCCCAGCCTTTGCTTTTTTAGGCTGCTGTTCCCCATCACTTTCAGCAGAAGCAAAGATTTCCTGTGTGATGGCAGTGTAAAATCATACATTGGGGTTTTTTTTACTGATAAACAAGGTTTATACCATTCTCTTTAAAGAACTTCTATTCCAGCATATTTGGGGAAGCCTTTTAAATTTTTTCAGAGAGACAAATAGAAAGTACTTATTTTTTTTCCCCACCATGTTCCCAAATGCTGCATGATTCCTAGGATCTCAGCTAGAACTTTGCAATTAGGCAATTTTAAAGCTTGTCAAAGCTGCAGACAATAGGAGGCCAGACAATGCAGCATAGACATAACACAATTAGAGTGAGTGTTCCAGTTATAAAATAAGATGAGATGTGCATAATGGGGAAAGGAGTGAACGAGGGCAGAGGGGGAAGTGAAGGGCTCAAATTCCTTCCTCAGCCTCACTGGTTCTTAAACAATAGTATGGAGCTGTACACTCCAAGTGGGTTTGGATTTGTCTCATTACTCTCTAGGGTGGAAAGCTGCTCCTTCTGTCCTGTTCCTTCCCCAGACAAACACCCTTTTTTCTATTCTGGGCTCAAGCTTATTTCTCTGCTTCCTGTAAAGTCACACTCTTCATGCAGGCGTGATCCCTGCAGCTCTTAAAATCCAGAGTCACAGTGACCTGATGTAATACAGTTCAGCAAATAAACAAAGCAAATGGGATTTGTTCACAAATATTTTTCTCCTGAAGACCATTTTAATTCTTGTGCCTGCCTCTGCTCCTTCAGCTGCCTGACTGCTGGACAGTCCCAGGCAACGCTTAACCACTGCCATTTTTCCTTTATTATGACACTCTAAGGCACTGGAGAAAAAGGACTCCACCAGCTTAAACTCTGTAGTGTGTCTGACAAAACTGATATTTATATTTTTGTGCAAAGCCATCAGGGAGCCACAAAAACATCTCTTATTACAGCATGCTGTGCCACCAGGAGACTTTCATGGGGTGACCTTCCACAAAGAGTCTCAGGCTATTGCACTTCTTCATTAGCAAAATGTTGTTGGGCCTTCTGGGCCCTGTGACTGTCCAGGGGTATCTGATCTAATTTCTTACTTTTAATTATTGCTACAGGAGTAAAGGCAGCAATTCAGAGCAGTGTTTAGCACTGGGGAAAGAAGAACACATTCTACTTTGCCTGTAATAATTTGGATTTCTTTGAATGATAGACAGGGTGCTAACCAGAACTGTACAGGAGACCTCTACAAATGGTATTAATTCATTTTTAATATGGTAGGAGAGTATATACAGAGAGGCAACAGAAAATAAAGACGTATTTATGCAGAATATTAATTTTTGTACTTAAAATTCTTTCTGCAGCAGCTCAGAGGCAGATGACACTCCCTGTTCACCTCACTGGGACAACTCAGGGTTTAAATAAGGCTTCTTTAACTAGTTAAAATTTCTTGGCAGTTTATTACCTTGGTCCTTAATTACATTCATTTCCCTGTGGAGATTCCTTTGACAGAGAGTCTCTATCACATGACTGCTGGAAGATTTCCAACAATTCACATTTTTCCCCATTAATTTCAGGCTCAAATATTGACTCATTTTGGGACTGAAGTAGCAATAAAACTGAATTTCTGATTTGTAGAGCTGGATATAGATGTCCTGGGGTATGGTATATACTATTAATTCATGCCTCATTGGATGAAATGTCTGCTGTCTAGGGCAACTCTCAAGTTTGTGCTTCAGCAGCAAATCAGAAGGAATAATGTGATGATGGCTTAATGTCTCTGAAGATAATGGAAGTGTCAGAGACTCCTTAGCTCATGATGTGAGAAGCTGGTGAGAGAGTACAAGACCTGAATGCTGGAATTAAGCACAGGCTGATACACTAAAGTTTGTAGATGGTGGAAGATAAACCTCCTTTTCTCTGTGTAAGCCACATTGATCATTGGATTGCATGCAGTGGTACAAATAAGTTTCAGTGGTTGTGCAAGTTTTGAACAAATCCAATTGGACTTGGAGGCAAAACAAAGCTCAAAGGCCTTTTCAGACTCATGGTTTGTATATCAGTTTCTAACCAGCTGTCTGCCAGCACTGTTGAGAAGAGATCCCAGTTTGAAGACACAGCTCAGCATCACTGCTCCACCAGGGCTTTCCTCAGCTTCTTGGAAAAATAATTCCAAGCACCTCTTAAAAAAAGAAGTTTAAGGAATGCTATGTGGATTCCTGTGACAGGAAATGTCCTCCAGGCTTCCCCAGCTTTCAAATTCTTAACTGGCTTCTCATCTGATGATGAAAGTGCCTGTGCTGAGCTACCACAGCTCCTGGCAATTTCTGAATAAGTAACCCCCCAGGGCAGTCTGCTCCTACCCAGCAGATCCTCGTGTTCTGAGAATTCAAAAAAATTCTTTCATTTCCTCAGAAATTTTTGGATGATGTTAATAATTTACCATGTCGTATTATAGAGGCCTACTGTTCTACCCAAAAGGCCTGTTTAATCAGGCCTTTCAACCATAAACAGATGAGAAATGTCTGCTTTTCCAGTTAATTCCCAGAAATAATGCCTGTCCATAAAGGAGGAATTGAGCCTGACATGAATGTACTTTTTGAAATCATATTGTTATTAGCCAGAGCTTGCTACATATCTGGAAATAGAGTCTGCAATGGCAGATAGAACAGAGTAATTTGCTTTTATTTCTGAAGGACTCCTAAAATTTCTCTATGCTAATTTAATTTTTTACTAGAATATATCTGGTGGCTTCTGTGTTATAGGTTGAAGAGGGGTAAGGGGGGAATGCTTGTTTAATTTTCACTGGCAAGTTCTTCTTCCTCTGTAAAATTTTTGAAGAATGTCTCTAGCAGAAATGTAAAATCCCCAGTGTCTGTTCCTTGCACGTGTTTCCATTCAGAGGGTTACAGATGCTCAATCACAGGAAGCAGTCGTGGCAACACAAGAGACAGAGAAAATTAATAAAGCACTGCAAAGCAGAAGGAAATCTGCGCAAGTACAGAACCCAGAAAATGGCAAAAGGACAGATAATCTACACGGACTGGATATATGAACTTACAGGTGTTACTTACCTGTACATCTTGCAACATAATTCCAGCTCAGTTGTAGTTTTAGCTGGTTTATGACTTTGGGGTCAGACCCAAAAGGATCTGGGTCAGGTACCCAGAAAGGAATCAAAGCACTAAAGCAATCACAATAGCCATGTATGTGATTTAAGGTATAGATATCTAAAAAGTCAATTGAAAAAGGAAAACCCTGGAAAGACCTATACATCATAAATGTGTGTATATATACATATATTTTTTTACTCACTATTTGAGATGGAGGCAGGGCTGGAATACAGTTAGCAGATGAGATGTCATGGTCAGGAGCTTTTCCAATACTCAGTACCTTTCCTGACCATTTGGTATTTCTCCTAGGAAAGCAAGTACTTATGGGGGACCTGGGAAATGGAAACTTAGAAAGCTTGGTGGGTTTTGGCTGAAGTCAAATTATTCCTATCTGTTATTCCTTCAATAAATTTGCCAAATGCAGCATATTGCTTGTAACAGACACTTAGGCTTTATCTGAGGCATTTGACACTGTGGGAGCTCTGTATCTTCACTAAGAGACTTTAAATGCAGAGATTGTGAACTTTCCTGTTAAGAATCCTGTCTTGTGCCGTGTTGTTATACTCTAGGTCTGAGTGGTTTTGAGGAGCTCTGACTACAAAATAGGGACAGGGAATCTCAGATTCTAGGTCACAGGAAGTGGGAAAACAGGGGAAGGGACTGGGCCTGTGAAAAAGAGGGGATGGGCAGGAGGAAAACAGGAGATTTGAGACTAAAATGAAAGCCACAGGTAGTAAAGAAGAAGAACTGCAGACGGGTAGAAATCACAGTACGCCATAGCTCTGTAACCTTTTCTGTTTCCTTTCAGCCCCCCCATCAGTGCATCACTCAGGTTATTCATTAACCACCTGGTGCCATTCTGCAAGAGCAGCTTGCTTTGACGAGCCCAGAACGTGGATTCAGCAGCCCACGTGGACTCTGAGGAAGCAGACAGGGTGGCACAGCAGGGTTTTGTGCAGGCACTCCTCTTCTAAAGCAAAGTGAGTGCTTTCCTGCAGGGAAACCATCTCCTTGGTGCGCTTCAGTGTGGAGATAACAGTGTACTATCTGCAAACAAATTATCTCTATTGATCTGCCCAGCTAGGTGTGCCTGCCAACTTGTCATTAACTCCCTGCCACGGCTGGAGGAACCTGAAACCCAAAAACATGATTTAAATGCATCCTTCTTGCCACAATTTCATTCCCTCAAGAAGAACCCTGTGGATTTAACCTTTTCTGTCTTGCTGGACCATGTCACATCCCAACTTGCTATACCTATTTCAGGAGATGATAAAGCATGTGCTTGGAGGGGAGAAGGTTTTTAGATGTGTTAGTCACGGCCACTGCTTAAGGTATTATATACAAGTAGGTAAAAGGGGTTTGGTGGGAAACAAACAAACAAACAAACAAACAAACCAGTACAAATACTAAAGCTTATTTCTGCTTTCTACAAAGGATGCACTTTGATGCAAGTGAGTTGGAATTGCAGCTGGCCTGAAAAGTTCATTGAGAAACATAGTCTTTCCTGCTTAGCATATGTCCTGGAAAATCTGAGCTGTCTTCTTGCTTGTCTTGTGCCTAAATTTTTAAAAATAATTGTCTTAATACACTGTGTTCCCTAACATAATTTCTTTTTTTAACACAGACTAACTGCATTCTTTTTGTTTTTTTAAGGGGAATTTGAAAAAATGTTCCAATCAGTTCTGGAGGTTTACAGCTCACTGTTGATTTAGAAGACACTAACTCATCGCAATTATTTCTATTTTTATCGAACGGGGTAAAAACTTCCTCGGGCAGTGGGGACAGGCATAGTTTGAGAGGCCGCTTTTATCTGCCCTCTCAGGAGCTCGGGCACTTGCAGAATAACCTCTTTTGAAGTTCTCCAGTATGTTCTATTTAATAAATCTATGTTAAATTTTCAGCTACCTACAAAGATCTTAATCCATCATCAGTGTTCTCCCTTCCATGTCATTCATCCCTAGTACTGGTGTTTATGAGCCTTTTGTGTTTTAGCAGCTTCTTCAAGCCAGGCAATTGTGTCTTCTTGAGCCTGGAAAGAGAGAAAAAGGTGGCACCATTTCCAAAGCCTTTCAGTCACTCTGGAGTTTGCACCAGTTCCCTCACACCCTTCAGAGGTTTCAAAGCAGGGAAGGGCTATCAAGGCTTCCTGGTGCTGATTGCAGCAGGATTAGGGGCAGAAAACCCCACAAAATCAGAAGAAGCACAAGGAAGGCTAAATGTGCAGCTCAGCAGTGCAGTTCCTCGGCCCAGGAAAGTGTGGGTGACAAGAGTGGACCGAGTTTAAAGAGGACATTTGGAAGATCAGTGTAAGAGAAATACAGTTGCAGATTGTTAACTACAAAGGATGCTCACGAGCCACAGACTGCTAGATGCTGGAATGGTGCAGAATTTTCCAAACTTGTGCTCCCCCACAGGGAAGTAATTCTGGCTGTTGTTGAAGACCTTTGGCCTGACCCAGGACAGGTGGTCTTACATTCCTGAGCAAGTAACCACCCTAACCAGAGCAGGAGGGTGAGGGGTTTATATTTGGCTTGGGTTCTTTTCCAGAATGGAAGGTCAGGGGCCAAAATGGGATGCAAAAGAATGAGGGACCGAAGTTCTTCTTTGAGGTGTTTGGTCTTTCTTCTTATCAAAACTTCAAACACCAAGTGTGCTTGGGTTCTTTAAACACAGCATGACTTCCCATTTCATCTTGCCTTTTTTCCCTCTCTAATCTAAACTTATCTACCTAGAGAGTCCTGGATCCCTTTAAACTAACTTCAAGTACCTGGCTGAAGAATATATATCTGGATCGAGGTCACTTGGAGGGTGCCTTTGCAGTCAGTGAACCTCCAGTGGGTGATTCATTTCTGAGGTGGGCTGCACTTCCCTCAGGAAACATGAATTAACTATGTGGGAAACCTAACCTGACCTTGTTTCTAATTTAAGCACATCAGCTAAGTGTCTAACTTGTCAGGGCCCCAAGTTAGGTAGGAACAGAATTTAGTACCCTTGTACCTTCTATCCTTTTAGAGATTTATTATTCTCATTTGTCCTGAAAGTTATCAGCTCTTTCCAATTCCTAATCCATAGAAACAATGACACAACTGTTGTGACATGGTATAAAATCAAAATCTATGGTAAATGAAAATAAAGGATATATGCTTGGGATCCTCCATTTCCAGATACTTTTTGTATACAAAGAACATTAGCAGGGTTAAAACTGAACAAGTTTAATAGGCAGAATGGAGATATTTAATTCCCCTTAAAATCCACAATTTTGCAGTCTACAGCCAACAATGCAGGACCCGCCACAGCATGTGGCCAATCTTCATTTTCTAAGTAGGGGAAGAAGGAGCCATCAGGATTTTATTTGCCAAACTATTGTTATATCTGTTTCAATTGGAATTCTTGTCTGATTTAGTAATCAAGCTAATTTTGCACACAATAAAATGTTGTCATGATGACTTAATTTTGCATTTTCCTAGGGAAAAAAAAAAACAAACAGATGCATAAATGAGGTTTTCTATAAGAAATCAAATGGAATGGGATTCTTAAAAATGAGCACTTAACAAATCTTATTTGTAATACAGAGTACCACTATGGTTACCTCAGGTTTCCTTCTGGAAGCATGTGAGAACTTGAAAATTTATTCCACCACAGGCAGCAAAACTCTACAAAACAGTGCTATGATTTTTAGTTTTCTCCTCAAGAAGTTCATTAGATGAGCAAGAGCAGTTTTGAGTCTTCAGTTTTGGCAGTATCCACACAAACAGTGTGAGAGTTAAATGTTGTCTCTCAAGATTTCACAGTTCAGCTTTCATTTGATGAAGGGATGATTCATATACACTTCATGTTTTCAGAGGGGGGTTATCCAAAAGGGATTTTTCTGTGTGAGGCTTTCATGCTTCCTTATCTGGAATGTTCAAGTATCATCATTTCTCAGATGAGAAGATTTCTGTCTGAGCTCCCTCAAATGTACACACTGAGGCTCATCCCTATTTCTTCACCGATTATTGTCCCTTTCTCTGGAGATGGTCACAAAACACCAACCAGCACAGGTCTTCCTACAAATACTGGTTGTTGCATGCTTATGTTTCAGAATGACCAAAATCAGGGGTTTTACCAGAAGCTGGCATTTCTGAAGCTACTCTCTCACCCAATTTTTCTTTTCTTTAGAAACCTTTGTGTTCTGTTGTGAACACCTAGAGAAAAATTCCATGGGAAAGAAACCAGTCTTTGCTGGAGGGAAGGGAAGGGAAGGGAAGGGAA
>VXBQ01002462.1:416536-432614 GCA_013400175.1 Phainopepla nitens
AAGGGAAGGGAAGGGAAGGGAAGGGAAGGGAAGGGAAGGGAAGGGGGTTTTCCTGACCATTTCCTAAGGTTCTACTGACACTGTAATACTCAATCAGTATGAAAATTTGCACAAAGCATTGAAAATACTGGAAGCAAAATTGATCAGCAGTCTCAAATATTAATTACACAGACCAGACTCCTGCTTCTTCCTGGGAAAAGGTTCTTGGTGACTGAAATGTGTCTCATACTGCAGGAGGTTTTGTTAGTGAGGTGCATGAGTAAGTTGCTGCATAAGGCATGAGATGCTGCCAGAAGAGCAGTATCTGCCTCCTTGAAACAGCTTTTCACACTCTTTCTCTGTGTCACTCTATATGTGATATGGCTCAGCTTGTTATCATCAACCAAAGACAATAAATAGAGAGCAAAAGTTAGTATAGAGAGTGAAAGCTTGCTTAATAGAGAGAGAAACACATTGTAGATAAAAATTATTTATACACAATCTGTGCAGACAGCAGAAATTTCAGATTCATTTGGAATGGAGGAGGGGCACATTTCTTGGATCTGCAATTCAAAAACCATTATCTTACCAGATAATTTTCTTGTTAATTAAAATGAAAGATAAGAGTTTAACTAAATATCCTTCCCTTACTTTTTTCCTCATGATCTCTCATTTTTCTTTTCTCATAAACAGGTGGATTACTTTTATCAAATAAATATTCTTAAAAGTAACAATATCCATTCTATTTGCATGCCAGCTAGAAGAAAAAAAAAATTATTGTTCTCTCATATTTCTATGTAATTTCTCTTTTTGAAAATATTTTTTCTCCATTTGTGACTTTCTTCCTGGGAATTTTATTGTACATCAATACTTGAAATCTCCCAAAGAACATAACACTCCAAATAGGAAAGAAAAAAATTTATCATTTATTATGATAAATGCCTTCCAAAGAGATTTTTTTTATAGGAATATAAATACAGACCCTTTCATCAGAATATTATAACTCAGATTCTCATATGCCTCTGAGCCTGTCATTATTTATAAAAATAATGATGTGTCATTACTATAGACTCCTGATTTCAGCTGCAATTTAAGCACTCCAGGGAGGTACCAGCAGTGGCTAAATCACGAACTCTTTCCTCAAAGTGCTGTTTCATTTGGGCTGTTCTGCCCTGTCCTGCAGCAGCCTCCAAAATCAGCACCCAGGGGCACAGGGGTGATCCTTGGCTCAGCAGCCTCCCCACCCTGGGAGCTGAGAAAGGATGGAATAACCAGTGTGGTTTGCCTCTCCTCGCCAGGAGGGATTGTCCTGTAAGAAAGGCACTGCAGAGGGCTTTGAGAGCTGCGGGTTCCATTTCCGATCTTTACACATTTCTTGCAAAATGTGAGAAAATAATTCGTTCTGCCTTTGTTTCAGCACTAAACTTCTGACAAAGCAGGTTTTGGCATTTCCTTTTTTACTCCTGTCTCTTTAAAGCACTCCTGTTATGAGGGATTCTAGGCAGGGAGATTAGCTTTATTTGCCCAAAACATAATCTGGTGGGAGCCTTGTATCAGTGGGGATGTACTGTAGCAGCAGTTATGGAAATATTAGTGACTATTCATCAATCACTTATGTAATTCAAGGTTAGATATGCATTCAGGGCTTTACAAACAGATGAAAGTCAGCCATATTTCTAAACAAAGAATGATCTTAGAAAATTGGGACAAACAATATCTAGAGTGGAGTGAATCAGACTCATAAATTTTACTAATTACTTATTTACCGAAAAATGCATTTGTTGGACAGAATTCTTCACTGATTTAGCTGATGGTTTAAAAATGGAAACGATGTTATAAATACAAATATGCTGAATTCAAACAAGATTATTCAACTTTTGCATTCAAAATCAGTTTGCTGTTGCCAACACTTTTTTTTTTTTTTAAACAGAGGGGGTTAAAGAATTAAAGATAACACTTCTCTTCTGGCCAGTGAAAACATTCAGTAATTCCAAATTATTCCTTTTACAACCTCCACTACTGAAAAAATAATTTTTAAAAAAGTTGAGTTTAGCCCAGTGAAAATGTGAGGTAGCAGATATTGAGCTCATCTGGCTTAGACCAAACAATTAGCAATAAATTTGGCATTTTTTCTTGGCTGGACTGTACAGCTGGCTGGATGTCCATGTATTTTTTTTCATAAGCCAAACTACTAAGAAACTGTCTCTCCAGATTTCAAGAGCTTTAGTGCCATGAATATAAGAGCAAATGTCAAGAACAGAGTCAATTTTCTCAAATAAACAACAGAGTGCCTCAAGATGTATAAGGAGCTGTATTACTGTCTACAGTTCTAACTCAGTGGAGGATTTCAATTTTCTTTTTTTCTTTTGTATCAAAGATGAATTGGACTGTCATTTATCATGGTGTCATGTTCCTTATAGAAGACAATATGGTAATAACAGGATATTTTCATGTTCCTATTTTATTTAGTACTTCTCTTTCTGAGTCATTAATTATTTTTGACAGTGCCTGGTGTTTCAGGTCACAGAGGCAAAATTAGAAGACGCAGCTCACTTTTGCCCAAAAGTGAACCATTTCTACTGCCAAACAGATCCCACACATTTCAGTGGTTCCTCAGGTAGGGGACAGGGCTGAATGCGGGTCAGCAGAAATTGCAGGAAGGTTGGAGAGAAGGGAGGAAGGCCAGAGAGATGACTCTCCCAGGACACCTTCCTGGTGTCTTATTTCCCAGGCAAGCACAAAGGCCACATTCTGTGTGCCTTAAGGTAACGTCCCCTCTGTGCTGCGACAATGACACACCAAAGATTCTCTCTCGGCATCAACCACCCTGCTGCTGACAGAGTCTGAGCAACTGTGCACCTGAATCTTACACAAATGAAAGGGAATGAGGTTGTTTTGCCTCTGTAAGAGGAAGGGAAGTCACTCCATTCGCACTGAAGCATCACCAACCCAGCCTACCATAGTCCCTCTCCTCGCTGAGTGGTGCAACGTGGGGCAATGAAAATGGAGTTATTTGAAACACTGCCTGCCCACCTTGTGGTCTCAAAAAACCTTACATCTCTCTTTCCCCCTCCTGTGACTGCCACAGAGGTTTCTGTTTGCCTGCCAATACTTTTCTCCCAGTCTGTTCTAGGTTTGACATTTTGGCAAAGCAACTATTTTTTTTCTTGATGAAAGAAGGAATTGGACACTGTAGAAGCTTTTTTGTCATGGGCAGTCCAAGTGAACTACAAACTTGAATTTAGCATGAACAACAATTTAGCATTCTTCAGAGAATGAAAGGTCCAGCACTAACCATGCCTTCTTGTTGAATTCCCATCTCAGTTTTCATTGGAATGCCAATTTATGCTACTGCCAAGAGGAAAAGGAATGAGATCAGTAACAAGATTTGCCTCTAGATGAAGCACATGGTGTAAGTCTCTCCTAGAGATAAACACCAGACTCACTGAACTATGAGTATGACTTATAAAAAATAATGATTTTGTATGGCCTCTAGGTCTTCCTGTTGCTTCTACATTAGTAATTGGATCTTTCCAAACTCGAATGCTATTTCAACTGGTGCTGCTCTGAAACAGCTTTGTATGTGTATCTTCTATAAAAAGGAAAGACACGAACCTTAAAAACACATTCTATAGTAAAGGATAGAAACCTCCTTCTTTCTGGTATTATTGAAAATGTAGTTAGGAGAACTTATGTGAAGGGAAAACAGGAACATCATTTAGGGGAGACAAAGAACAGATGACATCCTACTAATGACCCAATTCAATACAGAAACCTCAAAATTAAAATATCTATAGTAATTTAATCTGAAATCAAAATACTGACTTCAGGTTATGAATGCAGCGAAAGAGTGGGAGAATGGGGGAAATCCTACTGCTAAAATACCACTTGTCAGGAAATTGAGGAACCTGAAATTTGGTTTGGCTTCATGATCCGTGCACTGTCATGCCACATCCTCTAAATGCAGCCAGAGGCAATCAAAAATGGCAATGTGGCATGTGCTGCATGCATCAACTTTGTGACAGCAGCATAACCTCCTCACTTTAATCTGCAGCCGTGGTCATGTTATATCTCTCAGACACACAGATCTAGGCATATTAAGACAAAATCTGGATTCTTGATGCCTTCCATCTTAAGTTTACAGCTCACCAAGCATAAGGTACCAATTCTATCAACTAACTTAAGGAAAAAAAGTAGCTGGAACCTCCTTTTTTGTTCAAGGAGTAGAGGGAAAATACAGAAATGGACAGCAATTAAAGGACATTATTCCCATGTTATTTATGTTGCTATCAGGTTGTTTTGAAATGCAGGACATAAAGCTGAGCAGAAAGCTAAGACTGTTAGGTCTTATTTCTGTAACATAAGGTTTCAATATCATCTAGGGACCTTTTCCTTCTTTAGCCCCTGCTCAGCCACCCAGGCTTCTGCAACTTAAGCTCAAGGGACTGAAATCCCAATATGGCCTTTGTTCCTTTTCCAGAAAGGTTAACTGTGCTTGCACTAATGGGAAAATGCTTCACATTCTCCCTGGAAGAAGCTTGGGGAAACTGTTTTTCCCAAGTAGGACTTACCCATTTTTCACCTTTATCAGTGGCCTATGTGAATTTGTTCTCTGCATGTTGGAGAGGGGCTTTTTGTTGTTTTTTTTTTTCTTTGGTTGGTTGGTTGGTTGGTTTTGTTTGTTTGTTTGTTTTGTTCTGTTTTGTTTTGTTTTGTTCTTTTTGGTTTTTGGTATTTGGTTTGGTTTTTTTTTGGTAGGGGGGAGAGGGTGTTGGAGGTTTTTTTGTTCCTTTTGTGCCATTCCCATGAGCAGCTGGCTGCTGGAAAAAGGATATTGCATTCTGGGGTTCAGGGAGTTGGATGGTGTTTGTGGACTTGTGTTGACATGGTTTATACTTTTCATTCAGACGCTCTTTCTTGTTCTTTTTGGAGTGTAATGGACCACAGCAGGCAATCTCCTCATTTTGAGTTAGGTATGCTGGAAGAAGGGCAGGCAGCTGGAAAAATAGGAGAGGATGCAATTTCATTATAGGATCTTCCTCTTGAATTCATTTAATAATTTGAATTGCATGGGTGTCAGACAAGGTTGCTTTGAGTGCCCAGTCAAGGGGAACTCTCTTTGAGAATACACTGGAGTTCTTGTACAATATTCAGGTGTTTCTTTCAAAAACTGTGATTGAACAGTTTTCCAGGGAAGTATATTAAATATACTGCTCCCTTCTTCCTTCCTTTCTCATGGACACAGAGCTAGTTAACAGGCACCTGAAAAACAGAATAAGCCCTCACAGCAACTGAAAACATTAGGAAGATATAGACACATATGCACATAAAATCCAGAGGAAGTGACTATCTTTAATAAATTCTTCCAGTATTTGCAATTCAAATGTTATATTGCTGCATGAGTGCCAGACAGAGACCTAAAATGAAAATGACTGGGAAGTCACTGTTTTTATTGCAAACAGAAAGCATGGTATAAGGTAATCAAACAGCATACACAATGAAAAGCAAATTAGATTTCTGAAACTCTTCCTATTTCTATTCTACTGAATCCCATATGGCACTTGCAAGGTGAGCAAGCAAACTTGTTTATTCTGTAAGTAGCAGGCCAAATCCTTACACCCTTCCTGTTCCCCTCATGCTAATCTAGCATCACAGGTGATGATAAATTGATTTAAGAGCTGCTTTCTCAGCCGACCTGGCAAAGGGATGTTACCTCCCTTCAGCTGCTTCCAGTGAAGAGGGTAAGCTAGAGAAAGGAGGGGTGGTCATAAACAGAATATAATTTTCTGGTTTGAGCTGGGTAAGGGGTAAAATCAAGCACAGGCAGCTGCATTTGAAAAGTCTGGGCTGCTCTGGAAAGTCAAGGGTGAGCTGAAATTTGGGTACTTGAAGAAAACAGAGATGAAGTCCACTGAGGACATTAGGACATAATTATTTTCCTTTAAAAAAGATAAGATACTATCATAATTTGACCATAATACCCAATTAGATGTGAGAGAGGTGAGAAGTATTGCAGGGTTTACATCTTGGTAGGGATAAATATGTAAATTGATCACCCTAGACAGATTGCCTGGAAGCCACTTCAGCTAATGGTTCTCATTTCTCACTATTTTTCAGCATTTCTGTCTTCTAAGTATTTTTGACTTTTTAACATCAGGGAATTTGGCAGTGACTCATGTAATCTGTGTTCTACCCCTGCCTCTCCCATCATTTCCCTGGGTGATCCTCGAACAAGTTACTTCATTAATTTTAATTGGATTCTGTCATGAGAAAAGACTTGTCGGGCTGGGCTGCGAGTCTGCACTTATTCAATCCTTATTCACACAAATTCCTGTTAATTCTAATGGGATTTTTTCTCTGTGTGAAGACGGCAAGATTTGCCACAACAGCATGTGCTTAAAAGGTGACAACACTGGATATGGTTTCTGGTCATGTGCAGGTTTCTTAGAATCTGCTATTAAGACCTATCTTCTTGTTTGAAGAACAAATTCAGGCCCTTCCCTGGCTGATTCCAACCAGAGCAGGCATTGCCAAGTGAGTCTGTATTTGGATTAGCAGCTCTGCCCACTCCACTCAAACTTTGGACATGAAGGAAATAGCACAAAATTATGTGTGATTATTTTTTAACCTACCATTGTGAAGCAAAAGTTAGCAGGTAGATACAGTTCCCATCTCTAAACAAAGAGAAGAGCCCAAGAGAAGGTGGCCAGGCTGGCTTCCATTGCACCTGAAATCCAGCCAAATGTGATTCTTCTGTAGAAGAGACACCAGACACAGTTTAAACAGCTCTTACAAGATTCTTAAGAATACTGCAAATAAAAGGTATGTGGAAACACTAGATTAGAATGTGAGTGTGCCTTATTTACATAGCTTTGTAGAGCAAATATTGCTATTATAATGAAAGCGGTCTCAGCTTCTGATTAAACAATATCCTTTTAAATACAGGAGTACTAGAAAAATATAGGAGTCAGAAAAATTATTGAAACTGCGTAAAATAAAGACTGAAATAATAACAATGATGATGCTAATAATAACAATAAGTAGTAGTAGTATTCAATAATAATATTGATATTATATTCCACCTGGACTCTCTGCAATTCCTTCCACTTTAATTTCTGATCCTCAGGAGACTGAGACAAAGCCCTGACATGGGAAAGGGGGAGAGCAGATATTCTTGAGCATTACCTTCAAAACTGAGAAATAGCTGTGAAAATACTTGTGACTTCTTTTTATTTACTCCTTTTCTTTGCAAATGTTTTTATCCAAAGAGATTGTCCAGAATTCCTGTGGGAATGACCAGTAAGGCTGGTAGCATTCCCTGAAAGGGCTTCAGTGTGAGCGTCTGTGCAACAGAATGAAGAAGCCCTGACATGTAAATGCCACCACGCATTTGGGTAAGAGGCAACCATGGTCACTGTCACCAAGATTAGCATAAAAGACTTCTAGCCCTCTAATTATGCACATACATTACACAGGAGCCCTGAGATCCTTATAACTAGGACAGGAGGACACAGCCACAGGTTGTGCCAGGGGAGGTTCAGGCTGGACCTCAGGAGGAATTTTTTCACTGAAAAGATTGTCAAGCACTGTCAGGGGCTGCCCAGGGAGATGTTTGGGTCCCCATCTCCAGAGGCGTTCAAGGAAGGACTGGACATGGCGCTCTGGGCTGGTTGATGAGGTGTGAAAAGATGGCAGGAGGTAAAATCAGAGGAAGTTGAGAAACTCTATTCACATCCTAGCACAGCCTGTAACACTACAGAAATTATAGGGTAAAATACAGCTGCAGCTTCCTGGATGGAATGTGGTCGGAATGCTCAAAAGCTATTCCACAATGGTTCCCATAGCCACAAACTGCATCCACAGCACCTGCTGGAGGGGATGCTGTTGTTGCATGTCCCTGAACAAGTCAGTCCAAGCATTGTCTGATCCAGCAGGACTATTCAGGGAAAAGGTCCCCAAAATGGGATGGGACTGGTCAGGCACAAAGGGTCTCAGCTTCCCTGGACTCTGATAGACAAATTAAACACCAAGGATCAAGGAACTATCCCCTTTTCACATGACACAAGGGGGTGATGGCTCAGAGTTGGACCCAATGATCTTTGAAGTTCTTTTCCAACTTAAATGATCCTGTGATTCCACAAACCACTGGTTTCTGTTTCATCCCTTGCAACTCCATGTGTGTTATTCATTGAAAAGGAAAAAGAAACACTTTATCCAAGAGAAAGCAAAAATTTTCCCAAGAAGCAGCATGCAGAATAGTCTTCTATTTTTGTGAAGATTGCAAGCTTAGTACTATGATATCAAATGGCTGATGCCCACTACTTGCAGACAATGATATTGTTTAATATATTTCATCCTGAAAAGGAATTTCACCAGCCATGGCTCACAGAACACCATAGGTTTGCAACCATCCTTTAGCAAGGCACAGCAGGACCACAACACCCTGCTAGTTTTGTGCTGAACAGAAAAACACCTTCATTTTAGACGTCTCACTTACAGTCCCTTCAATTTCTGTCAGTGATTTGTGGTGTGCCACCCCTAAAAAGATATTATTTTTGTCAGGGTAAAGAGTGGCCCAAAAATGTGTAGTTAAGGGATTGAGATATCAAGTAACCTATTTCTGTTTCTTTCACTAACAAAAAGGTTCCTGGTATAAATAAACAAGAAGAGAAGAAGCAGTAGGAAGCAAGCAGATTTGTACTGAATTTGGACTTCAAAGTGAAGATAACATTTTCTAATATATCTCTGACCCAGATCCTCAAGGATCCAGAGCAGTGTTACTCTGATGCTTAAATAACTTTATGGGTATCGACAAAGCTGGTTTAGCAGGACAAGTAAATTTGTGTCCTGCAATCTGCCCATGGCTGGTATGTCAGTTTTTGCAAAGGAGAAAATACCCAAGTGAAGTGTAGAAGGGAGGATTCAGCAGCACAGTGAGGGACGAAATGCCATCATGGTGGAAGTGGCTAACCCAGCTCCCATTTCAGACAGGAGAAGAATTTTCCAGTGGAGTTAAAAATTTTCTTTTCCAGTCCATCAGGAAGAAATCCTAAGTAGGAAGATGGAATACTGCTCTGGATGTAATCACTCATTAATACAGAGGGGATTTTGATTATAAGCCATGCCCATACAACAATAAAGGCACAATTACTGCCTGCAAATCCTAGCCCAAGGATGGCAATCTGAAACCTGTGACCACAGAATACTGTGCAAGAGAAACCTGTTTGCATTATGGTTTTATAGGTTATTTTCTCTTCTATGTCTGTTCTGCACTGACAGAACCCATGGAGTTGAATATAAAGGAAATCATAAGCTACTCTGCAAACTATGCTTCAGTTTCTGGGTTCCACTGACATTAAAACCCCTTTCACTGAACTTTGGTTGTTCATTCCCACACAGGAGAAAAATCCCTTTGCTGGTATGGCTCAATGTTACACGGCATGTTTCTCAATTCAAATACTTTCTCTCATTTTTATTCATTTTTTTTTTCTGTGCATACTAACTTCAAGGCCTATTTCCAGTGAACTGCTAAGGCATAAATGATGTAAATCTTTATTGTAATATAAAGAGTAGGGAGATCCAACTTGGCCTTTTTCACACAGCAGTATGTTTTGAAAGTTTCCATGTTTGAGGCTCTCTCTGTAATAGCAATGATTAATATGATGTGCCTACAAAGAGATTATGCCAATGAATTACACAGAGGATTAGAGAGAAATCTCATTTCGTGCGCCCATCAAAATAAAACCTTTTCTGACTCATTGAAAAGTGGCCTTCCTTTCCTCCCTCATTGCACCAGATCCTTAAATAGCCTGTAAGAGGACTGAAAGAGAACAGAAACCCAAATACCTATATACCAAAACCCTATACTCCCAGCAAACTTCCAACCAATCTGTGCTGAAAAGGTCATTTAGGCTGACAAACATGAACATAAGTCAGTCTCACGTGTCTCTCGTGTACCACCCTGCAAAAACCCCCCAATGTGAGCCTGTGGTGACGGAGTTGGCCATGGAAAAGTTCCTGCTGGTTTCTAGTAAGCAAAACACAACAATACAAATTCCTGCTCATTTGGAGAACCTTAAAATACTTGACAAACAATATGTTCTGCAGCACATCTGGGAGACCAGATATTTTTGTGCTTATGTTGGGGATAGCTAAACCAAAACATGTTCCACTTGTCAAAGATCAAGGAAGGAAAAAAGAAAAAGATTTCCAAGAGCCTTGAGCTGTAAGTACATGAAAACCCACCCTGCTGGCTCTCTTCCCTGCTTTGGTTAATACCTTACAGTAAAATATAGTCATTGCATGTCTGCATAGCTTTTTCCATGTCAAGGATCTCAGACTCCTTTAAAAATTGAGACAATTCAGTAATAAAAAATCCCTCCCCTGAAGTGCAGCCATATTTGGAATGAAATGTAGCCACTGTTCAACAATTCAACCCTGTGTAATAATCTCTGACAGAAAGTGAACAGTGACAAAATTGAACTTGTGGAGTAACTATTAGCTGATATGTGTTGTACAATAATTTAGACCGTAAATTGTGGAGAACATAAAACTTGCTCCAGAATTCGCTCTTCTTTCCCTTCACACTTCCCATTTGGTTTGCATAAATCTACTTACATTGCAATTGTTCTTCCACCACTTTTTTCTCTTATTAAGGATTCCACATCCAAATCCAAATACTGCATTGAGCTGCATCCCTTTCTTTCATAACTGGAGGCTTTGGCTGGACACCATGGCCACAAAGATCTGCTCGCATTTTGTAAAGCCAGATCTATCTCTTTCTTTCTTTCTTTCTTTCTTTCTTTCTTTCTTTCTTTCTTTCTTTCTTTCTTTCTCTCTCTCTCTTTCTCTCTTTCTTTCTTTCTTTCTTTCTTTCTCTCTTTCTTTCCACTTCCTTCCTCCTCTCTTCACCAATACAAAGTTGTGTTGATCCAGCCCCATCCAACTCAGGGTCTTTTGGAACTGATGACTCCTCTGCTGTGCACAGCATGACTCAGAAGGATGGTTTGTCTTTTTACAGAGAACTGTGGAGGCACCTTTGCTTTTAATGTCAGACTGGAAGGCTACTCCAGCTCTTCCCTCTCTGCTTCACAAGTGCATGGTAACACGGCCTGACAGCACAGGTCTACTCACCTTTTGGGAGCAATCAGACACAGAGAAAGAGCAAAAAGCATCTAAAGAAGAATTGGGGGAGGGATGGCCTTGCTGAGCTGTGGAGGGACAATCCACACGCTGTGTAGTATTTCTGTGACAAGTGTGAATGTGTTTTAAATGTCGGCTGCTCTAGCAGAACCCACGGTCTACACATAGAAGCAACCAGTATTTTTGATTTGCTGACAAAAAACCAGCTCCCTTCCCCTCTTTCCCTTCTGAGCAGCAGCTGCCTGGAGTGCATATGAGGGGGAAAGGTGCTGTAGTCTGGCTTGCCTAGGAATCAAGTGGAGGAAAGAGCATGGTGAATTCACGGTAGACTGCTCTGTGGGAGGAGGAATGAATGTCCTTCCCTCTGGGATAACAGGATTAATACCAATCCAACACACTTGTGTGTGTTCTGGGGTGGATCTACCAGCACAAGCCCTTACCACCAGCTAGCATAGAGCAGCAACTGCACTGTGTAATGTTGTGACCCACTCTGCTTCCCTGGGCTTGAAAATGTATATTTATGTATATGTGCCTGTATGTGTGCATGAATCACACAGATAAATGTCCTTACACTATTGTAATTAACTGTTGATTTGAGTCTGTTATTTTCCTTTTTGTTTTTCTTTTTGGAAACCCCAGCTAATTGAAACAATACCCAAGTATTTATGTTATAGGTAGTCCTTTTCAAACTCACAGCTTCAAGAATGTTTACAGAAGTATATGCCAGGGTTTCTTGGTTCTGATCCACTTTTTAAATATTTTTTTTCCTGAAAATGAAACATACATGCATTTATATACACATATACAGCCTGGACAGCAACAGTAAGGCCTAAGTCATTTCTTTGACATTTAGCTTTGAAAAACCATCTTTGGCAATCTTCAATGACCATGTGGCAGCCAGGGCCATGTCCAAACCACCTGAGTTTGCACTGCCCTTTTTGCAGTCAGCACTCTGATTGTTAATTCACTCCAGATACCAACACTTCTCATCTGGCAGGATCTAATGCACCTTGTCAGCATGCAAGAGCCTCACAAAAGAAAACCCATGCAGGTTTCCCCTAGGTGATCTTTAGAGATGAGTTATGAAAGATGACTGAAACAATATTTGAAACACTGTCTTACTCATAGTATTTTCCAAAATACTGTAGTATTAGCTATTGTATAACTAACAATTAGTACTAATAATATATAGTATTATATACTATAATAAGTATTAACTAATAACTAATTTAATTAGTACTAATAATATATAGTATTATATACTATAATAAGTACTATTAGTACCAATTAAGTACTAATTATAGTATTTCCCATTGTGTGGGAACAGTGCATTTCATGTTATAATAGTCCAATGAATACTATTAAGAATGTTAGAAGGTGAACTAACCTTTTCAAAAATGAATCTGATACTGACATGTTGTGCTTCTGTGCATACAATGCATTATCAAGATTTCCTGATGTTGCCAAGGAAAAACTTTGTCTTAAACATGAAGTTTTTCCTCCTCTTACATGATGAAAGTACATGGAATTCCCAGAAGGGAACAATAAGGCTTTTGGCTTTTCATCTCTAGTGATGAATACCTGAGGAATTTGGGGTCAGACCCACAAAGGCTTAGACACATGTTTATCTTCATGTATAACTGATGCCTGCAGATCATTGCAGCATTTGGCCCCTGACACAGTTGTTTCTGCACAGAATCTGAGTTACAGCGTGTAACAAGTGCTTTACAATGTCCTGTAAAGCCTGGGGTGTGAACTTGTCCTTGCTGCAGTCACTGGGAGCAAAGTTAGTTTGTGTGGGCCAGCAGAGCTGGCATGTAAGGGATAAAATAGCAAATTAGCTGCTCAGATGTTGTGAACTTTAAAATAGTGCCTTTCTCTAGCTTCAGAAGAGTGAAAATGAAGATTCTTTGAATAACAGCTTTATGCTATTTTTCACTATTTTACTATTTACTGTGGTATCGTCCCAAGGCCCAAATGAGGTTCCTGTTTAAGGTTCCTTTATACCACATTAAGAAAATGATCACTTCTTGGATTCTTACCATCTTTTGTATTTTTATACAGAGCTTTAACTTCAAAACCTTGAAGCAGTATAGGCTTGATTGGGAACACTGCCACGCTCAGTGGCATTGAATCCTAACACCAATTCCAGCACTGGATTGGGCAAGAGTAATAGTAAAATCACCCATCTTCTGTTTGGTGTCACACTCCATACCAAGACAGGCACTTGAAGTTTACACCATGGCAGAAGTCATTATTTTAAACAGCTTTTATTTTACAATAAAAAAGTGAGTGCTAGAGCACAGGAGTGCTAGAGCAGGAATATTTGTAGATATTTTAAAAAATAGAAGGTGTCTACCAACTTGCTAAAATATAAGACTGATTTTATTTCATATTTACTGCAGCAAAAAAGAGCCACACAACAGCAAGCAGATGATGATGAGGCTGTTGGGACACAAGCATTTGGTTGCTGCATCTGGCACTAGCATGGGATGACAGGATCATTGATCGGGATTTAATTTTAATTTCTTGTCCTAATTTGCATTCCCCTATTACTGTTTGCTGTGTTTCATCTCTGTGGGTTTGGGATCTGACCAAAAGCCAATCAAGAGCTCAAGCCATTAAAAGTCCAGCACTTCTCTCTTTCCTCCAAAATATTGAGAAAAAATAAACACCCTTCATCCTGATCTTTCCCTTCACACACTTCTCCACTGGAAAATGTCTGCTCCTCACAAAATAGGCATGAGTGCCACAGTACTGTTTGTGTCATATTTAGAGAAGACTGGCCATAGCTTTTCCTTTGGTCACTCACAACAATGAAACGGGCGAGGGTGAGTGTGTCACTCTCACAGAAAGAGAACCACAGAACAAAAGGAGTAGCTGAAACCTGGGTTCCTCACAGGAATGGCTTTGAATCTTTGTGTATGTGTGGGAAGAGCTTCCTTGATACCATCTGCTTGAAAAGAAAAAGAAAAAACAAATTAAGAACAGGGAACAGAACAGCTTATTGCCCTTGTACTCTCAAGGTTTAGTAAAATGGAGGAATTGGCAATAGTATAGGATTGTAAGAAGGAAACAAACAGATGAACTGATGGTCCACCATTTCTCTGCTCTGTAATTATTTTATGAAAAAATAACAGCAGCCCACCTAGCCATAAGGAGGTTTTTTTTGGTGTCTGGAACAGAATTAGTCCCAATGGGATGGTGAAGCCTAGTTTAACACAGCCGTGTAATGAGACATCTCACTATGAGAAACTGGCACAAGCTGACAGGGTATTAATTTCTTAATTTCTGTTTGAAATTGTTGAACTTACAGTTTTTATCTGCTAATGTGCAGAAAGCCATAGTTTACATTCCTGCCTGATCTGAGAAGTACATCTGTGATCATTCCTTTCCACGTGCAGTGCCTGTGCAGAAAGAGCACTCCACCTGCTAGGCAATTCAGAACATGTAGTTCCACACAAGACTCTGAATTAAAACGTGTCAGGGAGAGAGACTAGAGTTAAGAAATGATGCTTTACTTTCTCCAGAACATAATTATAGAGAAGCAGTTCAGAACATCCAGATTAGGTTATCAAGCAGCCTAATTTAAACACGGTCCTATCCTCAGACAATAAATAATGTACATGTGGTGGGCATGAGTCATCACTCTTGCAACAGTGTCTGGAGCTCCCTACTTTGCATGATTTATGCATTAAAATGTAAATGAAAAAATCTTTTTTTCTCATAATGTGAATCCATGAGAGAGGTCATTTATAGATATTACTTAGATTAGCTTAGAACTTCTCTGAGGTCACAACCACCTGTTGGGCTCTGAAGGCGTGATGCGAAAGGAAGGAGGGGGAGAAAGGGAAGCTTTAGCCATTTTTTGAGGGCTGAGCCCTGAAATCAGTGCCTGTCCTCCTCTTCCCATCTCGGACTTGCTTTAGTCTTTGTCTCGGAGCCGCAGCTCTGCTGTTGCGGCAGCGAGGGGCCGCCGGGCGCGCAGGTGAGCTCGAGGATCGCTCTGAGGAGCCGGGAGGGCGCGCATCGCGCTGCCTGTCCGTGTGTCCGCCGGCGTCACGCCGTATAAAAGCCACTTCTCCACTGCTCTAAAGACGTGCACTTCCTCCAGCAGCTAAACTCCGGCAGCACGGCCTGCCCTTGCCTAGCCCGGGCCGGTTTAGTCTCCAGTGAGACGTCGGACAAACTCCGGGGCTGTTCCCAAGCGGAGCTGGGGTTCTCCCTCTGCTCCCTCCGTCCCTCCCGCCGGTAGCTGTGCGCTTCCCGGGCCGAGCAGGGCTCTCCCGTAAGGAATTTTCCTAAGGAGCCCCACAGCAAGTGGGCGTGCGGCCGCGGCTCCCCGGGCAAGCCCCGCCGGAGGCACCGGAGGACGCGGCGCCCGCGCTCTGATCCCTCCGATTAAACCGTGCCCGGAGGGGATTGCTTCTTAGCAGGCTGCCGGATGGATGCTCGCAGAGTAATTTAAAATCACTGAATCGCTATTTATTAATATAATGCTCTTAAAACTGAACGTACTCTTAATCTCCGGTGCCCTCGTAACGACTGGGAGGGGAGGGCGGCGTGCGGGAAGGGGGAAGAAGAAGAGGAAGAGGGGAGCGGGACCGGGTCGTGGCCGGGCAGGGACCAGCGCCTGGCTGGGAGCCCTGGGAAAGCCGCCGCTCGCTGGTGACAGAGCCCAGCCGGCCCGCAGAAAGCCGATCATTGCGCACCGCAGGGCGGCACCGCACGGCTCCGCTCCGGCCGCGCCCGCCCTGCCAGCGCCCCCTCCCTCATCCATCCTCCCCCCGGCCCAGGAGGGCGGGCGGCGGCCACCGCAGAGGCGGCCCGGCAGCGCCGGCAGCGCCCGGGCGGCGCGTCCCCGCCCGGGGAGCCCGGCAGGAGGAGCAGGGCAGGGGGAGGGCAGGGGCCGCGCCCCCGCCAGGTTTCACCTCCACCGGTGATGCCAGCGCCGCGC